>JAVHJT010000018.1:0-361392 GCA_033030585.1 Hippophae rhamnoides
AATAGACGCTCCTATCAAATTACACAATATGAGTTGTTCTTGCAGAGAAAAATCATTTTTGTTCCCAAATTCCCTCATTTACATCACTTACCGCGGGATTAAAGCTTTTGATGCATCATTTTCAAGTTACTTACTTCCGATTTTATTCAATAGAGCTATAAAGGTGATATTAGGGACGAAATATCCTTATTTATTTATATTTTCAATCAGTCTCTATTCTTTAATAAAAATAAGAGAAAAGAAAAATCAAGGGATTTTGTTCACATTTTCAAAAACAACAAAACATTTGATAAATACGTGTTGCAACTTTAAACGGAGTTAACTTTTGACTCGGGTGTCGAAACGACTATTATAATATATCAAATAGAAGCTCCTATCAAATTACACAATATGAGTTGTTCTTGCCGAGAAAAATCATTTTTGTACCCAAATTCCATCGTTTACATCACTTATCGAAGGTTTAAAGTTTTTGACGCATCATTTTCATTTTACCTACTTCCGGTCTTATTCAATAGAGCTATAAAGGTGATATTATTGACGAAATATCCTTATTTATTTATATTTTCAATCAGTCTCTATTCTTTAATAAAAATAAGAGAAAAGAAAAATCAAGGGATATTGTTCACATTTTCAAAAACAACAAAACATTTTATAAATACGTGTTGCAACTTTTAACGGAGTTAACTTTTGACTCGGGTGTCGAAACGACTATTATAATATATCAAATAGAAGATCCTATCAAATTACACAATATGAGTTGTTCTTGCCGAGAAAAATCATTTTTGTAACCAAATTCCATCGTTTACATCACTTATCGAGGGTTTAAAGTTTTTGACGCACTATTTTCATTTTACTTACTTCCGTTCTTATTCAACAGAGCTATAAAGGTGATATTAGGGACGAAATATCCTTATTTATTTATATTTTCAATCAGTCTCTATTCTTTAATAAAAATAAGAGAAAAGAAAAATCAAGGGATTTTGTTCACATTTTCAAAAACAACAAAACATTTGATAAATACGTGTTGCAACTTTAAACGGAGTTAACTTTTGACTCGGGTGTCGAAACGACTATTATAATATATCAAATAGAAGCTCCTATCAAATTACACAATATGAGTTGTTCTTGCCGAGAAAAATCATTTTTGTACCCAAATTCCATCGTTTACATCACTTATCGAAGGTTTAAAGTTTTTGACGCATCATTTTCATTTTACTTACTTCCGGTCTTATTCAATAGAGCTATAAAGGTGATATTAGGGACGAAATATCCTTATTTATTTATATTTTCAATCAGTCTCTATTCTTTAATAAAAATAAGAGAAAAGAAAAATCAAGGGATATTGTTCACATTTTCAAAAACAACAAAACATTTGATAAATACGTGTTGCAACTTTAAACGGAGTTAACTTTTGACTCGGGTGTCGAAACGACTATTATAATATATCAAATAGAAGCTCCTATCAAATTACACAATATGAGTTGTTCTTGCCGAGAAAAATCATTTTTGTACCCAAATTCCATCGTTTACATCACTTACAGAGGGTTTAAAGTTTTTGACGTACCATTTTCATTTTATTTACTTCCGGTTTTATTCAATAGAGCTATAAAGGAGATATTGGTGCCGAAATATCCTTATTTATTTATATTTTCAATCAGTCTCTATTCTTTAATAAAAATAAGAGAAAAGAAAAATCAAGGGATATTGTTCACATTTTCAAAAACAACAAAACATTTGATAAATACGTGTTGCAACTTTAAACGGAGTTAACTTTTGACTCGGGTGTCGAAACGACTATTATAATATATCAAATAGAAGCTCCTATCAAATTACACAATATGAGTTGTTCTTGCCGAGAAAAATCATTTTTGTACCCAAATTCCATCGTTTACATCACTTATCGAAGGTTTAAAGTTTTTGACGCATCATTTTCATTTTACTTACTTCCGGTCTTATTCAATAGAGCTATAAAGGTGATATTAGGGACGAAATATCCTTATTTATTTATATTTTCAATCAGTCTCTATTCTTTAATAAAAATAAGAGAAAAGAAAAATCAAGGGATATTGTTCACATTTTCAAAAACAACAAAACATTTGATAAATACGTGTTGCAACTTTAAACGGAGTTAACTTTTGACTCGGGTGTCGAAACGACTATTATAATATATCAAATATAAGCTCCTATCAAATTACACAATATGAGTTGTTCTTGCCGAGAAAAATCATTTTTGTACACAAATTCCATCGTTTACATCACTTATCGAGGGTTTAAAGTTTTTGACGCATCATTTTCATTTTACTTACTTCCGTTCTTATTCAACAGAGCTATAAGGGAGATATTGGTGCCGAAATATCCTTATTTATTTATATTTTCAATCATTCTCTATTCTTTAATAAAAATAAGAGAAAAGAAAAATCAAGGGATATTGTTCACATTTTCAAAAACAACAAAACATTTGATAAATACGTGTTGCAACTTTAAACGGAGTTAACTTTTGACTCGGGTATCGAAACGACTATTATAATATATCAAATATAAGCTCCTATCAAATTACACAATATGAGTTGTTCTTGCCAAGAAAAATCATTTTTGTACACAAATTCCATCGTTTACATCACTTATCGAGGGTTTAAAGTTTTTGACGCACTATTTTCATTTTACTTACTTCCGTTCTTATTCAACAGAGCTATAAGGGAGATATTGGGGCTGAAATATCCTTATTTATTTATATTTTCAATCAGTCTCTATTCTTTAATAAAAATAAGAGAAAATAAAAATCAAGGTATATTGTTCACATTTTCAAAAACAACAAAACATTTGATAAATACGTGTTGCAACTTTAAACGGAGTTAACTTTTGACACGGGTGTCGAAACGACTATTATAATATATCAAATAGAAGCTCCTATCAAATTAAACAATATCAGTTGTTCTTGCCGAGAAAAATCATTTTTGTACCCAAATTCCATCGTTTACATCACTTATCGAGTGTTTAATGTTTTTGACGCATCATTTTCATTTTACTTACTTCCGTTCTTATTCAACAGAGCTGTATTGGAGATATTCGGGACGAAATATCCTTATTTATTTATATTTTCAATCAGTCTCTATTCTTTAATAAAAATAAGAGAAAAGAAAAATCAAGGGATATTGTTCACATTTTCAAAAACAACAAAACATTTGATAAATACGTGTTGCAACTTTAAACGGAGTTAACTTTTGACTTGGGTGTCGAAACGACTATTATAATATATCAAATAGAAGCTCCTATCAAATTACACAATATGAGTTGGTCTTGCTAGGAAAAAGATTTTTTGTACCCAAATTACATCGTTTACATCACTTATTGGGGGTTTAAAGTTTTTGACGCATCATTTTCATTTTACTTACTTCCGGTCTTATTCAATAGAGCTATAAAGGTGATATTAGGGACGAAATATCCTTATTTATTTATATTTTCAATCAGTCTCTATTCTTTAATAAAAATAAGAGAAAAGAAAAATCAAGGGATATTGTTCACATTTTCAAAAACAACAAAACATTTGATAAATACGTGTTGCAACTTTAAACGGAGTTAACTTTTGACTCGGGTGTCGAAACGACTATTATAATATATCAAATATAAGCTCCTATCAAATTACACAATATGAGTTGTTCTTGCCGAGAAAAATCATTTTTGTACACAAATTCCATCGTTTACATCACTTATCGAGGGTTTAAAGTTTTTGACGCATCATTTTCATTTTACTTACTTCCGGTCTTATTCAACAGAGCTATAAGGGAAATATTAGGGACGAAATATCCTTATTTATTTATATTTTCAATCAGTCTCTATTCTTTAATAAAAATAAGAGAAAACAACAATCAAGGGATATTGTTCACATTTTCAAAAACAATAAAACATTTGATAAATAGGTGTTGCAACTTTAAACGGAGTTAACTTTTGACTCGGGTGTCGAAACGACTATTACAATATATCAAATAGAAGCTCCTATCAAATTACACAATATGAGTTGTTCTTGCCAAGAAAAATCATTTTTGTACCCAAATTCCATCGTTTACATCACTTATCGAAGGTTTAAAGTTTTTGACGCATCATTTTCATTTTACTTACTTCCGGTCTTATTCAATAGAGCTATAAAGGTGATATTAGGGACGAAATATCCTTATTTATTTATATTTTCAATCAGTCTCTATTCTTTAATAAAAATAAGAGAAAAGAAAAATCAAGGGATATTGTTCACATTTTCAAAAACAACAAAACATTTTATAAATACGTGTTGCAACTTTAAACGGAGTTAACTTTTGACTCGGGTGTCGAAACGACTATTATAATATATCAAATAGAAGCTCCTATCAAATTACACAATATGAGTTGTTCTTGCCGAGAAAAATCATTTTTGTACCCAAATTCCATCGTTTACATCACTTATCGAGTGTTTAATGTTTTTGAGGAATCATTTTCATTTTACCTACTTCCGTTCTTATTCAACAGAGCTGTAAAGGTGATATTATTGACGAAATATCCTTATTTATTTATATTTTCAATCAGTCTCTATTCTTTAATAAAAATAAGAGAAAAGAAAAATCAAGGGATATTGTTCACATTTTCAAAAACAACAAAACATTTGATAAATACGTGTTGCAACTTTAAACGGAGTTAACTTTTGACTCGGGTGTCGAAACGACTATTATAATATATCAAATAGAAGATCCTATCAAATTACACAATATGAGTTGTTCTTGCAGAGAAAAATCATTTTTGTAACCAAATTCCATCGTTTACATCACTTATCGAGTGTTTAATGTTTTTGAGGCATCATTTTCATTTTACTTACTTCCGTTCTTATTCAACAGAGCTGTATTGGAGATATTGGTGCCGAAATATCCTTATTTATTTATATTTTCAATCATTCTCTATTCTTTAATAAAAATAAGAGAAAAGAAAAATCAAGGGATATTGTTCACATTTTCAAAAACAACAAAACATTTGATAAATACGTGTTGCAACTTTAAACGGAGTTAACTTTTGACTCGGGTATCGAAACGACTATTATAATATATCAAATATAAGCTCCTATCAAATTACACAATATGAGTTGTTCTTGCCAAGAAAAATCATTTTTGTACACAAATTCCATCGTTTACATCACTTATCGAGGGTTTAAAGTTTTTGACGCATCATTTTCATTTTACTTACTTCCGGTCTTATTCAATAGAGCTATAAAGGTGATATTAGGGACGAAATATCCTTATTTATTTATATTTTCAATCAGTCTCTATTCTTTAATAAAAATAAGAGAAAAGAAAAATCAAGGGATATTGTTCACATTTTCAAAAACAACAAAACATTTGATAAATACGTGTTGCAACTTTAAACGGAGTTAACTTTTGACTCGGGTGTCGAAACGACTATTATAATATATCAAATAGAAGCTCCTATCAAATTACACAATATGAGTTGTTCTTTCCGAGAAAAATCATTTTTGTACCCAAATTCCATCGTTTACATCACTTATCGAGGGTTTAAAGTTTTTGACGCACTATTTTCATTTTACTTACTTCCGTTCTTATTCAACAGAGCTATAAGGGAGATATTGGGGCTGAAATATCCTTATTTATTTATATTTTCAATCAGTCTCTATTCTTTAATAAAAATAAGAGAAAACAAAAATCAAGGTATATTGTTCACATTTTCAAAAACAACAAAACATTTGATAAATACGTGTTCCAACTTTAAACGGAGTTAACTTTTGACTCGGGTGTCGAAACGACTATTATAATATATCAAATAGAAGCTCCTATCAAATTACACAATATGAGTTGTTCTTGCCGAGAAAAATCATTTTTGTAACCAAATTCCATCGTTTACATCACTTATCGAGGGTTTAAAGTTTTTGACGCATCATTTTCATTTTACTTACTTCCGTTCTTATTCAACAGAGCTATAAAGGTGATATTAGGGACGAAATATCCTTATTTATTTATATTTTCAATCAGTCTCTATTCTTTAATAAAAATAAGAGAAAAGAAAAATCAAGGGATTTTGTTCACATTTTCAAAAACAACAAAACATTTGATAAATACGTGTTGCAACTTTAAACGGAGTTAACTTTTGACTCGGGTGTCGAAACGACTATTATAATATATCAAATAGAAGCTCCTATCAAATTACACAATATGAGTTGTTCTTTCCGAGAAAAATCATTTTTGTACCCAAATTCCATCGTTTACATCACTTATCGAAGGTTTAAAGTTTTTGACGAAATCATTTTCATTTTACCTACTTCCGGTCTTATTCAATAGAGCTATAAAGGTGATATTATTGACGAAATATCCTTATTTATTTATAATATCAATCAGTCTCTATTCTTTAATAAAAATAAGAGAAAAGAAAAATCAAGGGATATTGTTCACATTTTCAAAAACAACAAAACATTTTATAAATACGTGTTGCAACTTTAAACGGAGTTAACTTTTGACTCGGGTGTCGAAACGACTATTATAATATATCAAATAGAAGATCCTATCAAATTAGACAATATGAGTTGTTCTTGCCGAGAAAAATCATTTTTGTAACCAAATTCCATCGTTTACATCACTTATCGAGTGTTTAATGTTTTTGAGGAATCATTTTCATTTTACTTACTTCCGTTCTTATTCAATAGAGCTGTAAAGGTGATATTATTGACGAAATATCCTTATTTATTTATATTTTCAATCATTCTCTATTCTTTAATAAAAATAAGAGAAAAGAAAAATCAAGGGATATTGTTCACATTTTCAAAAACAACAAAACATTTGATAAATACGTGTTGCAACTTTAAACGGAGTTAACTTTTGACACGGGTGTCGAAACGACTATTATAATATATCAAATAGAAGCTCCTATCAAATTAAACAATATCAGTTGTTCTTGCCGAGAAAAATCATTTTTGTACACAAATTCCATCGTTTACATCACTTATTGGGGGTTTAAAGTTTTTGACGCATCATTTTCATTTTACTTACTTGCGGTCTTATTCAATAGAGCTATAAAGGTGATATTCGGGACGAAATATCCTTATTTATTTATATTTTCAATCAGTCTCTATTCTTTAATAAAAATAAGAGAAAAGAAAAATCAAGGGATATTGTTCACATTTTCAAAAACAACAAAACATTTGATAAATACGTGTTGCAACTTTAAACGGAGTTAACTTTTGACTCGGGTATCGAAACGACTATTATAATATATCAAATATAAGCTCCTATCAAATTACACAATATGAGTTGTTCTTGCCGAGAAAAATCATTTTTTTACACAAATTCCATCGTTTACATCACTTATCGAGGGCTTAAAGTTTTTGACGCACTATTTCCATTTTACTTACTTCCGTTCTTATTCAACAGATCTATAAGGGAGATATTGGTGCCGAAATATCCTTATTTATTTATATTTTCAATCATTCTCTATTCTTTAATAAAAATAAGAGAAAAGAAAAATCAAGGGATATTGTTCACATTTTCAAAAACAACAAAACATTTGATAAATACGTGTTGCAACTTTAAACGGAGTTAACTTTTGACTCGGGTATCGAAACGACTATTATAATATATCAAATATAAGCTCCTATCAAATTACACAATATGAGTTGTTCTTGCCAAGAAAAATCATTTTTGTACACAAATTCCATCGTTTACATCACTTATCGAGGGTTTAAAGTTTTTGACGCACTATTTTCATTTTACTTACTTCCGTTCTTATTCAACAGAGCTATAAGGGAGATATTGGGGCTGAAATATCCTTATTTATTTATATTTTCAATCAGTCTCTATTCTTTAATAAAAATAAGAGAAAATAAAAATCAAGGGATATTGTTCACATTTTCAAAAACAACAAAACATTTGATAAATACGTGTTGCAACTTTAAACGGAGTTAACTTTTGACTCGGGTGTCGAAACGACTATTATAATATATCAAATAGAAGCTCCTATCAAATTACACAATATGAGTTGTTCTTGCCGAGAAAAATCATTTTTGTACCCAAATTCCATCGTTTACATCACTTATCGAGGGTTTAAAGTTTTTGACGCATCATTTTCATTTTACTTACTTCCGGTCTTATTCAACAGAGCTATAAGGGAGATATTTGGGCCGCAATATCCTTATTTATTTATATTTTCAATCAGTCTCTATTCTTTAATAAAAATAAGAGAAAATAAAAATCAAGGGATATTGTTCACATTTTCAAAAACAACAAAACATTTGATAAATACGTGTTGCAACTTTAAACGGAGTTAACTTTTGACTCGGGTGTCGAAACGACTATTATAATATATCAAATAGAAGCTCCTATCAAATTACACAATATGAGTTGTTCTTGCTATAGAAAATCATTTTTGTACCCAAATTCCATCGTTTACATCACTTATTGGGGGTTTAAAGTTTTTGACGCATCATTTTCATTTTACTTACTTCCGGTCTTATTCAATAGAGCTATAAAGGTGATATTAGGGACGAAATATCCTTATTTATTTATATTTTCAATCAGTCTCTATTCTTTAATAAAAATAAGAGAAAAGAAAAATCAAGGGATATTGTTCACATTTTCAAAAACAACAAAACATTTGATAAATACGTGTTGCAACTTTAAACGGAGTTAACTTTTGACTCGGGTGTCGAAACGACTATTATAATATATCAAATATAAGCTCCTATCAAATTACACAATATGAGTTGTTCTTGCCGAGAAAAATCATTTTTGTACACAAATTCCATCGTTTACATCACTTATCGAGGGTTTAAAGTTTTTGACGCACTATTTTCATTTTACTTACTTCCGTTCTTATTCAACAGAGCTATAAAGGTGATATTAGGGACGAAATATCCTTATTTATTTATATTTTCAATCAGTCTCTATTCTTTAATAAAAATAAGAGAAAAGAAAAATCAAGGGATATTGTTCACATTTTCAAAAACAACAAAACATTTGATAAATACGTGTTGCAACTTTAAACGGAGTTAACTTTTGACTCGGGTGTCGAAACGACTATTATAATATATCAAATAGAAGCTCCTATCAAATTACACAATATGAGTTGTTCTTGCCGAGAAAAATCATTTTTGTACCCAAATTCCATCGTTTACATCACTTATCGAAGGTTTAAAGTTTTTGACGCATCATTTTCATTTTACTTACTTCCGTTCTTATTCAATAGAGCTATAAAGGTGATATTAGGGACGAAATATCCTTATTTATTTATATTTTCAATCATTCTCTATTCTTTAATAAAAATAAGAGAAAAGAAAAATCAAGGGATATTGTTCACATTTTCAAAAACAACAAAACATTTGATAAATACGTGTTGCAACTTTAAACGGAGTTAACTTTTGACTCGGGTGTCGAAACGACTATTATAATATATCAAATAGAAGCTCCTATCAAATTACACAATATGAGTTGTTCTTGCCGAGAAAAATCATTTTTGTACCCAAATTCCATCGTTTACATCACTTATCGAAGGTTTAAAGTTTTTGACGCATCATTTTCATTTTACCTACTTCCGGTCTTATTCAATAGAGCTATAAAGGTGATATTATTGACGAAATATCCTTATTTATTTATAATATCAATCAGTCTCTATTCTTTAATAAAAATAAGAGAAAAGAAAAATCAAGGGATATTGTTAACATTTTCAAAAACAACAAAACATTTTATAAATACGTGTTGCAACTTTAAACGGAGTTAACTTTTGACTCGGGTGTCGAAACGACTATTATAATATATCAAATAGAAGCTCCTATCAAATTACACAATATGAGTTGTTCTTGCCGAGAAAAATCATTTTTGTACACAAATTCCATCGTTTACATCACTTATCGAGTGTTTAATGTTTTTGAGGCATCATTTTCATTTTACTTACTTCCGTTCTTATTCAACAGAGCTGTATTGGAGATATTGGTGCCGAAATATCCTTATTTATTTATATTTTCAATCATTCTCTATTCTTTAATAAAAATAAGAGAAAAGAAAAATCAAGGGATATTGTTCACATTTTCAAAAACAACAAAACATTTGATAAATACGTGTTGCAACTTTAAACGGAGTTAACTTTTGACTCGGGTGTCGAAACGACTATTATAATATATCAAATAGAAGCTCCTATTAAATTACACAATATGAGTTGTTCTTGCCAAGAAAAATCATTTTTGTTCCCAAATTCCATCGTTTACATCACTTATCGAGGGTTTAAAGTTTTTGACGCATCATTTTCATTTTACTTACTTCCGTTCTTATTCAATAGAGCTATAAAGGTGATATTAGGGACGAAATATCCTTATTTATTTATATTTTCAATCAGTCTCTATTCTTTAATAAAAATAAGAGAAAAGAAAAATCAAGGGATATTGTTCACATTTTCAAAAACAACAAAACATTTGATAAATACGTGTTGCAACTTTAAACGGAGTTAACTTTTGACTCGGGTGTCGAAACGACTATTATAATATATCAAATAGAAGCTCCTATGAAATTACACAATATGAGTTGTTCTTGCCGAGAAAAATCATTTTTGTACCCAAATTCCATCGTTTACATCACTTATCGAGGGTTTAAAGTTTTTGACGCATCATTTTCATTTTACTTACTTCCGTTCTTATTCAACAGAGCTATAAAGGAGATATTCGGGACGAAATATCCTTATTTATTTATATTTTCAATCAGTCTCTATTCTTTAATAAAAATAAGAGAAAAGAAAAATCAAGGGATATTGTTCACATTTTCAAAAACAACAAAACATTTGATAAATACGTGTTGCAACTTTAAACGGAGTTAACTTTTGACTCGGGTATCGAAACGACTATTATAATATATCAAATATAAGCTCCTATCAAATTACACAATATGAGTTGTTCTTGCCAAGAAAAATCATTTTTGTACACAAATTCCATCGTTTACATCACTTATCGAGTGTTTAATGTTTTTGAGGCATCATTTTCATTTTACTTACTTCCGTTCTTATTCAACAGAGCTGTATTGGAGATATTGGTGCCGAAATATCCTTATTTATTTATATTTTCAATCATTCTCTATTCTTTAATAAAAATAAGAGAAAAGAAAAATCAAGGGATATTGTTCACATTTTCAAAAACAACAAAACATTTGATAAATACGTGTTGCAACTTTAAACGGAGTTAACTTTTGACTCGGGTGTCGAAACGACTATTATAATATATCAAATAGAAGCTCCTATCAAATTACACAATATGAGTTGTTCTTGCCGAGAAAAATCATTTTTGTACACAAATTCCATCGTTTACATCACTTATCGAGGGTTTAAAGTTTTTGACGCATCATTTTCATTTTACTTACTTCCGTTCTTATTCAACAGAGCTATAAAGGAGATATTGGGGCTGAAATATCCTTATTTATTTATATTTTCAATCAGTCTCTATTCTTTAATAAAAATAAGAGAAAATAAAAATCAAGGGATATTGTTCACAATTTCAAAAACAACAAAACATTTGATAAATACGTGTTGCAACTTTAAACGGAGTTAACTTTTGACTCGGGTGTCGAAACGACTATTATAATATATCAAATAGAAGCTCCTATCAAATTACACAATATGAGTTGTTCTTTCCGAGAAAAATCATTTTTGTACCCAAATTCCATCGTTTACATCACTTATCGAGGGTTTAAAGTTTTTGACGCATCATTTTCATTTTACTTACTTCCGTTCTTATTCAACAGAGCTATAAAGGAGATATTGGGGCCGAAATATCCTTATTTATTTATATTTTCAATCATTCTCTATTCTTTAATAAAAATAAGAGAAAAGAAAAATCAAGGGATATTGTTCACATTTTCAAAAACAACAAAACATTTGATAAATACGTGTTGCAACTTTAAACGGAGTTAACTTTTGACTCGGGTGTCGAAACGACTATTATAATATATCAAATAGAAGCTCCTATCAAATTACACAATATGAGTTGTTCTTGCCGAGAAAAATCATTTTTGTACCCAAATTCCATCGTTTACATCACTTATTGCGTGTCTAAAGTTTTTGACGCATCATTTTCATTTAACTTACTTCCGTTCTTATTCAATAGAGATGTAATGGAGATATTGGTGCCGAAATATCCTTATTTATTTATATTTTCAATCATTCTCTATTCTTTAATAAAAATAAGAGAAAATAAAAATCAAGGGATATTATTCACATTTTCAAAAACAACAAAACATTTGATAAATACGTGTTGCAACTTTAAACGGAGGTAACTTTTGACTCGGGTGTCGAAACGACTATTATAATATATCAAATAGAAGCTCCTATCAAATTACAAAATATGAGTTGTTCTTGCCGAGAAAAATCATTTTTGTACACAAATTCCATCGTTTACATCACTTATCGAGGGTTTAAAGTTTTTGACACATCATTTTCATTTTACTTACTTCCTGTCTTATTCAATAGAGCTATAAAGGAGATATTGGTGCCGAAATATCCTTATTTATTTATATTTTCAATCATTCTCTATTCTTTAATAAAAATAAGAGAAAAGAAAAATCAAGGGATATTGTTCACATTTTCAAAAACAACAAAACATTTGATAAATACGTGTTGCAACTTTAAACGGAGTTAACTTTTGACTCGGGTGTCGAAACGACTATTATAATATATCAAATAGAAGCTCCTATCAAATTACACAATATGAGTTGTTCTTGCCGAGAAAAATCATTTTTGTACCCAAATTCCATCGTTTACATCACTTATCGAGGGTTTAAAGTTTTTGACGCATCATTTTCATTTTACTTACTTCCGCTTTTATTCAATAGAGCTATAATGGTGATATTAGGGAGGAAATCTCCTTTTTTATTTATGTTTTCAATCATTCTCTATTCTTTAATAAAAATAAGAGAAAAGAAAAATCAAGGGATATTGTTCACATTTTCAAAAACAACAAAACATTTGATAAATACGTGTTGCAACTTTAAACGGAGTTAACTTTTGACTCGGGTGTCGAAACGACTATTATAATATATCAAATAGAAGCTCCTATCAAATTACACAATATGAGTTGTTCTTGCCGAGAAAACTAATTTTTGTACCCAAATTCCATCGTTTACATCACTTATCAAAGGTTTAAAGTTTTTGACGCATCATTTTCATTTTACTTACTTCCGTTCTTATTCAATAGAGCTATAAAGGTGATATTAGGGACGAAATATCCTTATTTATTTATATTTTCAATCAGTCTCTATTCTTTAATAAAAATAAGAGAAAAGAAAAATCAAGGGATATTGTTCACATTTTCAAAAACAACAAAACATTTGATAAATACGTGTTGCAACTTTAAACGGAGTTAACTTTTGACTCGGGTGTCGAAACGACTATTATAATATATCAAATAGAAGCTCCTATCAAATTACACAATATGAGTTGTTCTTGCCGAGAAAAATCATTTTTGTACCCAAATTCCATCGTTTACATCACTTATCGAGGGTTTAAAGTTTTTGACGCATCATTTTCATTTTACTTACTTCCGTTCTTATTCAATAGAGCTATAAGGGAAATATTAGGGACGAAATATCCTTATTTATTTATATTTTCAATCAGTCTCTATTCTTTAATAAAAATAAGAGAAAAGAAAAATGAAGGGATATTGTTCACATTTTCAAAAACAACAAAACATTTGATAAATACGTGTTGCAACTTTAAACGGAGTTAACTTTTGACTCGGGTGTCGAAACGACTATTATAATATATCAAATAGAAGCTCCTATCAAATTACACAATATGAGTTGTTCTTGCCGAGAAAAATCATTTTTGTACCCAAATTCCATCGTTTACATCACTTATCGAGTGTTTAAAGTTTTTGACGCATCATTTTCATTTTACTTACTTCCGGTTTTTATTCAATAGAGTTATAAAGGAGATATTGGTGCCGAAATATCCTTATTTATTTATATTTTCAATCATTCTCTATTCTTTAATAAAAATAAGAGAAAAGAAAAATCAAGGGATATTGTTCACATTTTCAAAAACAACAAAACATTTGATAAATACGTGTTGCAACTTTAAACGGAGTTAACTTTTGACTCGGGTGTCGAAACGACTATTATAATATATCAAATAGAAGCTCCTATCAAATTACACAATATGAGTTGTTCTTGCCGAGAAAAATCATTTTTGTACCCAAATTCCATCGTTTACATCACTTATCGAAGGTTTAAAGTTTTTGACGCATCATTTTCATTTTACTTACTTCCGGTCTTATTCAATAGAGCTATAAAGGTGATATTAGGGACGAAATATCCTTATTTATTTATATTTTCAATCAGTCTCTATTCTTTAATAAAAATAAGAGAAAAGAAAAATCAAGGGATATTGTTCACATTTTCAAAAACAACAAAACATTTGATAAATACGTGTTGCAACTTTAAACGGAGTTAACTTTTGACTCGGGTGTCGAAACGACTATTATAATATATCAAATAGAAGCTCCTATCAAATTACACAATATGAGTTGTTCTTGCCGAGAAAAATCATTTTTGTACCCAAATTCCATCGTTTACATCACTTATCGAGGGTTTAAAGTTTTTGACGCATCATTTTCATTTTACTTACTTCCGTTCTTATTCAACAGAGCTATAAAGGAGATATTGGGGCCGAAATATCCTTATTTATTTATATTTTCAATCAGTCTCTATTCTTTAATAAAAATAAGAGAAAAGAAAAATCAAGGGATATTGTTCACATTTTCAAAAACAACAAAACATTTGATAAATACGTGTTGCAACTTTAAACGGAGTTAACTTTTGACTCGGGTGTCGAAACGACTATTATAATATATCAAATAGAAGCTCCTATCAAATTACACAATATGAGTTGTTCTTGCCGAGAAAAATCATTTTTGTACCCAAATTCCATCGTTTACATCACTTATCGAGGGTTTAAAGTTTTTGACGCATCATTTTCATTTTACTTACTTCCGGTCTTATTCAATAGAGCTATAAAAGAGATATTGGTGCCGAAATATCCTTATTTATTTATATTTTCAATCATTCTCTATTCTTTAATAAAAATAAGAGAAAAGAAAAATCAAGGGATATTGTTCACATTTTCAAAAACAACAAAACATTTGATAAATACGTGTTGCAACTTTAAACGGAGTTAACTTTTGACTCGGGTGTCGAAACGACTATTATAATATATCATATAAAAGCTCCTATCAAATTACACAATATGAGTTGTTCTTGCCGAGAAAAATCATTTTTGTTCCCAAATTCCATCGTTTACATCACTTATCGAGGGTTTAAAGTTTTTGACGCATCATTTTTATTTTACTTACTTCCGTTCTTATTCCACAGAGCTATAAAGGAGGTATTCGGGCCGAAATATCCTTATTTATTTATATTTTCAATCAGTCTCTATTCTTTAATAAAAATAAGAGAAAATAAAAATCAAGGGATATTGTTCACATTTTCAAAAACAACAAAACATTTGATACATACGTGTTGCAACTTTAAACAGAGTTAACTTTTGACTCGGGTGTCGAAACGACTATTATAATATATCAAATAGAAGCTCCTATCAAATTACACAATATGAGTTGTTCTTGCAGAGAAAAATCATTTTTGTTCCCAAATTCCATCGTTTACATCACTTATCGAGGGTTTAAAGTTTTTGACGCATCATTTTCATTTTACTTACTTCCGGTCGTATTCAACATAGCTATAAAGGAGATATTGGGGCCGAAATATCCTTATTTATTTATATTTTCAATCAGTCTCTATTCTTTAATAAAAATAAGAGAAAAGAAAAATCAAGGGATATTGTTCACATTTTCAAAAACAACAAAACATTTGATACATACGTGTTGCAACTTTAAACGGAGTTAACTTTTGACTCGGGTGTCGAAACGACTATTATAATATATCAAATAGAAGCTCCTATCAAATTACACAATATGAGTTGTTCTTGCCGAGAAAAATCATTTTTGTACCCAAATTCCATCGTTTACATCACTTATCGAGGGTTTAAAGTTTTTGACGCATCATTTTCATTTTACTTACTTCCGTTCTTATTCAACAGAGCTATAAAGGAGATATTGGGGCCGAAATATCCTTATTTATTTATATTTTCAATCATTCTCTATTCTTTAATAAAAATAAGAGAAAATAAAAATCAAGGGATATTGTTCACATTTTCAAAAACAACAAAACATTTGATAAATACGTGTTGCAACTTTAAACGGAGTTAACTTTTGACTCGGGTGTCGAAACGACTATTATAATATATCAAATAGAAGCTCCTATCAAATTACACAATATGAGTTGTTCTTGCCGAGAAAAATCATTTTTGTACCCAAATTCCATCGTTTACATCACTTATCGAGGGTTTAAAGTTTTTGACGCACTATTTTCATTTTACTTACTTCCGTTCTTATTCAATAGAGCTATAAAGGAGATATTGGTGCCGAAATATCCTTATTTATTTATATTTTCAATCATTCTCTATTCTTTAATAAAAATAAGAGAAAAGAAAAATCAAGGGATATTGTTCACATTTTCAAAAACAACAAAACATTTGATAAATACGTGTTGCAACTTTAAACGGAGTTAACTTTTGACTCGGGTGTCGAAACGACTATTATAATATATCAAATATAAGCTCCTATCAAATTACACAATATGAGTTGTTCTTGCCGAGAAAAATCATTTTTGTAACCAAATTCCATCGTTTACATCACTTATCGAGTGTTTAATGTTTTTGAGGCATCATTTTCATTTTACTTACTTCCGGTTTTATTCAATAGAGCTATAAAGGAGATATTGGTGCCGAAATATCCTTATTTATTTATATTTTCAATCATTCTCTATTCTTTAATAAAAATAAGAGAAAAGAAAAATCAAGGGATATTGTTCACATTTTCAAAAACAACAAAACATTTGATAAATACGTGTTGCAACTTTAAACGGAGTTAACTTTTGACTCGGGTGTCGAAACGACTATTATAATATATCAAATAGAAGCTCCTATCAAATTACACAATATGAGTTGTTCTTGCCGAGAAAAATCATTTTTGTACCCAAATTCCATCGTTTACATCACTTAAAGTGGGTTTAAAGTTTTTGACGCACCATTTTCATTTTACTTACTTCCGGTTTTATTCAATAGAGCTATAGAGGATATATTCGGGCCGAAATATCCTTATTTATTTATATTTTCAATCATTCTCTATTCTTTAATAAAAATAAGAGAAAAGAAAAATCAAGGGATATTGTTCACATTTTCAAAAACAACAAAACATTTGATAAATACGTGTTGCAACTTTAAACGGAGTTAACTTTTGACTCGGGTGTCGAAACGACTATTATAATATATCAAATAGAAGCTCCTATCAAATTACACAATATGAGTTGTTCTTGCCGAGAAAAATCATTTTTGTACCCAAATTCCATCGTTTACATCACTTATCGAGGGTTTAAAGTTTTTGACGCATCATTTTCATTTTACTTACTTCCGTTCTTATTCAATAGAGCTATAAAGGAGATATTAGGGACGAAATATCCTTATTTATTTATATTTTCAATCAGTCTCTATTCTTTAATAAAAATAAGAGAAAAGAAAAATCAAGGGATATTGTTCACATTTTCAAAAACAACAAAACATTTGATAAATACGTGTTGCAACTTTAAACAGAGTTAACTTTTGACTCGGGTGTCGAAACGACTATTATAATATATCAAATAGAAGCTCCTATCAAATTACACAATATGAGTTGTTCTTGCCGAGAAAAATCATTTTTGTACACAAATTCCATCGTTTACATCACTTATCGAGGGTTTAAAGTTTTTGACGCACTATTTTCATTTTACTTACTTCCGTTGTTATTCCACAGAGCAATAAGGGAGATATTAGGGACGAAATATCCTTATTTATTTATATTTTCAATCAGTCTCTATTCTTTAATAAAAATAAGAGAAAAGAAAAATCCATGGATATTGTTCAAATTTTCAAAAACAACAAAACATTTGATAAATACGTGTTGCAACTTTAAACGGAGTTAACTTTTGACTCGGGTGTGGAAACGACTATTATAATATATCAAATAGAAGCTCCTACCAAATTACACAATATGAGTTGTTCTTGCCGAGAAAAATCATTTTTGTACCCAAATTCCATCGTTTACATCACTTATCGAGGGTTTAAAGTTTTTGACGCATCATTTTCATTTTACTTACTTCCGTTCTTATTCAATAGAGCTATAAAGGTGATATTAGGGACGAAATATCCTTATTTATTTATATTTTCAATCAGTCTCTATTCTTTAATAAAAATAAGAGAAAAGAAAAATCAAGGGATATTGTTCACATTTTCAAAAACAACAAAACATTTGATAAATACGTGTTGCAACTTTAAACGGAGTTAACTTTTGACTCGGGTGTCGAAACGACTATTATAATATATCAAATAGAAGCTCCTATCAAATTACACAATATGAGTTGTTCTTGCCGAGAAAAATCATTTTTGTACCCAAATTCCATCGTTTACATCACTTATCGAAGGTTTAAAGTTTTTGACGCATCATTTTCATTTTACTTACTTCCGGTCTTATTCAATAGAGCTATAAAGCTGATATTAGGGACGAAATATCCTTATTTATTTATATTTTCAATCAGTCTCTATTCTTTAATAAAAATAAGAGAAAAGAAAAATCAAGGGATATTGTTCACATTTTCAAAAACAACAAAACATTTGATAAATACGTGTTGCAACTTTAAACGGAGTTAACTTTTGACTCGGGTGTCGAAACGACTATTATAATATATCAAATAGAAGCTCCTATCAAATTACACAATAGGAGTTGTTCTTGCCGAGAAAAATCATTTTTGTACCCAAATTCCATCGTTTACATCACTTATCAAGGGTTTAATGTTTTTGACGCATCATTTTCATTTTACTTACTTCCGTTCTTATTCAACAGAGCTATAAAGGAGTTATTGGGGCCGAAATATCCTTATTTATTTATATTTTCAATCAATCTCTATTCTTTAATAAAAATAAGAGAAAAGAAAAATCAAGGGATATTGTTCACATTTTCAAAAATAATAAAACATTTGATAAATACGTGTTGCAACTTTAAACGGAGTTAACTTTTGACTCGGGTGTCGAAACGACTATTATAATATATCAAATAGAAGCTCCTATCAAATTACACAATATGAGTTGTTCTTGCCGAGAAAAATCATTTTTGTACCCAAATTCCATCGTTTACATCACTTATCGAGGGTTTAATGTTTTTGAGGCATCATTTTCATTTTACTTACTTCCGTTCTTATTCAATAAAGCTATAAAGGAGATATTGGTGCCGAAATATCCTTATTTATTTATATTTTCAATCATTCTCTATTCTTTAATAAAAATAAGAGAAAAGAAAAATCAAGGGATATTGTTCACATTTTCAAAAACAACAAAACATTTGATAAATACGTGTTGCAACTTTAAACGGAGTTAACTTTTGACTCGGGTGTCGAAACGACTATTATAATATATCAAATAGAAGCTCCTATCAAATTACACAATATGAGTTGTTCTTGCCGAGAAAAATCATTTTTGTACCCAAATTCCATCGTTTACATCACTTATTGGGGGTTTAAAGTTTTTGACGCACTATTTTCATTTTACTTACTTCCGGTTTTATTCAAAACAGCTATAAGGGAGATATTAGGGACGAAATATCCTTATTTATTTATATTTTCAATCAGTCTCTATTCTTTAATAAAAATAAGAGAAAAGAAAAATCAAGGGATATTGTTCACATTTTCAAAAACAACAAAACATTTGATAAATACGTGTTGCAACTTTAAACGGAGTTAACTTTTGACTCGGGTGTCGAAACGACTATTATAATATATCAAATAGAAGCTCCTATCAAATTACACAATATGAGTTGTTCTTGCCGAGAAAAATCATTTTTGTACCCAAATTCCATCGTTTACATCACTTATCGAGGGTTTAAAGTTTTTGACGCATCATTTTCATTTTACTTACTGCCGTTCTTATTCAAAAGAGCTAAAAAGGAGATATTAGGAACGAAATATCCTAATTTATTTATATTTTCAATCAGTCTCTATTCTTTAATAAAAATAAGAGAAAAGAAAAATCAAGGGATATTGTTCACATTTTCAAAAACAACAAAACATTTGATAAATACGTGTTGCAACTTTAAACGGAGTTAACTTTTGACTCGGGTGTCGAAACGACTATTATAATATATCAAATAGAAGCTCCTATCAAATTACACAATATGAGTTGTTCTTGCCGAGAAAAATCATTTTTGTACCCATATTCCATCGTTTACATCACTTATCGAGGGTTTAAAGTTTTTGATACACCATTTTAATTTTACTTACTTCATGTGTTATTCAATAGAGGTATAAAGGAGATATTGGTGCCGAAATATCCTTATTTATTTATATTATCAATCAGTCTCTATTATTTATTAAAAATAAGATAAAAGAAAAATCAAGGGATGTTGTTCACGTTTTCAAAAACAACAAAACATTTGATAAATATGTGTTGCAACTTTCAACGGAGTTAACTTTTGACTCGGGTGTCGAAACGACTATTATAATATATCAAATAGAAGCTCCTATCAAATTACACAATATGAGTTGTTCTTGCCGAGAAAAATCATTTTTGTACCCAAATTCCATCGTTTACATCACTTATCGAAGGTTTAAAGTTTTTGACGCATCATTTTCATTTTACTTACTTCCGGTCTTATTCAATAGAGCTATAAAGGTGATATTAGGGACGAAATATCCTTATTTATTTATATTTTCAATCAGTCTCTATTCTTTAATAAAAATAAGAGAAAAGAAAAATCAAGGGATATTGTTCACATTTTCAAAAACAACAAAACATTTGATAAATACGTGTTGCAACTTTAAACGGAGTTAACTTTTGACTCGGGTGTCGAAACGACTATTATAATATATCAAATAGAAGCTCCTATCAAATTACACAATATGAGTTGTTCTTGCAGAGAAAAATCATTTTTGTTCCCAAATTCCATCGTTTACATCACTTATCGAGGGTTTAATGTTTTTGACGCATCATTTTCATTTTACTTACTTCCGGTCTTATTCAATAGAGCTGTCATGGAGATATTGGTGCCGAAATATCCTTATTTATTTATATTTTCAATCATTCTCTATTCTTTAATAAAAATAAGAGAAAAGAAAAATCAAGGGATATTGTTCACATTTTCAAAAACAACAAAACATTTGATAAATACGTGTTGCAACTTTAAACGGAGTTAACTTTTGACTCGGGTGTCGAAACGACTATTATAATATATCAAATAGAAGCTCCTATCAAATTACACAATATGAGTTGTTCTTGCCGAGAAAAATCATTTTTGTACCCAAATTCCATCGTTTACATCACTTATTGGGGGTTTAAAATTTTTTGACGCACTAGTTTCATTTTACTTACTTCCGTTCTTATTCCACAGAGCTATAAGGGAGATATGGGTGCCGAAATATCCTTATTTATTTATATTTTCAATCATTCTCTATTCTTTAATAAAAATAAGAGAAAAGAAAAATCAAGGGATATTGTTCACATTTTCAAAAACAACAAAACATTTGATAAATACGTGTTGCAACTTTAAACGGAGTTAACTTTTGACTCGGGTGTCGAAACGACTATTATAATATATCAAATAGAAGCTCCTATCAAATTACACAATATGAGTTGTTCTTGCCGAGAAAAATCATTTTTGTACCCAAATTCCATCGTTTACATCACTTATCGAGGGTTTAAAGTTTTTGACGCATCATTTTCATTTTACTTACTTCCGGTCTTATTCAATAGAGCTATAAAGGTGATATTAGGGACGAAATATCCTTATTTATTTATATTTTCAATCAGTCTCTATTCTTTAATAAAAATAAGAGAAAAGAAAAATCAAGGGATATTGTTCACATTTTCAAAAACAACAAAACATTTGATAAATACGTGTTGCAACTTTAAACGGAGTTAACTTTTGACTCGGGTGTCGAAACGACTATTATAATATATCAAATAGAAGCTCCTATCAAATTACACAATATGAGTTGGTCTTGCTAGGAAAAAGCTTTTTTGTACCCAAATTCCATCGTTTACATCACTTATTGGGGGTTTAAAGTTTTTGACGCATCATTTTCATTTTACTTACTTCCGGTCTTATTCAATAGAGCTATAAGGGAGATATTAGGGACGAAATATCCTTATTTATTTATATTTTCAATCAGTCTCTATTCTTTAATAAAAATAAGAGAAAAGAAAAATCAAGGGATATTGTTCACATTTTCAAAAACAACAAAACATTTGATAAATACGTGTTGCAACTTTAAACGGAGTTAACTTTTGACTCGGGTGTCGAAACGACTATTATAATATATCAAATAGAAGATCCTATCAAATTAAACAATATCAGTTGTTCTTGCCGAGAAAAATCATTTTTGTACACAAATTCCATCGTTTACATCACTTATTGGGGGTTTAAAGTTTTTGACGCATCATTTTCATTTTACTTACTTCCGGTCTTATTCAATAGAGCTATAAGGGAGATATTAGGGACGAAATATCCTTATTTATTTATATTTTCAATCAGTCTCTATTCTTTAATAAAAATAAGAGAAAAGAAAAATCAAGGGATATTGTTCACATTTTCAAAAACAACAAAACATTTGATAAATACGTGTTGCAACTTTAAACGGAGTTAACTTTTGACTCGGGTGTCGAAACGACTATTATAATATATCAAATAGAAGCTCCTATCAAATTACACAATATGAGTTGTTCTTGCCGAGAAAAATCATTTTTGTACCCAAATTCCATCGTTTACATCACTTATCGAGGGTTTAAAGTTTTTGACGCATCATTTTCATTTTACTTACTTCCGTTCTTATTCAACAGAGCTATAAAGGAGATATTGGGGACGAAATATCCTTATTTATTTATATTTTCAATCATTCTCTATTCTTTAATAAAAATAAGAGAAAAGAAAAATCAAGGGATATTGTTCACATTTTCAAAAACAACAAAACATTTGATAAATACGTGTTGCAACTTTAAACGGAGTTAACTTTTGACTCGGGTGTCGAAACGACTATTATAATATATCAAATAGAAGCTCCTATCAAATTACACAATATGAGTTGTTCTTGCCAAGAAAAATCATTTTTGTACCCAAATTCCATCGTTTACATCACTTATCGAGTGTTTAATATTTTTGAGGCATCATTTTCTTTTTACTTACTTCCTTTTTATTCAATACAGCTATAAAGAAGATATTGGTGCCGAAATATCCTTATTTATTTATATTTTCAATCATTCTCTATTCTTTAATAAAAATAAGAGAAAAGAAAAATCAAGGGATATTGTTCACATTTTCAAAAACAACAAAACATTTGATAAATACGTGTTGCAACTTTAAACGGAGTTAACTTTTGACTCGGGTGTCGAAACGACTATTATAATATATCAAATAGAAGCTCCTATCAAATTACACAATATGAGTTGTTCTTGCCGAGAAAAATCATTTTTGTACCCAAATTCCATCGTTTACATCACTTACCGAGGGTTTAAAGTTTTTGACGCACCATTTTCATTTTACTTACTTCCGGTTTTATTCAATAGAGCTATAAGGGAGATATTAGGGACGAAATATCCTTATTTATTTATATTTTCAATCAGTCTCTATTCTTTAATAAAAATAAGAGAAAAGAAAAATCAAGGGATTTTGTTCACATTTTCAAAAACAACAAAACATTTGATAAATACGTGTTGCAACTTTAAACGGAGTTAACTTTTGACTCGGGTGTCGAAACGACTATTATAATATATCAAGTCGAAGCTCGTATCAAATTACAAAATATGAGTTGTTCTTGCCTAGAAAAATCATTTTTGTTCCCAAATTCCATCGTTTACATCACTTATCGAGGGTCTAAAGTTTTTGGCGCACAATTTGCATTTTACTTACTTCCTTTTTTATTCAATTGAGCTAGAAAGGAGGTATTGGTGACGAAATATCCTTATTTATTTATATTTTCAATCAGTCTCTATTCTTTAATAAAAATAAGAGAAAAGAAAAATCAAGGGATATTGTTCACATTTTCAAAAACAACAAAACATTTGATAAATACGTGTTGCAACTTTAAACGGAGTTAACTTTTGACTCGGGTGTCGAAACGACTATTATAATATATCAAATAGAAGCTCCTATCAAATTACACAATATGAGTTGTTCTTGCCAAGAAAAATCATTTTTGTACCCAAATTCCATCGTTTACATCACTTATCGAGGGTTTAAAGTTTTTGACGCAACATTTTCATTTTACTTACTTCCGGTTTTATTCAATAGAGCTATAAAGGAGATATTAGGGACGAAATATCCTTATTTATTTATATTTTCAATCATTCTCTATTCTTTAATAAAAATAAGAGAAAAGAAAAATCAAGGGATATTGTTCACATTTTCAAAAACAACAAAACATTTGATAAATACGTGTTGCAACTTTAAACGGAGTTAACTTTTGACTCGGGTGTCGAAACGACTATTATAATATATCAAATAGAAGCTCCTATCAAATTACACAATATGAGTTGTTCTTGCCGAGAAAAATCATTTTTGTACCCAAATTCCATCGTTTACATCACTTATCGAAGGTTTAAAGTTTTTGACGCATCATTTTCATTTTACTTACTTCCGGTCTTATTCAATAGAGCTATAAAGGAGATATTAGGGACGAAATATCCTTATTTATTTATATTTTCAATCAGTCTCTATTCTTTAATAAAAATAAGAGAAAAGAAAAATCAAGGGATATTGTTCACATTTTCAAAAACAACAAAACATTTGATAAATACGTGTTGCAACTTTAAACGGAGTTAACTTTTGACTCGGGTGTCGAAACGACTATTATAATATATCAAATATAAGCTCCTATCAAATTACACAATATGAGTTGTTCTTGCCGAGAAAAATCATTTTTGTACCCAAATTCCATCGTTTACATCACTTATCGAGGGTTTAAAGTTTTTGAGGCATCATTTTCATTTTACTTACTTCCGTTCTTATTCAACAGAGCTATAAAGGTGATATTAGGGACGAAATATCCTTATTTATTTATATTTTCAATCAGTCTCTATTCTTTAATAAAAATAAGAGAAAAGAAAAATCAAGGGATATTGTTCACATTTTCAAAAACAACAAAACATTTGATAAATACGTGTTGCAACTTTAAACGGAGTTAACTTTTGACTCGGGTGTCGAAACGACTATTATAATATATCAAATAGAAGCTCCTATCAAATTACACAATATGAGTTGTTCTTGCCGAGAAAAATCATTTTTGTACCCAAATTCCATCGTTTACATCACTTATCGAGGGTTTAAAGTTTTTGACGCATCATTTTCATTTTACTTACTTCCGATTTTATTCAATAGAGCTATAAAGGAGATATTGGTGCCGAAATATCCTTATTTATTTATATTTTCAATCATTCTCTATTCTTTAATAAAAATAAGAGAAAAGAAAAATCAAGGGATATTGTTCACATTTTCAAAAACAACAAAACATTTGATAAATACGTGTTGCAACTTTAAACGGAGTTAACTTTTGACTCGGGTGTCGAAACGACTATTATAATATATCAAATAGAAGCTCCTATCAAATTACACAATATGAGTTGTTCTTGCCGAGAAAAATCATTTTTGTACCCAAATTCCATCGTTTACATCACTTATCGAAGGTTTAAAGTTTTTGACGCATCATTTTCATTTTACTTACTTCCGGTTTTATTCAATAGAGCTATAAAGGTGATATTAGGGACGAAATATCCTTATTTATTTATATTTTCAATCAGTCTCTATTCTTTAATAAAAATAAGAGAAAAGAAAAATCAAGGGATATTGTTCACATTTTCAAAAACAACAAAACATTTTATAAATACGTGTTGCAACTTTAAACGGACTTAACTTTTGACTCGGGTGTCGAAACGACTATTATAATATATCAAATAGAAGCTCCTATCAAATTACACAATATGAGTTATTCTTGCCGAGAAAAATCATTTTTGTACCCAAATTCCATCGTTTACATCACTTATCGAATGTTTAAAGTTTTTGACGCATCATTTTCATTTTACTTACTTCCGTTCTTATTCAACAGAGCTATAAAGGAGATATTGGGGCCGAAATATCCTTATTTATTTATCTTTTCAATCATTCTCTATTCTTTAATAAAAATAAGAGAAAAGAAAAATCAAGGGATATTGTTCACATTTTCAAAAACAACAAAACATTTGATAAATACGTGTTGCAACTTTAAACGGAGTTAACTTTTGACTCGGGTGTCGAAACGACTATTATAATATATCAAATAGAAGCTCCTATCAAATTACACAATATGAGTTGTTCTTGCCGAGAAAAATCATTTTTGTACCCAAATTCCATCGTTTACATCACTTATCGAAGGTTTAAAGTTTTTGACGCATCATTTTCATTTTACTTACTTCCGGTCTTATTCAATAGAGCTATAAAGGTGATATTAGGGACGAAATATCCTTATTTATTTATATTTTCAATCATTCTCTATTCTTTAATAAAAATAAGAGAAAAGAAAAATCAAGGGATATTGTTCACATTTTCAAAAACAACAAAACATTTGATAAATACGTGTTGCAACTTTAAACGGAGTTAACTTTTGACTCGGGTATCGAAACGACTATTATAATATATCAAATATAAGCTCCTATCAAATTACACAATATGAGTTGTTCTTGCCGAGAAAAATCATTTTTTTACACAAATTCCATCGTTTACATCACTTATCGAGGGTTTAAAGTTTTTGACGCACTATTTCCATTTTACTTACTTCCGTTCTTATTCAACAGATCTATAAGGGAGATATTGGGGCTGAAATATCCTTATTTATTTATATTTTCAATCAGTCTCTATTCTTTAATAAAAATAAGAGAAAAGAAAAATCAAGGGATATTGTTCACATTTTCAAAAACAACAAAACATTTGATAAATACGTGTTGCAACTTTAAACGGAGTTAACTTTTGACTCGGGTATCGAAACGACTATTATAATATATCAAATATAAGCTCCTATCAAATTACACAATATGAGTTGTTCTTGCCGAGAAAAATCATTTTTGTAACCAAATTCCATCGTTTACATCACTTATCGAGTGTTTAATGTTTTTGAGGCATCATTTTCATTTTACTTACTTCCGTTCTTATTCAATATAGCTATAAAGGAGATATTGGTGCCGAAATATCCTTATTTATTTATATTTTCAATCATTCTCTATTCTTTAATAAAAATAAGAGAAAAGAAAAATCAAGGGATATTGTTCACATTTTCAAAAACAACAAAACATTTGATAAATACGTGTTGCAACTTTAAACGGAGTTAACTTTTGACTCGGGTGTCGAAACGACTATTATAATATATCAAATAGAAGCTCCTATCAAATTACACAATATGAGTTGTTCTTGCCGAGAAAAATCATTTTTGTACCCAAATTCCATCGTTTACATCACTTATCGAGGGTTTAATGTTTTTGACGCATCATTTTCATTTTACTTACTTCCGTTCTTATTCAATAGAGGTATAAAGGAGTTATTGGGGCCGAAATATCCTTATTTATTTATATTTTCAATCAGTCTCTATTCTTTAATAAAAATAAGAGAAAAGAAAAATCAAGGGATATTGTTCACATTTTCAAAAACAACAAAACATTTGATAAATACGTGTTGCAACTTTAAACGGAGTTAACTTTTGACTCGGGTGTCGAAACGACTATTATAATATATCAAATAGAAGCTCCTATCAAATTACACAATATGAGTTGTTCTTGCCGAGAAAAATCATTTTTGTACCCAAATTCCATCGTTTACATCACTTATCGAAGGTTTAAAGTTTTTGACGCATCATTTTCATTTTACTTACTTCCGGTCTTATTCAATAGAGCTATAAAGGTGATATTAGGGACGAAATATCCTTATTTATTTATATTTTCAATCAGTCTCTATTCTTTAATAAAAATAAGAGAAAAGAAAAATCAAGGGATATTGTTCACATTTTCAAAAACAACAAAACATTTGATAAATACGTGTTGCAACTTTAAACGGAGTTAACTTTTGACTCGGGTGTCGAAACGACTATTATAATATATCAAATAGAAGCTCCTATCAAATTACACAATATGAGTTGTTCTTGCCGAGAAAAATCATTTTTGTACCCAAATTCCATCGTTTACATCACTTATCGAGGGTTTAAAGTTTTTGACGCATCATTTTCATTTTAGTTACTTCCGGTTTTATTCAATATAGCTATAAAGGACATATTGGTGTCGAAATATCCTTATTTATTTATATTTTCAATCATTCTCTATTCTTTAATAAAAATAAGAGAAAAGAAAAATCAAGGGATATTGTTCACATTTTCAAAAACAACAAAACATTTGATAAATACGTGTTGCAACTTTAAACGGAGTTAACTTTTGACTCGGGTGTCGAAACGACTATTATAATATATCAAATAGAAGCTCCTATCAAATTACACAATAAGAGTTGTTCTTGCCGAGAAAAATCATTTTTGTACACAAATTCCATCGTTTACATCACTTATTGGGGGTTTAAAGTTTTTGACGCATCATTTTCATTTTACTTACTTCCGGTCTTATTCAATAGAGCTATAAAGGTGATATTAGGGACGAAATATCCTTATTTATTTATATTTTCAATCAGTCTCTATTCTTTAATAAAAATAAGAGAAAAGAAAAATCAAGGGATATTGTTCACATTTTCAAAAACAACAAAACATTTGATAAATACGTGTTGCAACTTTAAACGGAGTTAACTTTTGACTCGGGTGTCGAAACGACTATTATAATATATCAAATAGAAGCTCCCATCAAATTACACAATATGAGTTGTTCTTGCCGAGAAAAATCATTTTTGTACCCAAATTCCATCGTTTACATCACTTATCTAGGGTTTAAAGTTTTTGATGCATCATTTTCATTTTACTTACTGCCGTTCTTATTCAACAGAGCTATAAAGGAGATATTGGGGCCAAAATATCCTTATTTATTTATATTTTCAATCAGTCTCTATTCTTTAATAAAAATAAGAGAAAAGAAAAATCAAGGGATATTGTTCACATTTTCAAAAACAACAAAACATTTGATAAATACGTGTTGCAACTTTAAACGGAGTTAACTTTTGACTCGGGTGTCGAAACGACTATTATAATATATCAAATAGAAGCTCCTATCAAATTACACAATATGAGTTGGTCTTGCTAGGAAAAAGCATTTTTGTACCCAAATTCCATCGTTTACATCACTTATCGAAGGTTTAAAGTTTTTGACGCATCATTTTCATTTTACTTACTTCCGGTCTTATTCAATAGAGCTATAAAGGTGATATTAGGGACGAAATATCCTTATTTATTTATATTTTCAATCAGTCTCTATTCTTTAATAAAAATAAGAGAAAAGAAAAATCAAGGGATATTGTTCACATTTTCAAAAACAACAAAACATTTGATAAATACGTGTTGCAACTTTAAACGGAGTTAACTTTTGACTCGGGTGTCGAAACGACTATTATAATATATCAAATATAAGCTCCTATCAAATTACACAATATGAGTTGTTCTTGCCGAGAAAAATCATTTTTGTACCCAAATTCCATCGTTTACATCACTTATCAAGGGTTTAATGTTTTTGACGCATCATTTTCATTTTACTTACTTCCGTTCTTATTCAACAGAGCTATAAAGGAGTTATTGGGGCCGAAATATCCTTATTTATTTATATTTTCAATCAATCTCTATTCTTTAATAAAAATAAGAGAAAAGAAAAATCAAGGGATATTGTTCACATTTTCAAAAATAATAAAACATTTGATAAATACGTGTTGCAACTTTAAACGGAGTTAACTTTTGACTCGGGTGTCGAAATGACTATTATAATATATCAAATAGAAGCTCCTATCAAATTACACAATATGATTAGTTTTGCTTGGAAAAATCAATTTTGTACCCAAATTCCATCGTTTACATCACTTATTGGGGGTTTAAAGTTTTTGACGCACTATTTTTATATTACTTACTTCCGGTTTTATTCAATAGAGCTATAAAGGTGATATTAGGGACGAAATATCCTTATTTATTTATATTTTCAATCATTCTCTATTCTTTAAAAAAAATAAGAGAAAAGAAAAATCAAGGGATATTGTTCACATTTTCAAAAACAACAAAACATTTGATAAATACGTGTTGCAACTTTAAACGGAGTTAACTTTTGACTCGGGTGTCGAAACGACTATTATAATATATCAAATAGAAGCTCCTATCAAATTACACAATATGAGTTGTTCTTGCCAAGAAAAATCATTTTTGTACCCAAATTCCATCGTTTACATCACTTATCGAGGGTTTAAAGTTTTTGACGCACCATTTTCATTTTACTTACTTCCTGTCTTATTCAATAGAGCTATAAAGGAGATATTGGTGCCGAAATATCCTTATTTATTTATATTTTCAATCATTCTCTATTCTTTAATAAAAATAAGAGAAAAGAAAAATCAAGGGATATTGTTCACATTTTCAAAAACAACAAAACATTTGATAAATACGTGTTGCAACTTTAAACGGAGTTAACTTTTGACTCGGGTGTCGAAACGACTATTATAATATATCAAATAGAAGCTCCTATCAAATTACACAATATGAGTTGTTCTTGCCGAGAAAAATCATTTTTGTACCCAAATTCCATCGTTTACATCACTTATCGAAGGTTTAAAGTTTTTGACGCATCATTTTCATTTTACTTACTTCCGGTCTTATTCAATAGAGCTATAAAGGTGATATTAGGGACGAAATATCCTTATTTATTTATATTTTCAATCAGTCTCTATTCTTTAATAAAAATAAGAGAAAAGAAAAATCAAGGGATATTGTTCACATTTTCAAAAACAACAAAACATTTGATAAATACGTGTTGCAACTTTAAACGGAGTTAACTTTTGACTCGGGTGTCGAAACGACTATTATAATATATCAAATAGAAGCTCCTATCAAATTACACAATATGAGTTGTTCTTGCCGAGAAAAATCATTTTTGTACCCAAATTCCATCGTTTACATCACTTATCGAGGGTTTAATGTTTTTGACGATTCATTTTCATTTTACTTACTTCCGTTCTTATTCAACAGAGCTATAAAGGAGATATTGGTGCCGAAATATCCTTATTTATTTATATTTTCAATCATTCTCTATTCTTTAATAAAAATAAAAATCAAGGGATATTGTTCACATTTTCAAAAACAATAAAACATTTGATAAATATGTGTTGCAACTTTAAACGGAGTTAACTTTTAACTCAGGTATCAAAACAACTATTATAATACATTAAATTGATGGTCATATCAAATAACACAATATGAGTTGGTCTTGCTAGGAAAAATCATTTTTGTACCCAAATTCCATCGTTTACATCACTTATTGGGGGTTTAAAGTTATTGACGCACTATTTTTATATTACATACTTTCGGTCTTATTCAATAGAGCTGTAATGGAGATATTGGTGCCGAAATATCCTTATTTATTTATATTTTCAATCATTCTCTATTCTTTAATAAAAATAAGAGAAAAGAAAAATCAAGGGATATTGTTCACATTTTCAAAAACAACAAAACATTTGATAAATACGTGTTGCAACTTTAAACGGAGTTAACTTTTGACTCGGGTGTCGAAACGACTATTATAATATATCAAATAGAAGCTCCTATCAAATTACACAATATGAGTTGTTCTTGCCGAGAAAAATCATTTTTGTACCCAAATTCCATCGTTTACATCACTTATCGAGGGTTTAAAGTTTTTGACGCATCATTTTCATTTTACTTACTTCCGGTCTTATTCAATAGAGCTATAAAGGAGATATCGGTGCCGAAATATCCTTATTTATTTATATTTTCAATCAGTCTCTATTCTTTAATAAAAATAAGAGAAAATAAAAATCAAGGGATATTGTTCACATTTTCAAAAACAACAAAACATTTGATAAATACGTGTTGCAACTTTAAACGGAGTTAACTTTTGACTCGGGTATCGAAACGACTATTATAATATATCAAATTGAAGCTCATATCAAATTACACAATATGAGTTGGTCTTGCTAGGAAAAAGCATTTTTGTACCCAAATTCCATCGTTTACATCAATTATCGAAGGTTTAAAGTTTTTGACGCATTATTTTCATTTTACTTACTTCCTGTCTTATTCAATAGAGCTATAAAGGTGATATTAGGGACGAAATATCCTTATTTATTTATATTTTCAATCAGTCTCTATTCTTTAATAAAAATAAGAGAAAAGAAAAATCAAGGGATATTGTTCACATTTTCAAAAACAACAAAACATTTGATAAATACGTGTTGCAACTTTAAACGGAGTTAACTTTTGACTCGGGTGTCGAAACGACTATTATAATATATCAAATAGAAGCTCCTATCAAATTACACAATATGAGTTGTTCTTGCCGAGAAAAATCATTTTTGTACCCAAATTCCATCGTTTACATCACTTATTGGGGGTTTAAAGTTTTTGACGCATCATTTTCATTTTACTTACTGCTGTGCTTATTGAACAGAGCTAAAAGGGAGATATTTGTGGACGAAATATTCTTCTTTGTTTATATTTTCAATCAGTCTCTATTCTTTAATAAAAATAAGAGAAAAGAAAAATCAAGGGATATTGTTCACATTTTCAAAAACAACAAAACATTTGATAAATACGTGTTGCAACTTTAAACGGAGTTAACTTTTGACTCGGGTGTCGAAACGACTATTATAATATATCAAATAGAAGCTCCTATGAAATTACACAATATGAGTTGTTCTTGCCGAGAAAAATCATTTTTGTACCCAAATTCCATCGTTTACATCACTTATCGAGGGTTTAAAGTTTTTGACGCATCATTTTCATTTTACTTACTTCCGTTCTTATTCAACAGAGCTATAAAGGAGATATTGGGGCCGAAATATGCTTATTTATTTATCTTTTCAATCATTCTCTATTCTTTAATAAAAATAAGAGAAAAGAAAAATCAAGGGATATTGTTCACATTTTCAAAAACAACAAAACATTTGATAAATACGTGTTGCAACTTTAAATGGAGTTAACTTTTGACTCTGGTTTCGAAACAACTATTATAATATATCAAATAGAAGCTCCTATCAAATTACACAATATGAGTTGTTCTTGCCGAGAAAAATCATTTTTGTACACAAATTCCATCGTTTACATCACTTATCGAAGGTTTAAAGTTTTTGACGCATCATTTTCATTTTACTTACTTTCGGTCTTATTCAATAGAGCTGTAATGGAGATATTGGTGCCGAAATATCCTTATTTATTTATATTTTCAATCATTCTCTATTCTTTAATAAAAATAAGAGAAAAGAAAAATCAAGGGATATTGTTCACATTTTCAAAAACAACAAAACATTTGATAAATACGTGTTGCAACTTTAAACGGAGTTAACTTTTGACTCGGGTGTTGAAACGACTATTATAATATATCAAATAGAAGCTCCTATGAAATTACACAATATGAGTTGTTCTTGCCGAGAAAAATCATTTTTGTACCCAAATTCCATCGTTTACATCACTTATCGAGGGTTTAAAGTTTTTGACGCATCATTTTCATTTTACTTACTTCCGTTCTTATTCAACAGAGCTATAAAGGAGATATTGGGGCCGAAATATCCTTATTTATTTATATTTTCAATCAGTCTCTATTCTTTAATAAAAATAAGAGAAAAGAAAAATCAAGGGATATTGTTCACATTTTCAAAAACAACAAAACATTTGATAAATACGTGTTGCAACTTTAAACGGAGTTAACTTTTGACTCGGGTGTCGAAACGACTATTATAATATATCAAATAGAAGCTCCTAAAGAGTTGTTCTTGCAGAGAAAAATCATTTTTGTTCCCCAATTCCATCGTTTACATCACTTATCGAGGATTTAATGTTTTTGACGCATCATTTTCATTTTACTTACCTTCGGTCTTATTCAATAGAGCTATAAAGGTGATATTAGGGACGAAATATCCTTATTTATTTATATTTTCAGTCAGTCTCTATTCTTTAATAAAAATAAGAGAAAAGAAAAATCAAGGGATATTGTTCACATTTTCAAAAACAACAAAACATTTGATAAATACGTGTTGCAACTTTAAACGGAGTTAACTTTTGACTCGGGTGTCGAAACGACTATTATAATATATCAAATAGAAGCTCCTATGAAATTACACAATATGAGTTGTTCTTGCCAAGAGAAATCATTTTTGTACCCAAATTCCATCGTTTACATCACTTATCGAGGGTTTAAAGTTTTTGACGCATCATTTTCATTTTACTTACTTCCGTTCTTATTCAACAGAGCTATAAAGGAGATATTGGGGCCGAAATATCCTTATTTATTTATATTTTCAATCATTCTCTATTCTTTAATAAAAATAAGAGAAAAGAAAAATCAAGGGATATTGTTCACATTTTCAAAAACAACAAAACATTTGATAAATACGTGTTGCAACTTTAAACGGAGTTAACTTTTGACTCGGGTGTCGAAACGACTATTATAATATATCAAATAGAAGCTCCTATGAAATTACACAATATGAGTTGTTCTTGCCGAGAAAAATCATTTTTGTACCCAAATTCAATCGTTTACATGACTTACCGAGGGTTTAAAGTTTTTGACGCACTATTTTCATTTTACTTACTTCCGATTTTATTCAATAGAGCTATAAAGGAGATATTAGGGACGAAATATCCTTATTTATTTATATTTTCAATCAGTCTCTATTCTTTAATAAAAATAAGAGAAAAGAAAAATCAAGGGATATTGTTCACATTTTCAAAAACAACAAAACATTTGATAAATACGTGTTGCAACTTTAAACGGAGTTAACTTTTGACTCGGGTGTCGAAACGACTATTATAATATATCAAATAGAAGATCCTATCAAATTACACAATATGAGTTGTTCTTGCCGAGAAAAATCATTTTTGTACCCAAATTCCATCGTTTACATCACTTATCGAGGGTTTAAAGTTTTTGACGCATCATTTTCATTTTACTTACTTCCGTTCTTATTCAATAGACCTATAAAGGAGATATTGGGGCCGAAATATCCTTATTTATTTATATTTTCAATCAGTCTCTATTCTTTAATAAAAATAAGAGAAAAGAAAAATCAAGGGATATTGTTCACATTTTCAAAAACAACAAAACATTTGATAAATACGTGTTGCAACTTTAAACGGAGTTAACTTTTGACTCGGGTGTCGAAACGACTATTATAATATATCAAATAGAAGCTCCTATCAAATTACACAATATGATTAGGTCTCCATTTGGAAAATCATTTTTGTACCCAAATTCCATCGTTTACATCACTTATCGAAGGTTTAAAGTTTTTGACGCATCATTTTCATTTTACTTACTTCCGGTCTTATTCAATAGAGCTATAAAGGTGATATTAGGGACGAAATATCCTTATTTATTTATATTTTCAATCAGTCTCTATTCTTTAATAAAAATAAGAGAAAAGAAAAATCAAGGGATATTGTTCACATTTTCAAAAACAACAAAACATTTGATAAATACGTGTTGCAACTTTAAACGGAGTTAACTTTTGACTCGGGTGTCGAAACGACTATTATAATATATCAAATAGAAGCTCCTATCAAATTACACAATATGAGTTGTTCTTGCCGAGAAAAATCATTTTTGTACCCAAATTCCATCGTTTACATCACTTATCGAGGGTTTAAAGTTTTTGACGCATCATTTTCATTTTACTTACTTCCGTTCTTATTCAATAGAGCTATAAAGGAGATATTAGGGACGAAATATCCTTATTTATTTATATTTTCAATCAGTCTCTATTCTTTAATAAAAATAAGAGAAAAGAAAAATCAAGGGATATTGTTCACATTTTCAAAAACAACAAAACATTTGATAAATACGTGTTGCAACTTTAAACGGAGTTAACTTTTGACTCGGGTTTGAAAACGACTATTATAATATATCAAATAGAAGCTCCTATCAAATTACACAATATGAGTTGTACTTGCTGAGAAAAATCATTTTTGTACCCAAATTCCATCATTTACATCACTTATCGAGGGTTTAAAGTTTTGGACGCATCATTTTCATTTTACTTACTTCCGGTTTTATTCAGTAGAGCTATAACGGATATATTGGTGCCGAAATATCCTTATTTATTTATATTTTCAATCATTCTCTATTCTTTAATAAAAATAAGAGAAAAGAAAAATCAAGGGATATTGTTCACATTTTCAAAAACAACAAAACATTTGATAAATACGTGTTGCAACTTTAAATGGAGTTAACTTTTGACTCTGGTTTCGAAACAACTATTATAATATATCAAATAGAAGCTCCTATCAAATTAAAAAATATGAGTTGTTCTTGCCGAGAAAAATCATTTTTGTACACAAATTCCATCGTTTACATCACTTATCGAGGGTTTAAAGTTTTTGACGCATCATTTTCATTTTACTTACTTCCGTTCTTATTCAATAGAGCTGTAATGGAGATATTGGTGCCGAAATATCCTTATTTATTTATATTTTCAATCATTCTCTATTCTTTAATAAAAATAAGAGAAAAGAAAAATCAAGGGATATTGTTCACATTTTCAAAAACAACAAAACATTTGATAAATACGTGTTGCAACTTTAAACGGAGTTAACTTTTGACTCGGGTGTCGAAACGACTATTATAATATATCAAATAGAAGCTCCTATCAAATTACACAATATGAGTTGTTCTTGCCGAGAAAAATCATTTTTGTACCCAAATTCCATCGTTTACATCACTTATCGAGGGTTTAATGTTTTTGAGGCATCATTTTCATTTTACTTACTTCCGTTCTTATTCAATAGAGGTATAAAGGAGATATTGGTGCCGAAATATCCTTATTTATTTATATTATCAATCAGTCTCTATTATTTATTAAAAATAAGATAAAAGAAAAATCAAGGGATGTTGTTCACGTTTTCAAAAACAACAAAACATTTGATAAATATGTGTTGCAACTTTCAACGGAGTTAACTTTTGACTCGGGTGTCGAAACGACTATTATAATATATCAAATAGAAGCTCCTATCAAATTACACAAAATGAATTTGTATCGCTTTGAAAAATCATTTTTGTACCCAAATTCCATCGTTTACATCACTTATCGAAGGTTTAAAGTTTTTGACGCATCATTTTCATTTTACTTACTTCCGGTCTTATTCAATAGAGCTATAAAGGTGATATTAGGGACGAAATATCCTTATTTATTTATATTTTCAATCAGTCTCTATTCTTTAATAAAAATAAGAGAAAAGAAAAATCAAGGGATATTGTTCACATTTTCAAAAACAACAAAACATTTGATAAATACGTGTTGCAACTTTAAACGGAGTTAACTTTTGACTCGGGTGTCGAAACGACTATTATAATATATCAAATAAAAGCTCCTATTAAATTACACAATATGAGTGGTTCTTGCCGAGAAAAATCATTTTTGTACCCAAATTCCATCGTTTACATCACTTATCGAGGGTTTAATGTTTTTGAGGCACCATTTTCATTTTACTTACTTCCGTTCTTATTCAACAGAGCTGTATTGGAGATATTAGTGCCGAAATATCCTTATTTATTTATATTTTCAATCATTCTCTATTCTTTTATAAAAATAAGAGAAAAGAAAAATCAAGGGATGTTGTTCACATTTTCAAAAACAACAAAACATTTGATAAATACGTGTTGCAACTTTAAACGGAGTTAACTTTTGACTCGGGTGTCGAAACGACTATTATAATATATCAAATATAAGCTCCTATCAAATTACACAATATGAGTTGGTCTAGCTAGGAAAATCTTTTTTGTACCCAAATTCCATCGTTTACATCACTTATCGAGGGTTTAAAGTTTTTGAAGCACTATTTTCATTTTACTTACTTCCGTTCTTATTCCACAGAGCTGTAATGGAGATATTGGTGCCGAAATATCCTTATTTATTTATATTTTCAATCAGTCTCTATTCTTTAATAAAAATAAGAGAAAAGAAAAATCAAGGGATATTGTTCACATTTTCAAAAACAACAAAACATTTGATAAATACGTGTTGCAACTTTAAACGGAGTTAACTTTTGACTCGGGTGTCGAAACGACTATTATAATATATCAAATATAAGCTCCTATCAAATTACACAATATGAGTTGTTCTTGCCGAGAAAAATCATTTTTGTACACAAATTCCATCGTTTACATCACTTATCTATGGTGAAATGTCTTTGACGCACCTTTTTAATTTTACTTACTTAAGGTGTTATTCAATAGAGATATAAAGGAGATATTGGTGCCGAAATATCCTTATTTATTTATATTATCAATCAGTCTCTATTCTTTAATAAAAATAAGATAAAAGAAAAATCATGGGATGTTGTTCACATTTTCAAAAACAACAAAACATTTGATAAATACGTGTTGCAACTTTAAACGGAGTTAACTTTTGACTCGGGTGTCGAAACGACTATTATAATATATCAAATAGAAGCTCCTATGAAATTACACAATATGAGTTGTTCTTGCCGAGAAAAATCATTTTTGTACCCAAATTCCATCGTTTACATCACTTATCGAGGGTTTAAAGTTTTTGACGCATCATTTTCATTTTACTTACTTCCGTTCTTATTCAACAGAGCTATAAAGGAGATATTGGGGCCGAAATATGCTTATTTATTTATCTTTTCAATCATTCTCTATTCTTTAATAAAAATAAGAGAAAAGAAAAATCAAGGGATATTGTTCACATTTTCAAAAACAACAAAACATTTGATAAATACGTGTTGCAACTTTAAACGGAGTTAACTTTTGACTCGGGTGTCGAAACGACTATTATAATATATCAAATAGAAGCTCCTATCAAATTACACAATATGAGTTGTTCTTGCAGAGAAAAATCATTTTTGTTCCCAAATTCCATCGTTTACATCACTTATCGAGGGTTTAAAGTTTTTGACGCATCATTTTCATTTTACTTACTTCCGTTCTTATTCAACATAGCTATAAAGGAGATATTGGGGCCGAAATATCCTTATTTATTTATATTTTCAATCAGTCTCTATTCTTTAATAAAAATAAGAGAAAAGAAAAATCAAGGGATATTGTTCACATTTTCAAAAACAACAAAACATTTGATAAATACGTGTTGCAACTTTAAACGGAGTTAACTTTTGACTCGGGTGTCGAAATGACTATTATAATATATCAAATAGAAGCTCCTATCAAATTACACAATATGATTAGTTTTGCTTGGAAAAATCAATTTTGTACCCAAATTCCATCGTTTACATCACTTATTGGGTGTTTAAAGTTTTTGACGCACTATTTTCATTTTCAATACTTTTGGTCTTATTCAATAGAGATGTAATGGAGATATTGGTGCCGAAATATCCTTATTTATTTATATTTTCAATCATTCTCTATTCTTTAATAAAAATAAGAGAAAATAAAAATCAAGGGATATTATTCACATTTTCAAAAACAACAAAACATTTGATAAATACGTGTTGCAACTTTAAACGGAGTTAACTTTTGACTCGGGTGTCGAAACGACTATTATAATATATCAAATAGAAGCTCCTATCAAATTACACAATATGAGTTGTTCTTGCCGAGAAAAATCATTTTTGTACACAAATTCCATCGTTTACATCACTTATCGAGGGTTTAAAGTTTTTGACACATCATTTTCATTTTACTTACTTCCTGTCTTATTCAATAGAGCTATAAAGGAGATATTGGTGCCGAAATATCCTTATTTATTTATATTTTCAATCAGTCTCTATTCTTTAATAAAAATAAGAGAAAAGAAAAATCAAGGGATATTGTTCACATTTTCAAAAACAACAAAACATTTGATAAATACGTGTTGCAACTTTAAACGGAGTTAACTTTTGACTCGGGTGTCGAAACGACTATTATAATATATCAAATAGAAGCTCCTATCAAATTACACAATATGAGTTGTTCTTGCCGAGAAAAATCATTTTTGTACCCAAATTCCATCGTTTACATCACTTATCGAAGGTTTAAAGTTTTTGACGCATCATTTTCATTTTACTTACTTCCGGTCTTATTCAATAGAGCTATAAAGGAGATATTGGTGCCGAAATATCCTTATTTATTTATATTTTCAATCATTCTCTATTCTTTAATAAAAATAAGAGAAAAGAAAAATCAAGGGATATTGTTCACATTTTCAAAAACAACAAAACATTTGATAAATACGTGTTGCAACTTTAAACGGAGTTAACTTTTGACTCGGGTGTCGAAACGACTATTATAATATATCAAATAGAAGCTCCTATCAAATTACACAATATGAGTTGTTCTTGCCGAGAAAAATCATTTTTGTACCCAAATTCCATCGTTTACATCACTTATCGAGGGTTTAAAGTTTTTGACGCATCATTTTCATTTTACTTACTTCGGGTTTTATTCAATAGAGATATAAAGGAGATATTGGGGCTAACCTAGGGTTGTTTATTTATATTTTCAATCAGTCTCTATTCTTTAATAAAAATAAGAGAAAAGAAAAATCAAGGGATATTGTTCACATTTTCAAAAACAACAAAACATTTGATAAATACGTGTTGCAACTTTAAACGGAGTTAACTTTTGACTCGGGTGTCGAAACGACTATTATAATATATCAAATAGAAGCTCCTATCAAATTACACAATATGAGTTGTTCTTGCCGAGAAAAATCATTTTTGTACCCAAATTCCATCGTTTACATCACTTATCGAGGGTTTAATGTTTTTGAGGCATCATTTTCATTTTACTTACTTCCGTTCTTATTCAATATAGCTATATTGGAGATATTAGGGACGAAATATCCTTATTTATTTATATTTTCAATCAGTCTCTATTCTTTAATAAAAATAAGAGAAAAGAAAAATCAAGGGATATTGTTCACATTTTCAAAAACAACAAAACATTTGATAAATACGTGTTGCAACTTTAAACGGAGTTAACTTTTGACTCGGGTGTCGAAACGACTATTATAATATATCAAATAGAAGCTCCTATCAAATTACACAATATGAGTTGGTCTTGCTAGGAAAAAGCTTTTTTGTACCCAAATTCCATCGTTTACATCACTTACCGAGGGTTTAAAGTTTTTGACGCACCATTTTCATTTTACTTACTTCCGGTCTTATTCAATAGAGCTATAAAGGTGATATTAGGGACGAAATATCCTTATTTATTTATATTTTCAATCATTCTCTATTCTTTAATAAAAATAAGAGAAAAGAAAAATCAAGGGATATTGTTCACATTTTCAAAAACAACAAAACATTTGATAAATACGTGTTGCAACTTTAAACGGAGTTAACTTTTGACTCGGGTGTCGAAACGACTATTATAATATATCAAATAGAAGCTCCTATCAAATTACACAATATGAGTTGTTCTTGCCAAGAAAAATCATTTTTGTACCCAAATTCCATCGTTTACATCACTTATCGAAGGTTTAAAGTTTTTGACGCATCATTTTCATTTTACTTACTTCCGGTCTTATTCAATAGAGCTATAAAGGAGATATTGGTGCCGAAATATCCTTATTTATTTATATTTTCAATCAGTCTCTATTCTTTAATAAAAATAAGAGAAAAGAAAAATCAAGGGATATTGTTCACATTTTCAAAAACAACAAAACATTTGATAAATACGTGTTGCAACTTTAAACGGAGTTAACTTTTGACTCGGGTGTCGAAACGACTATTATAATATATCAAATAGAAGCTCCTATCAAATTACACAATATGAGTTGTTCTTGCCGAGAAAAATCATTTTTGTACCCAAATTCCATCGTTTACATCACTTATCGAGGGTTTAAAGTTTTTGACGCACTATTTTCATTTTACTTACTTCCGTTCTTATTCAATAGAGCTATAAAGGTGATATTAGGGACGAAATATCCTTATTTATTTATATTTTCAATCATTCTCTATTCTTTAATAAAAATAAGAGAAAAGAAAAATCAAGGGATATTGTTCACATTTTCAAAAACAACAAAACATTTGATAAATACGTGTTGCAACTTTAAACGGAGTTAACTTTTGACTCGGGTGTCGAAACGACTATTATAATATATCAAATAGAAGCTCCTATCAAATTACACAATATGAGTTGTTCTTGCCGAGAAAAATCATTTTTGTACCCAAATTCCATCGTTTACATCACTTATCGAGGGTTTAAAGTTTTTGACGCATCATTTTCATTTTACTTACTTCCGTTCTTATTCAATAGAGCTATAAAGGAGATATTGGTGCCGAAATATCCTTATTTATTTATATTTTCAATCAGTCTCTATTCTTTAATAAAAATAAGAGAAAAGAAAAATCAAGGGATATTGTTCACATTTTCAAAAACAACAAAACATTTGATAAATACGTGTTGCAACTTTAAACGGAGTTAACTTTTGACTCGGGTGTCGAAACGACTATTATAATATATCAAATAGAAGCTCCTATCAAATTACACAATATGAGTTGGTCTTGCTAGGAAAAAGCTTTTTTGTACCCAAATTCCATCGTTTACATCACTTATTGGGGGTTTAAAGTTTTTGACGCATCATTTTCATTTTACTTACTTCCGGTCTTATTCAATAGAGCTATAAAGGTGATATTAGGGACGAAATATCCTTATTTATTTATATTTTCAATCAGTCTCTATTCTTTAATAAAAATAAGAGAAAAGAAAAATCAAGGGATATTGTTCACATTTTCAAAAACAACAAAACATTTGATAAATACGTGTTGCAACTTTAAACGGAGTTAACTTTTGACTCGGGTGTCGAAACGACTATTATAATATATCAAATAGAAGCTCCTATCAAATTACACAATATGAGTTGTTCTTGCCGAGAAAAATCATTTTTGTACCCAAATTCCATCGTTTACATCACTTATCGAAGGTTTAAAGTTTTTGACGCATCATTTTCATTTTACTTACTTCCGGTCTTATTCAATAGAGCTATAAAGGTGATATTAGGGACGAAATATCCTTATTTATTTATATTTTCAATCAGTCTCTATTCTTTAATAAAAATAAGAGAAAAGAAAAATCAAGGGATATTGTTCACATTTTCAAAAACAACAAAACATTTGATAAATACGTGTTGCAACTTTAAACGGAGTTAACTTTTGACTCGGGTGTCGAAACGACTATTATAATATATCAAATAGAAGCTCCTATCAAATTACACAATATGAGTTGTTCTTGCCGAGAAAAATCATTTTTGTACCCAAATTCCATCGTTTACATCACTTATCGAGGGTTTAAAGTTTTTGACGCATCATTTTCATTTTACTTACTTCCGTTCTTATTCAATAGAGCTATAAAGGTGATATTGAGGCCGAAATATCCTTATTTATTTATATTTTCAATCATTCTCTATTCTTTAATAAAAATAAGAGAAAAGAAAAATCAAGGGATATTGTTCACATTTTCAAAAACAACAAAACATTTGATAAATACGTTTTGCAACTTTAAACGGAGTTAACTTTTTACTCGGGTGTCGAAACGACTATTATAATATATCAAATAGAAGCTCCTATCAAATTACACAATATGAGTTGTTCTTGCCGAGAAAAATCATTTTTGTACCCAAATTCCATCGTTTACATCACTAATTGAGGGTTTAAAGTTTTTGACGCATCATTTTCATTTTACTTACTTCCGTACTTATTCAATAGAGCTATAAATGAGATATTGGTGCCGAAATATCCTTATTTATTTATATTTTCAATCATTCTCTATTCTTTAATAAAAATAAGAGAAAAGAAAAATCAAGGGATATTGTTCACATTTTCAAAAACAACAAAACATTTGATAAATACGTGTTGCAACTTTAAACGGAGTTAACTTTTGACTCGGGTGTCGAAACGACTATTATAATATATCAAATAGAAGCTCCTATCAAATTACACAATATGAGTTGTTCTTGCCGAGAAAAATCATTTTTGTACCCAAATTCCATCGTTTACATCACTTATCGAGGGTTTAAAGTTTTTGACGCATCATTTTCATTTTACTTACTTCCGTTCTTATTCAATAGAGCTGTAATGGAGATATTGGTGCCGAAATATCCTTATTTATTTATATTTTCAATCAGTCTCTATTCTTTAATAAAAATAATGGAAAAGAAAAATCAAGGGATTTTGTTCACATTTTCAAAAACAACAAAACATTTGATAAATACGTGTTGCAACTTTAAACGGAGTTAACTTTTGACTCGGGTGTCGAAACGACTATTATAATATATCAAATAGAAGCTCCTATCAAATTACACAATATGAGTTGGTCTTGCTAGGAAAAATCTTTTTTGTACCCAAATTCCATCGTTTACATCACTTATCGAAGGTTTAAAGTTTTTGACGCATCATTTTCATTTTACTTACTTCCGGTCTTATTCAATAGAGCTATAAAGGTGATATTAGGGACGAAATATCCTTATTTATTTATATTTTCAATCAGTCTCTATTCTTTAATAAAAATAAGAGAAAAGAAAAATCAAGGGATATTGTTCACATTTTCAAAAACAACAAAACATTTGATAAATACGTGTTGCAACTTTAAACGGAGTTAACTTTTGACTCGGGTGTCGAAACGACTATTATAATATATCAAATAGAAGCTCCTATCAAATTACACAATATGAGTTGTTCTTGCCGAGAAAAATCATTTTTGTACCCAAATTCCATCGTTTACATCACTTATCGAGGGTTTAAAGTTTTTGACTCATCATTTTCATTTTACTTACTTCCGTTCTTATTCAAAATAGCTATAAATGAGTTATTGGTGCCGAAATATCCTTATTTATTTATATTTTCAATCATTCTCTATTCTTTAATAAAAATAAGAGAAAAGAAAAATCAAGGGATATTGTTCACATTTTCAAAAACAACAAAACATTTGATAAATACGTGTTGCAACTTTAAACGGAGTTAACTTTTGACTCGGGTGTCGAAACGACTATTATAATATATCAAATAGAAGCTCCTATCAAATTACACAATATGAGTTGTTCTTGCCGAGAAAAATCATTTTTGTACCCAAATTCCATCGTTTACATCACTTATCGAAGGTTTAAAGTTTTTGACGCATCATTTTCATTTTACTTACTTCCGTTTTATTCAATAGAGCTATAAAGGAGATATTGGTGCCGAAATATCCTTATTTATTTATATTTTCAATCATTCTCTATTCTTTAATAAAAATAAGAGAAAAGAAAAATCAAGGGATATTGTTCACATTTTCAAAAACAACAAAACATTTGATAAATACGTGTTGCAACTTTAAACGGAGTTAACTTTTGACTCGGGTGTCGAAACGACTATTATAATATATCAAATATAAGCTCCTATCAAATTACACAATATGAGTTGTTCTTGCCGAGAAAAATCATTTTTGTACCCAAATTCCATCGTTTACATCACTTATCGAGGGTTTAAAGTTTTTGACGCATCATTTTCATTTTACTTACTTCCCTTCTTATTCAATAGAGCTGTAATGGAGATATTGGTGCCGAAATATCCTTATTTATTTATATTTTCAATCAGTCTCTATTCTTTAATAAAAATAAGAGAAAAGAAAAATCAAGGGATTTTGTTCACATTTTCAAAAACAACAAAACATTTGATAAATACGTGTTGCAACTTTAAACGGAGTTAACTTTTGACTCGGGTGTCGAAACGACTATTATAATATATCAAATAGAAGCTCCTATCAAATTACACAATATGAGTTGTTCTTGCCGAGAAAAATCATTTTTGTACCCAAATTCCATCGTTTACATCACTTATCGAAGGTTTAAAGTTTTTGACGCATCATTTTCATTTTACTTACTTCCGGTCTTATTCAATAGAGCTATAAAGGTGATATTAGGGACGAAATATCCTTATTTATTTATATTTTCAATCAGTCTCTATTCTTTAATAAAAATAAGAGAAAAGAAAAATCAAGGGATATTGTTCACATTTTCAAAAACAACAAAACATTTGATAAATACGTGTTGCAACTTTAAACGGAGTTAACTTTTGACTCGGGTGTCGAAACGACTATTATAATATATCAAATAGAAGCTCCTATTAAATTACACAATATGAGTTGTTCTTGCCGAGAAAAATCATTTTTGTACCCAAATTCCATCATTTACATCACTTATTGGGGGTTTAAAAGTTTTGACGCATCATTTTCATTTTACTTACTTCCGGTCTTATTCAATAGAGCTATAAAGGTGATATTCGGGACGAAATATCCTTATTTATTTATATTTTCAATCAGTCTCTATTCTTTAATAAAAATAAGAGAAAAGAAAAATCAAGGGATATTGTTCACATTTTCAAAAACAACAAAACATTTTATAAATACGTGTTGCAACTTTAAACGGAGTTAACTTTTGACTCGGGTGTCGAAACGACTATTATAATATATCAAATAGAAGCTCCTATCAAATTACACAATATGAGTTGTTCTTGCCGAGAAAAATCATTTTTGTTCCCAAATTCCATCGTTTACATCACTTATCGAGGGTTTAAAGTTTTTGACGCATCATTTTCATTTTACTTACTTCCGGTCTTATTCAATAGAGCTATAAAGGAGATATTGGGGCCGAAATATCCTTATTTATTTATATTTTCAATCATTCTCTATTCTTTAATAAAAATAAGAGAAAAGAAAAATCAAGGGATATTGTTCACATTTTCAAAAACAACAAAACATTTGATAAATACGTGTTGCAACTTTAAACGGAGTTAACTTTTGACTCGGGTGTCGAAACGACTATTATAATATATCAAATAGAAGCTCCTATCAAATTACACAATATGAGTTGTTCTTGCCGAGAAAAATCATTTTTGTACCCAAATTCCATCGTTTACATCACTTATCTAGGGTTTAAAGTTTTTGACGCATCATTTTCATTTTACTTACTTCCGTTCTTATTCAATAGAGCTGTAATGGAGATATTGGTGCCGAAATATCCTTATTTATTTATATTTTCAATCAGTCTCTATTCTTTAATAAAAATAAGAGAAAAGAAAAATCAAGGGATTTTGTTCACATTTTCAAAAACAACAAAACATTTGATAAATACGTGTTGCAACTTTAAACGGAGTTAACTTTTGACTCGGGTGTCGAAACGACTATTATAATATATCAAATAGAAGCTCCTATCAAATTACACAATATGAGTTGTTCTTGCCGAGAAAAATCATTTTTGTACCCAAATTCCATCGTTTACATCACTTATCGAAGGTTTAAAGTTTTTGACGCATCATTTTCATTTTACTTACTTCCGGTCTTATTCAATAGAGCTATAAAGGTGATATTAGGGACGAAATATCCTTATTTATTTATATTTTCAATCAGTCTCTATTCTTTAATAAAAATAAGAGAAAAGAAAAATCAAGGGATATTGTTCACATTTTCAAAAACAACAAAACATTTGATAAATACGTGTTGCAACTTTAAACGGAGTTAACTTTTGACTCGGGTGTCGAAACGACTATTATAATATATCAAATAGAAGCTCCTATCAAATTACACAATATGAGTTGTTCTTGCCGAGAAAAATCATTTTTGTACCCAAATTCCATCGTTTACATCACTTATCGAGGGTTTAAAGTTTTTGACGCATCATTTTTATTTTACTTACTTCCGTTCTTATTTAATAGGGCTATAAAGGAGATATTGGTGCCGAAATATCCTTATTTATTTATATTTTCAATCATTCTCTATTCTTTAATAAAAATAAGAGAAAAGAAAAATCAAGGGATATTGTTCACATTTTCAAAAACAACAAAACATTTGATAAATACGTGTTGCAACTTTAAACGGAGTTAACTTTTGACTCGGGTGTCGAAACGACTATTATAATATATCAAATAGAAGCTCCTATCAAATTACACAATATGAGTTGTTCTTGCCGAGAAAAATCATTTTTGTACCCAAATTCCATCGTTTACATCACTTATCGAAGGTTTAAAGTTTTTGACGCATCATTTTCATTTTACTTACTTCCGGTCTTATTCAATAGAGCTATAAAGGTGATATTAGGGACGAAATATCCTTATTTATTTATATTTTCAATCAGTCTCTATTCTTTAATAAAAATAAGAGAAAAGAAAAATCAAGGGATATTGTTCACATTTTCAAAAACAACAAAACATTTGATAAATACGTGTTGCAACTTTAAACGGAGTTAACTTTTGACTCGGGTGTCGAAACGACTATTATAATATATCAAATAGAAGCTCCTATCAAATTACACAATATGAGTTGTTCTTGCCGAGAAAAATCATTTTTGTACCCAAATTCCATCGTTTACATCACTTATCGAGGGTTTAAAGTTTTTGACGCATCATTTTCATTTTACTTACTTCCCTTCTTATTCAATAGAGCTGTAATGGAGATATTGGTGCCGAAATATCCTTATTTATTTATATTTTCAATCAGTCTCTATTCTTTAATAAAAATAAGAGAAAAGAAAAATCAAGGGATTTTGTTCACATTTTCAAAAACAACAAAACATTTGATAAATACGTGTTGCAACTTTAAACGGAGTTAACTTTTGACTCGGGTGTCGAAACGACTATTATAATATATCAAATAGAAGCTCCTATCAAATTACACAATATGAGTTGTTCTTGCCGAGAAAAATCATTTTTGTACCCAAATTCCATCGTTTACATCACTTATCGAAGGTTTAAAGTTTTTGACGCATCATTTTCATTTTACTTACTTCCGGTCTTATTCAATAGAGCTATAAAGGTGATATTAGGGACGAAATATCCTTATTTATTTATATTTTCAATCAGTCTCTATTCTTTAATAAAAATAAGAGAAAAGAAAAATCAAGGGATATTGTTCACATTTTCAAAAACAACAAAACATTTGATAAATACGTGTTGCAACTTTAAACGGAGTTAACTTTTGACTCGGGTGTCGAAACGACTATTATAATATATCAAATAGAAGCTCCTATCAAATTACACAATATGAGTTGTTCTTGCCGAGAAAAATCATTTTTGTACCCAAATTCCATCGTTTACATCACTTACCGAGTGTTTAAAGATTTTGACGTAACATTTTCATTTTATTTACTTCCGCTTTTTTTTCAATAGAGCTATAAAGGAGATATTGGTGCCGAAATATCCTTATTTATTTATATTTTCAATCATTCTCTATTCTTTAATAAAAATAAGAGAAAAGAAAAATCAAGGGATATTGTTCACATTTTCAAAAACAACAAAACATTTGATAAATACGTGTTGCAACTTTAAACGGAGTTAACTTTTGACTCGGGTGTCGAAACGACTATTATAATATATCAAATAGAAGCTCCTATCAAATTACACAATATGAGTTGTTCTTGCCGAGAAAAATCATTTTTGTACCCAAATTCCATCGTTTACATCACTTATCGAAGGTTTAAAGTTTTTGACGCATCATTTTCATTTTACTTACTTCCGGTCTTATTCAATAGAGCTATAAAGGTGATATTAGGGACGAAATATCCTTATTTATTTATATTTTCAATCAGTCTCTATTCTTTAATAAAAATAAGAGAAAAGAAAAATCAAGGGATATTGTTCACCTTTTCAAAAACAACAAAATATTTGATAAATACGTGTTACAACTTTAAACGGAGTTAACTTTTGACTCGGGTGTCGAAATGACTATTATAATATATCAAATAGAAGCTCCTATCAAATTACACAATATGAGTTGTTCTTGCCGAGAAAAATCATTTTTGTACCCAAATTCCATCGTTTACATCACTTGTCAAGGGTTTAAAGTTTTTGACGCATCATTTTCATTTTACTTACTTTCGTTCTTATTCAACAGAGATATAAAGGAGATATTGGGGCCGAAATATCCTTATTTATTTATCTTTTCAATCAGTCTCTATTCTTTAATAAAAATAAGAGAAAAGAAAAATCAAGGGATTTTGTTCACATTTTCAAAAACAACAAAACATTTGATAAATACGTGTTGCAACTTTAAACGGAGTTAACTTTTGACTCGGGTGTCGAAACGACTATTATAATATATCAAATAGAAGCTCCTATCAAATTACACAATATGAGTTGGTCTTGCTAGGAAAAAGCTTTTTTGTACCCAAATTCCATCGTTTACATCACTTACCAAGGGTTAAAATTTTTGACGCATCATTTTCATTTTACTTACTTCCGGTCTTATTCAATAGAGCTATAAAGGTGATATTAGTTACGAAATATCCTTATTTATTTATATTTTCAATCATTCTCTATTCTTTAATAAAAATAAGAGAAAAGAAAAATCAAGGGATATTGTTCACATTTTCAAAAACAACAAAACATTTGATAAATACGTGTTGCAACTTTAAACGGAGTTAACTTTTGACTCGGGTGTCGAAACGACTATTATAATATATCAAATAGAAGCTCCTATCAAATTACACAATATGAGTTGTTCTTGCCGAGAAAAATCATTTTTGTACCCAAATTCCATCGTTTACATCACTTATCGAAGGTTTAAAGTTTTTGACGCATCATTTTCATTTTACTTACTTCCGGTCTTATTCAATAGAGCTATAAAGGTGATATTAGGGACGAAATATCCTTATTTATTTATATTTTCAATCAGTCTCTATTCTTTAATAAAAATAAGAGAAAAGAAAAATCAAGGGATATTGTTCACATTTTCAAAAACAACAAAACATTTGATAAATACGTGTTGCAACTTTAAACGGAGTTAACTTTTGACTCGGGTGTCGAAACGACTATTATAATATATCAAATATAAGCTCCTATCAAATTACACAATATGAGTTGTTCTTGCCGAGAAAAATCATTTTTGTACCCAAATTCCATCGTTTACATCACTTATCGAAGGTTTAAAGTTTTTGACGCATCATTTTCATTTTACTTACTTCCGGTCTTATTCAACAGAGCTATAAAGGAGATATTGGGGCCGAAATATCCTTATTTATTTATATTTTCAATCAGTCTCTATTCTTTAATAAAAATAAGAGAAAAGAAAAATCAAGGGATATTGTTCACATTTTCAAAAACAACAAAACATTTGATAAATACGTGTTGCAACTTTAAACGGAGTTAACTTTTGACTCGGGTGTCGAAATGACTATTATAATATATCAAGTAGAAGCTCCTATCAAATTACACAATATGAGTTGTTCTTGCCGAGAAAAATCATTTTTGTACACAAATTCCATCGTTTACTTCACTTATCGAGGGTTTAAAGTTTTTGACACATAATTTTCATTTTACTTACTTCCTGTCTTATTCAGTAGAGCTATAAAGGAGATATTGGTGCCGAAATATCCTTATTTATTTATATTTTCAATCATTCTCTATTCTTTAATAAAAATAAGAGAAAATAAAAATCAAGGGATATTGTTCACATTTTCAAAAACAATAAAACATTTGATAAATATGTGTTGCAACTTTAAACGGAGTAAACTTTTAACTCAGGTATCAAAACAACTATTATAATACATTAAATTGATGGTCATATCAAATAACACAATATGAGTTGGTCTTGCTAGGAAAAATCATTTTTGTACCCAAATTCCATCGTTTACATCACTTATTTCGGGTTTAAAATTTTTTGACGCACTATTTTTATTTTACATACTTTCTGTCTTATTCAATAGAGCTGTAATGGAGATATTGGTGCCGAAATATCGTTATTTATTTATATTTTCAATCAGTCTCTATTCTTTAATAAAAATAAGAGAAAAGAAAAATCAAGGGATATTGTTCACATTTTCAAAAACAACAAAACATTTGATAAATACGTGTTGCAACTTTAAACGGAGTTAACTTTTGACTCGGGTGTCGAAACGACTATTATAATATATCAAATAGAAGCTCCTATCAAATTACACAATATGAGTTGTTCTTGCCGAGAAAAATCATTTTTGTACCCAAATTCCATCGTTTACATCACTTAAAGAGGGTTTAAAGTTTTTGATGCACCATTTTCATTTTACTTACTTCCGGTTTTATTCAATATAGCTATAAAGGAGATATTGGTGCCGAAATATCCTTATTTATTTATATTTTCAATCAGTCTCTATTCTTTAATAAAAATAAGAGAAAAGAAAAATCAAGGGATTTTGTTCACATTTTCAAAAACAACAAAACATTTGATAAATACGTGTTGCAACTTTAAACGGAGTTAACTTTTGACTCGGGTGTCGAAACGACTATTATAATATATCAAATAGAAGCTCCTATCAAATTACACAATATGAGTTGTTCTTGCCAAGAAAAATCATTTTTGTACCCAAATTCCATCGTTTACATCACTTATCGAAGGTTTAAAGTTTTTGACGCATCATTTTCATTTTACTTACTTCCGGTCTTATTCAATAGAGCTATAAAGGTGATATTAGGGACGAAATATCCTTATTTATTTATATTTTCAATCAGTCTCTATTCTTTAATAAAAATAAGAGAAAAGAAAAATCAAGGGATATTGTTCACATTTTCAAAAACAACAAAACATTTGATAAATACGTGTTGCAACTTTAAACGGAGTTAACTTTTGACTCGGGTGTCGAAACGACTATTATAATATATCAAATAGAAGCTCCTATCAAATTACACAATATGAGTTGTTCTTGCCGAGAAAAATCATTTTTGTACCCAAATTCCATCGTTTACATCACTTATCGAGGGTTTAAAGTTTTTGACGCACCATTTTCATTTTACTTACGGTGTTATTCAAAAGAGCTATAAAGGAGATATTGGTTCCGAAATATCCCTATTTATTTATATTTTCAATCATTCTCTATTATTTAATAAAAATAAGAGAAAAGAAAAATCAAGGGATATTGTTCACATTTTCAAAAACAACAAAACACTTGATAAATACGTGTTGCAACTTTAAACGTAGTTAACTTTTAACACGGGTGTCGAAACGACTATTATAATATATCAAATAGAAGCTCCTATCAAATTACACAATATGAGTTGTTCTTGCCGAGAAAAATCATTTTTGTACCCAAATTGCATCGTTTACATCACTTACCGAGGGTTTAAAGTTTTTGACGCACCATTTTTATATTACTTACTTCCTGTTTTATTCAATACAGCTATAAAGGAGATATTAGGGACGAAATATCCTTATTTATTTATATTTTCAATCAGTCTCTATTCTTTAATAAAAATAAGAGAAAAGAAAAATCAAGGGATATTGTTCACATTTTCAAAAACAACAAAACATTTGATAAATACGTGTTGCAACTTTAAACGGAGTTAACTTTTGACTCGGGTGTCGAAACGACTATTATAATATATCAAATAGAAGCTCCTATCAAATTACACAATATGAGTTGTTCTTGCTGAGAAAAATCATTTTTGTACCCAAATTCCATCGTTTACATCACTTATTGGGGGTTTAAAGTTTTTGACGCATCATTTTCATTTTACATACTTTCTGTCTTATTCAATAGAGCTGTAATGGAGATATTGGTGCCGAAATATCCTTATTTATTTATATTTTCAATCAGTCTCTATTCTTTAATAAAAATAAGAGAAAAGAAAAATCAAGGGATTTTGTTCACATTTTCAAAAACAACAAAACATTTGATAAATACGTGTTGCAACTTTAAACGGAGTTAACTTTTGACTCGGGTGTCGAAACGACTATTATAATATATCAAATAGAAGCTCCTATCAAATTACACAATATGAGTTGTTCTTGCCGAGAAAAATCATTTTTGTACCCAAATTCCATCGTTTACATCACTTATCGAAGGTTTAAAGTTTTTGACGCATCATTTTCATTTTACTTACTTCCGGTCTTATTCAATAGAGCTATAAAGGTGATATTAGGGACGAAATATCCTTATTTATTTATATTTTCAATCAGTCTCTATTCTTTAATAAAAATAAGAGAAAAGAAAAATCAAGGGATATTGTTCACATTTTCAAAAACAACAAAACATTTGATAAATACGTGTTGCAACTTTAAACGGAGTTAACTTTTGACTCGGGTGTCGAAACGACTATTATAATATATCAAATATAAGCTCCTATCAAATTACACAATATGAGTTGTTCTTGCCGAGAAAAATCATTTTTGTACCCAAATTCCATCGTTTACATCACTTATTATGGGTTTAAAGTTTTTGACGCTATATTTTCATTTTACATACTTTCGTTCTTATTCAATAGAGCTGTAATGGAGATATTGGTGCCGAAATATCCTTATTTATTTATATTTTCAATCATTCTCTATTCTTTAATAAAAATAAGAGAAAAGAAAAATCAAGGGATATTGTTCACATTTTCAAAAACAACAAAACATTTGATAAATACGTGTTTTAACTTTAAACGGAGTTAACTTTTGACTCGGGTGTCGAAACGACTATTATAATATATCAAATAGAAGTTCCTATCAAATTACACAATATGAGTTGGTCTTTCTACGAAAAAGCTTTTTTGTACCCAAATTCCATCGTTTACATCACTTATCGAGGGTTTAAAGTTTTTGACGCACTATTTTCATTTTACTTACTTCCGTTCTTATTCAATAGAGCTATAAAGGTGATATTAGGGACGAAATATCCTTATTTATTTATATTTTCAATCAGTCTCTATTCTTTAATAAAAATAAGAGAAAAGAAAAATCAAGGGATATTGTTCACATTTTCAAAAACAACAAAACATTTGGTAAATACGTGTCGCAACTTTAAACGGAGTTAACTTTTGACTCGGGTGTCGAAACGACTATTATAATATATCAAATAGAAGCTCCTATCAAATTACACAATAAGAGTTGTTCTTGCCGAGAAAAATCATTTTTGTACACAAATTCCATCGTTTACATCACTTATTGGGGGTTTAAAGTTTTTGACGCATCATTTCCATTTTACTTACTTCCGGTGTCATTCAATAGAGATATAAAGGAGATATTGGTGCCGAAATATCCTTATTTATTTATATTTTCAATCAGTCTCTATTCTTTAATAAAAATAAGAGAAAAGAAAAATCAAGGGATATTGTTCACATTTTCAAAAACAACAAAACATTTGATAAATACGTGTTGCAACTTTAAACGGAGTTAACTTTTGACTCGGGTGTCGAAACGACTATTATAATATATCAAATAGAAGCTCCTATCAAATTACACAATATGAGTTGGTCTTGCTAGGAAAAAGCTTTTTTGTACCCAAATTCCATCGTTTACATCACTTATCGAAGGTTTAAAGTTTTTGACGCATCATTTTCATTTTACTTACTTCCGGTCTTATTCAATAGAGCTATAAAGGTGATATTAGGGACGAAATATCCTTATTTATTTATATTTTCAATCAGTCTCTATTCTTTAATAAAAATAAGAGAAAAGAAAAATCAAGGGATATTGTTCACATTTTCAAAAACAACAAAACATTTGATAAATACGTGTTGCAACTTTAAACGGAGTTAACTTTTGACTCGGGTGTCGAAACGACTATTATAATATATCAAATAGAAGCTCCTATGAAATTACACAATATGAGTTGTTCTTGCCGAGAAAAATCATTTTTGTACCCAAATTCCATCGTTTACATCACTTATCGAGGGTTTAAAGTTTTTGACGCATCATTTTCATTTTACTTACTTCCGTTCTTATTCAATAGAGCTATAAAGGAGATATTGGGGCCGAAATATGCTTATTTATTTATCTTTTCAATCATTCTCTATTCTTTAATAAAAATAAGAGAAAAGAAAAATCAAGGGATATTGTTCACATTTTCAAAAACAACAAAACATTTGATAAATACGTGTTGCAACTTTAAATGGAGTTAACTTTTGACTCTGGTTTCGAAACGACTATTATAATATATCAAATAGAAGCTCCTATGAAATTACACAATATGAGTTGTTCTTGCAGAGAAACATCATTTTTGTTCCCAAATTCCATCGTTTACATCACTTATCGTGGGTTTAAAGTTTTTGACGCATCATTTTCATTTTACTTACTTCCGGTCTTATTCAATAGAGCTGTAATGGAGATATTGGTGCCGAAATATCCTTATTTATTTATATTTTCAATCATTCTCTATTCTTTAATAAAAATAAGAGAAAAGAAAAATCAAGGGATATTGTTCACATTTTCAAAAACAACAAAACATTTGATAAATACGTGTTGCAACTTTAAACGGAGTTAACTTTTGACTCGGGTGTCGAAACGACTATTATAATATATCAAATAGAAGCTCCTATCAAATTACACAATATGAGTTGTTCTTGCCGAGAAAAATCATTTTTGTACCCAAATTCCATCGTTTACATCACTTATCGAGGGTTTAAAGTTTTTGACGCATCATTTTCATTTTACTTACTTCCGTTCTTATTCAATAGAGCTATAAAGGAGATATTGGTGCCGAAATATCCTTATTTATTTATATTTTCAATCAGTCTCTATTCTTTAATAAAAATAAGAGAAAAGAAAAATCAAGGGATATTGTTCACATTTTCAAAAACAACAAAACATTTGATAAATACGTGTTGCAACTTTAAACGGAGTTAACTTTTGACTCGGGTGTCGAAACGACTATTATAATATATCAAATAGAAGCTCCTATCAAATTACACAATATGAGTTGGTCTTGCTAGGAAAAAGCGTTTTTGTACCCAAATTCCATCGTTTACATCACTTATCGAAGGTTTAAAGTTTTTGACGCATCATTTTCATTTTACTTACTTCCGGTCTTATTCAATAGAGCTATAAAGGTGATATTAGGGACGAAATATCCTTATTTATTTATATTTTCAATCAGTCTCTATTCTTTAATAAAAATAAGAGAAAAGAAAAATCAAGGGATATTGTTCACATTTTCAAAAACAACAAAACATTTGATAAATACGTGTTGCAACTTTAAACGGAGTTAACTTTTGACTCGGGTGTCGAAACGACTATTATAATATATCAAATAGAAGCTCCTATCAAATTACACAATATGAGTTGTTCTTGCCGAGAAAAATCATTTTTGTACCCAAATTCCATCGTTTACATCACTTACCGAGGAATTAAAGGTTTTGACGCACCATTTTCATTTTACTTAATTCCGTTCTTATTCAATAGAGCTATAAAGGAGATATTAGTGCCGACCTATCCTTATTTATTTATATTTTCAATCAGTCTCTATTCTTTAAAAAAAATAAGAGAAAAGAAAAATCAAGGGATATTGTTCACATTTTCAAAAACAACAAAACATTTGATAAATACGTGTTGCAACTTTAAACGGAGTTAACTTTTGACTCGGGTGTCGAAACGACTATTATAATATATCAAATAGAAGCTCCTATGAAATTACACAATATGAGTTGTTCTTGCCGAGAAAAATCATTTTTGTACACAAATTCCATCGTTTACATCACTTATCGAAGGTTTAAAGTTTTTGACGCATCATTTTCATTTTACTTACTTTCGGTCTTATTCAATAGAGCTGTAATGGAGATATTGGTGCCGAAATATCCTTATTTATTTATATTTTCAATCATTCTCTATTCTTTAATAAAAATAAGAGAAAAGAAAAATCAAGGGATATTGTTCACATTTTCAAAAACAACAAAACATTTGATAAATACGTGTTGCAACTTTAAACGGAGTTAACTTTTGACTCGGGTGTCGAAACGACTATTATAATATATCAAATAGAAGCTCCTATCAAATTACACAATATGAGTTGTTCTTGCCGAGAAAAATCATTTTTGTACCCAAATTCCATCGTTTACATCACTTATCGAGGGTTTAAAGTTTTTGACGCATCATTTTCATTTTACTTACTTCCGTTCTTATTCAACAGAGCTATAAAGGAGATATTGGGGCCGAAATATCCTTATTTATTTATATTTTCAATCAGTCTCTATTCTTTAATAAAAATAAGAGAAAAGAAAAATCAAGGGATATTGTTCACATTTTCAAAAACAACAAAACATTTGATAAATACGTGTTGCAACTTTAAACGGAGTTAACTTTTGACTCGGGTATCGAAACGACTATTATAATATATCAAATTGAAGCTCATATCAAATTACACAATATGAGTTGGTCTTGCTAGGAAAAAGCTTTTTTGTACCCAAATTCCATCGTTTACATCACTTATTGGGGGTTTAAAGTTTTTGACGCACTATTTTTATATTACATACTTTCGGTCTTATTCAATAGAGCTGTAATGGAGATATTGGTGCCGAAATATCCTTATTTATTTATATTTTCAATCATTCTCTATTCTTTAATAAAAATAAGAGAAAAGAAAAATCAAGGGATATTGTTCACATTTTCAAAAACAACAAAACATTTGATAAATACGTGTTGCAACTTTAAACGGAGTTAACTTTTGACTCGGGTGTCGAAACGACTATTATAATATATCAAATAGAAGCTCCTATCAAATTACACAATATGAGTTGTTCTTGCCGAGAAAAATCATTTTTGTACCCAAATTCCATCGTTTACATCACTTATCGAAGGTTTAAAGTTTTTGACGCATCATTTTCATTTTACTTACTTCCGGTCTTATTCAATAGAGCTATAAAGGTGATATTAGGGACGAAATATCCTTATTTATTTATATTTTCAATCAGTCTCTATTCTTTAATAAAAATAAGAGAAAAGAAAAATCAAGGGATATTGTTCACATTTTCAAAAACAACAAAACATTTGATAAATACGTGTTGCAACTTTAAACGGAGTTAACTTTTGACTCGGGTGTCGAAACGACTATTATAATATATCAAATATAAGCTCCTATCAAATTACACAATATGAGTTGTTCTTGCCGAGAAAAATCATTTTTGTACACAAATTCCATCGTTTACATCACTTATCGAGGGTTTAAAGTTTTTGACGCACTATTTTCATTTTACTTACTTCCGTTCTTATTCAACAGAGCTATAAGGGAGATATTGGGGCCGAAATATCCTTATTTATTTATATTTTCAATCAGTCTCTATTCTTTAATAAAAATAAGAGAAAAGAAAAATCAAGGGATATTGTTCACATTTTCAAAAACAACAAAACATTTGATAAATACGTGTTGCAACTTTAAACGGAGTTAACTTTTGACTCGGGTGTCGAAACGACTATTATAATATATCAAATAGAAGCTCCTATCAAATTACACAATATGAGTTGGTCTTGCTAGGAAAAAGCTTTTTTGTACCCAAATTCCATCGTTTACATCACTTATTGGGGGTTTAAAATTTTTTGACGCACTATTTTTATATTACATACTTTCTGTCTTATTCAATAGAGCTGTAATGGAGATATTGGTGCCGAAATATCCTTATTTATTTATATTTTCAATCAGTCTCTATTCTTTAATAAAAATAAGAGAAAAGAAAAATCAAGGGATTTTGTTCACATTTTCAAAAACAACAAAACATTTGATAAATACGTGTTGCAACTTTAAACGGAGTTAACTTTTGACTCGGGTGTCGAAACGACTATTATAATATATCAAATAGAAGCTCCTATCAAATTACACAATATGAGTTGTTCTTGCCGAGAAAAATCATTTTTGTACCCAAATTCCATCGTTTACATCACTTATCGAAGGTTTAAAGTTTTTGACGCATCATTTTCATTTTACTTACTTCCGGTCTTATTCAATAGAGCTATAAAGGTGATATTAGGGACGAAATATCCTTATTTATTTATATTTTCAATCAGTCTCTATTCTTTAATAAAAATAAGAGAAAAGAAAAATCAAGGGATTTTGTTCACATTTTCAAAAACAACAAAACATTTGATAAAATACGTGTTGCAACTTTAAACGGAGTTAACTTTTGACTCGGGTGTCGAAACGACTATTATAATATATCAAATAGAAGCTCCAATCAAATTACACCATATGAGTTGTTCTTGCCGAGAAAAATCATTTTTGTACCCAAATTCCATCGTTTACATCACTTATCGAAGGTTTAAAGTTTTTGACGCATCATTTTTATTTTACTTAATTCCGGTCTTATTCAATAGAACTATAAAGTTTATATTAGGGACGAAATATCCTTATTTATTTATATTTTCAATCAGTCTCTATTCTTTAATAAAAATAAGAGAAAAGAAAAATCAAGGGATATTGTTCACATTTTCAAAAACAACAAAACATTTGATAAATACGTGTTGCAACTTTAAACGGAGTTAACTTTTGACTCGGGTGTCGAAACGACTATTATAATATATCAAATAGAAGCTCCTATCAAATTACACAATATGAGTTGTTCTTGCCGAGAAAAATCATTTTTGTACCCAAATTCCATCGTTTACATCACTTATCGAGGGTTTAATGTTTTTGAGGCATCATTTTCATTTTACTTACTTCCGTTCTTATTCAACAGAGCTGTATTGGAGATATTGGTGCCGAAATATCCTTATTTATTTATATTTTCAATCATTCTCTATTCTTTAATAAAAATAAGAGAAAATAAAAATCAAGGGATATTGTTCACATTTTCAAAAACAACAAAACATTTGATAAATACGTGTTGCAACTTTAAACGGAGTTAACTTTTGACTCGGGTGTCGAAACGACTATTATAATATATCAAATAGAAGCTCCTATCAAATTACACAATATGAGTTGGTCTAGCTAGGAAAAAGCTTTTTTGTACCCAAATTCCATCGTTTACATCACTTATTGGGGGTTTAAAGTTTTTGACGCACTATTTTTATATTACATACTTTCTGTCTTATTCAATAGAGCTATAAAGGTGATATTAGGGACGAAATATCCTGATTTATTTATATTTTCAATCAGTCTCTATTCTTTAATAAAAATAAGAGAAAAGAAAAATAAAGGGATATTGTTCACATTTTCAAAAACAACAAAACATTTTATAAGTACGTGTTGCAACTTTAAACGTAGTTAACTTTTGACTCGTGTGTCGAAACGACTATTATAATATATCAAATAGAAGCTCCTATCAAATTACACAATATGAGTTGGTCTAGCTAGGAAAAAGCTTTTTTGTACCCAAATTCCATCGTTTACATCACTTATCGAGGGTTTAAAGTTTTTGACGCACTATTTTTATTTTACTTACTTCCGTTCTTATTCAACAGAGCTATAAGGGAGATATTGGGGCCGAAATATCCTTATTTATTTATATTTTCAATCACTCTCTATTCTTTAATAAAAATAAGAGAAAATAAAAATCAAGGGATATTGTTCACATTTTCAAAAACAATAAATCATTTGATAAATACGTGTTGCAACTTTAAACGTAGTTAAATTTTAACCCAGGTATCGAAACGACTATTATAATTTATCAAATTGAAGCTCATATCAAATTACACAATATGAGTTGGTCTTGCTAGGAAAAATCTTTTTTGTACCCAAATTCCATCGTTTACATCACTTATTGGGGGTTTAAAGTTTTTGACGCATCATTTTCATTTTACTTACTTCCGGTCTTATTCAATAGAGCTATAAAGGTGATATTAGGGACGAAATATCCTGATTTATTTATATTTTCAATCAGTCTCTATTCTTTAATAAAAATAAGAGAAAAGAAAAATAAAGGGATATTGTTCACATTTTCAAAAACAACAAAACATTTTATAAATACGTGTTGCAACTTTAAACGTAGTTAACTTTTGACTCGTGTGTCGAAACGACTATTATAATATATCAAATAGAAGCTCCTATTAAATTACACAATATGAGTTGTTCTTGCCGAGAAAAATCATTTTTGTACCCAAATTCCATCGTTTACATCACTTATCGAGGGTTTAATGTTTTTGACGCATCATTTTCATTTTACTTACTTCCGTTCTGATTCAACAGAGCTATAAAGGAGATATTGGTGCCGAAATATCCTTATTTATTTATATTTTCAATCATTCTCTATTCTTTAATAAAAATAAGAGAAAATAAAAATCAAGGGATATTGTTCACATTTTCAAAAACAACAAAACATTTGATAAATACGTGTTGCAACTTTAAACGGAGTTAACTTTTGACTCGGGTGTCGAAACGACTATTATAATATATCAAATAGAAGCTCCTATCAAATTACACAATATGAGTTGTTCTTGCCGAGAAAAATCATTTTTGTACACAAATTCCATCGTTTACATCACTTATCGAGGGTTTAAAGTTTTTGACGCATCATTTTCATTTTACTTACTTCCGTTCTTATTCAATAGAGCTATAAGGGGGATATTGGTGCCGAAATATCCTTATTTATTTATATTTTCAATCAGTCTCTATTCTTTAATAAAAATAAGAGAAAAGAAAAATCAAGGGATATTGTTCACATTTTCAAAAACAACAAAACATTTGATAAATACGTGTTGCAACTTTAAACGGAGTTAACTTTTGACTCGGGTGTCGAAACGACTATTATAATATATCAAATATAAGCTCCTATCAAATTACACAATATGAGTTGTTCTTGCCGAGAAAAATCATTTTTGTACCCAAATTCCATCGTTTACATCACTTATTGGGGGTTTAAAATTTTTTGACGCACTATTTTTATATTACATACTTTCTGTCTTATTCAATAGAGCTGTAATGGAGATATTGGTGCCGAAATATCCTTATTTATTTATATTTTCAATCAGTCTCTATTCTTTAATAAAAATAAGAGAAAAGAAAAATCAAGGGATATTGTTCACATTTTCAAAAACAACAAAACATTTGATAAATACGTGTTGCACCTTTAAACGGAGTTAACTTTTGACTCGGGTGTGTGATGAGCGAAAACCGGCATCGCCAATTCTCGCAAATACTTTGGTTTTAATATTTGTAAAACTCTCGCAAGTGCACGAATCATTTCGTAGAAAATGATAAGTATACTCCCAAGGTCGATCTAAGGAAGGAATGTATGTGGTTCTTAATTTATTATTATTTAAACTTTTAAAAACGAAATTAAATCCTAAACATCCTGTCACGATATTTTGGTTTTTGTGTTCCTAATCTAATAACATTAAAATAAACATATATACAGATTAATTAAATAAAAAAATAAACATAGATACAAATTCAATAAATATTTATCTACAAATAAATATAATTACAGATTCAATAAATATTCATGCAAATTTTATCATTTAAATTAGTGGAGTATTTATGGATATAATAACTAAGTTAATTATGCTTGCTCATATTATCTAGGCTATTAAAGATATAAATTGATATTTTATTGATTCTATAACTTTTTTATATGAATACCACCTTTGGTGAGGTTAGATACTCTTTGTTAACTAAACAAATCAATTAACACCTATGGGTGGGGTTGATAACTAATTTGGTTAATTAAATTAATTCCCTTTTTCTAAGAGATTGAAAATGAACCATTTAAATGCCACCTTTGGTGGGGTTAGAGCGATTTAAACTTTATCCAAGGTGTCCAAATTAAACCCAAGAATTTAGTTATCCAGTACTAACTTTCAAGTTTTAAAACCACTATTGAAAACATGTTGTCAATACATTTCCACATAATAATTCTTATAAAAACTTTTGAAATAGAGCTTCACTCTAACTAGAGGCGTTATTGTACAACAAATAAAAGAGCACTACTCTAAATTAGACCGGATAACTAAACCTTAAAGTCTAACTTTCGATTTAAGTTTGTAATGAAAAATAATATATTTCTACTCTAACATCCTTAATATAAAATCTTGAATAAAAATAAAATCAATTCATTTTAGAAATTTTCACCTATTTAATATTTATGGCATAACAACATTATTATTATATCATGATTATAAACAGCTAGCACCTTAAATTTAATCACGGACAAATTAAATATAACATGTAAGAATAAAGCACAAAAATAAGCGTAAAGAAAATAAAATCCTTACGATTGCCGCTATTCCCGTTGCTAGAAAACCTCCAAGCGGAATTTGCACTTCCATTTATTGAATCAAAAATCTAAATTATTACAAAAACATTACAAGTTCCTCTCAAAAAGAGAAGAACTCTAAACCTAAGACAATTGAACTAAAAACTAAGAGAAAAACTAAGAAAAGCTTAGAAACTAAGAAAGAAACTAAGAAAAACTTAAAAACTAAGAAATGAGAGAAAGAAAGAAGAGAGAAGTGAGGTTTTGAGGTGTTTTGAAGGTGTATGGAAGGGGGGTATTTATAGGTGAGGATGGAGAGAAAAATGAGTAAAAAAATGTTAAAAAAAATATTAAAAAAATAAAAAACGTGTTTTGGACCTGCTGAGGTCATCAATGACGTCAGCATGACGTCATGGGGGCGGCTGCACGTGAAAAGTGGGGTGAAACGCGTTGGGCGCGCGGCGAGGCGGGCGATGCATACACTTGTACATTGGGAGCTGTCATTTGCGCGTGAGCAGTAACCCGCGCAGCGATCTTTGCCGCGCATGAATAGTAACCCGCGCGGTGCTGCGCGCATGAACAGTACCAGCGCGCGATTGCGCGCATGAACAAGATACCAGCGCGCCGGATTTAGCGGAGGCGGGTCTGAGTCGTGGGCGCGGCGGCGCGTTTTTCTCCTTTTTGACATTTTTGACCTTTTTGACCCATTTTGTCCAGTTTTTCCATATTTGTTGACCTTTCCCCATTTATTTATTGATATTTTTGTGATGTATTGCTTCAAGTATTCCTTTTTGAGTCTTTAAATTGCGTTTTTAAGCCAAAATACCTGAAAAACAATAAAAATACCCGTGATTCCGAAAAAGACAAATTTACATAAATATATGATAAAACATATAAATATATATATTTTTAATCAATTAATGTGCATAAAATCATGGTTATTTTAGTGCTTTTTGAGCACTCATCAAACAACTATTATAATATATCAAATAGAAGCTCCTATCAAATTACACAATATGAGTTGTTCTTGCCGAGAAAAATCATTTTTGTACCCAAATTCCATCGTTTACATCACTTATCGAGGGTTTAATGTTTTTGAGGCATCATTTTCATTTTACTTACTTCCGTTCTTATTCAACAGAGCTGTATTGGAGATATTGGTGCCGAAATATCCTTATTTATTTATATTTTCAATAAGTCTCTATTCTTTAATAAAAATAATAGAAAATAAAAATACAGGGATATTGTTCACATTTTCAAAAACAATAAAACATTTGATAAATACGTGTTCCAACTTTAAACGGAGTTAACTTTTGACCCAGGTATCGAAACGACTATTATAATTTATCAAATTGAAGCTCATATCAAATTACACAATATGAGTTGGTCTTGCTAGGAAAAATCTTTTTTGTACCCAAATTCCATCGTTTACATCACTTATTGGGGGTTTAAAGTTTTTGACGCATCATTTTCATTTTACTTACTTCCGGTCTTATTCAATAGAGCTATAAAGGTGATATTAGGGACGAAATATCCTTATTTATTTATATTTTCAATCAGTCTCTATTCTTTAATAAAAATAAGAGAAAAGAAAAATCAAGGGATATTGTTCACATTTTCAAAAACAACAAAACATTTTATAAATACGTGTTGCAACTTTAAACGTAGTTAACTTTTGACTCGGGTGTCGAAACGACTATTATAATATATCAAATAGAAGCTCCTATTAAATTACACAATATGAGTTGTTCTTGCCGAGAAAAATCATTTTTGTACCCAAATTCCATCGTTTACATCACTTATCGAGGGTTTAATGTTTTTGAGGCATCATTTTCATTTTACTTACTTCCGTTCTTATTCAACAGAGCTGTATTGGAGATATTGGTGCCGAAATATCCTTATTTATTTATATTTTCAATCATTCTCTATTCTTTAATAAAAATAAGAGAAAATAAAAATCAAGGGATATTGTTCACATTTTCAAAAACAACAAAACATTTGATAAATACGTGTTGCAACATTAAACGGAGTTAACTTTTGACTCGGGTGTCGAAACGACTATTATAATATATCAAATAGAAGCTCCTATCAAATTACACAATATGAGTTGTTCTTGCCGAGAAAAATCATTTTTGTACCCAAATTCCATGGTTTACATCACTTATCGAGGGTTTAATGTTTTTGAGGCATCATTTTCATTTTACTTACTTCCGTTCTTATTCAACAGAGCTGTATTGGAGATATTGGTGCCGAAATATCCTTATTTATTTATATTTTCAATCAGTCTCTATTCTTTAATAAAAATAAGAGAAAATAAAAATCAAGGGATATTGTTCACATTTTCAAAAACAATAAAACATTTGATAAATACGTGTTCCAACTTTAAACGGAGTTAACTTTTGACCCAGGTATCGAAACGACTATTATAATTTATCAAATTGAAGCTCATATCAAATTACACAATATGAGTTGGTCTTGCTAGGACAAAACTTTTTGTACCCAAATTCCATCGTTTACATCACTTATTGGGGGTTTAAAGTTTTTGACGCATCATTTTCATTTTACTTACTTCCGGTCTTATTCAATAGAGCTATAAAGGTGATATTAGGGACCAAATATCCTTATTTATTTATATTTTCAATCAGTCTCTATTCTTTAATAAAAATAAGAGAAAAGAAAAATCAAGGGATATTGTTCACATTTTCAAAAACAACAAAACATTTTATAAATACGTGTTGCAACTTTAAACGGAGTTAACTTTTGACTCGGGTGTCGAAACGACTATTATAATATATCAAATAGAAGCTCCTATTAAATTACACAATATGAGTTGTTCTTGCCGAGAAAAATCATTTTTGTACCCAAATTCCATCGTTTACATCACTTATCGAGGGTTTAATGTTTTTGAGGCATCATTTTCATTTTACTTACCTCCGTTCTTATTCAACAGAGCTGTATTGGAGATATTGGTGCCGAAATATCCTTATTTATTTATATTTTCAATCATTCTCTATTCTTTAATAAAAATAAGAGAAAAGAAAAATCAGGGGATATTGTTCACATTTTCAAAAACAACAAAACATTTGATAAATACGTGTTGCAACATTAAACGGAGTTAACTTTTGACTCGGGTGTCGAAACAACTATTATAATATATCAAATAGAAGCTCCTATCAAATTACACAATATGAGTTGTTTTGCCGAGAAAAATCATTTTTGTACCCAAATTCCATCGTTTACATCACTTATCGAGGGTTTAATGTTTTTGAGGCATCATTTTCATTTTACTTATGATGAACGAAAACCGGCATCGCCGATTCTCGCAAATACTTTGGTTTTAATATTTGTAAAACTCTCGCAAGTGCACGAATCATTTCGTAGAAAATGATAAGTATACTCCCAAGGTCGATCTAAGGAAGGAATGTATGTGGTTCTTAATTTATTATTCAAACTTTTAAAAACGAAATTAAATCCTAAACATCCTGTCACGATATTTTGGTTTTTGTGTTCCTAATCTAATAACATTAAAATAAACATATATACATATTAATTAAATAAAAAAATAAACATAGATACAAATTCAATAAATATTTATCTACAAATAAATATAATTATAGATTCAATAAATATTCATGCAAATTTTATCATTTATATTAGTGGAGTATTTATGGATATAATAACTAAGTTAATTATGCTTGCTCATATTATCTATGTTATTAAAGATATAAATTGATATTTTATTGATTCTCTCTTATTTATATGAATACCACCTTTGGTGGGGTTAGATATTCTTTGTTAACTAAACAAATCAATTAACACCTATGGGTGGGGTTGATAACTAATTTGGTTAATTAAATTAATTCCTTTTTCTAAGAGATTGAAAATGAACCATTTAAATGCCACCTTTGGTGGGGTTAGACAGTTTAAACTTTATTCAAGGTGTCCAAATTAAACCTAAGAATTTAGTTATCCGAGTACTAACTTTCAAGTTTTAAAACCACTACCGAAAACATGTTGTCAATACATTTTCACATAATAATTCTTATAAAAACTTTTGAAATAGAGCTTCACTCTAACTAAGGCGATTGTACCAACAAATAAAAGAGCACTACTCTAAATTAGACCGGATAACTAAACCTTAAAGTCTAATCTTGATTTAAGTTTGTAATGAAAAATAATATATTTCTCTCTAACATCCTTAATATAAATCTTGAATAAAAATAAAATCAATTCATTTTAGAAATTTTCACCTATTTAATATTTAGCATAACAACGTTATTATTATATCATGATTATAAATGACTAGCACGCTTAAATTTAATCACGGACAAATTAAATATAACATGTAAGAATAAAGCATAAAAATAACTCAGAAGAAAATAAAATCCTTACGAACTTGACGCTATTCCCGTTGCTAGAAAACCTCCAAGCGGAATTTGCACTTCCATTTATTGAATCAAAAATCTAAATTATTACAAAAACATTACAAGTTCCTCTCAAAAAGAAGAACTCTAAACCTAAGACAATTGAACTAAAAACTAAGAGAAAAACTAAGAAAAGCTTAGAAACTAAGAAAGAAACTAAGAAAAACTTAAAAACTAAGAAATGAGAGAAAGAAAGAAGAGAGAGAAGTGTGGTTTTGAGGTGTGTTTTGAAGTGAATGGAAGAGGGGTATTTATAGGTGAGGATGGAGAGAAAAAATGATTAAAAAATGTTAAAAAAAATATTAAAAAATAAAAAACGTGTTTTGGACCCTATCGAGGTCATCAATGACGTCGCGATGACGTCATGGGGGCGGTACGTGAAAAATGGGTCAAAAACGCGTTGGCGCATTGGCGCTTTGGCTACTGGAAGGCCAAGCGCTGCGCGCGTGAACAGTGCCAGCGCGCGAAGCAGCATCAACGCGCGGCGGCGCCGACTCTGGCGGCGCCTTGTAGCCAAGGCCGGCGAAATTGCGTTTTTCCGATCTTTTGACATTTTTGACCTTTTCGACCTATTTTGTCCAATTTTTCCATGTTTGTTGACCTTTTTCCACTTATTTATAAATTTATTTGTGATGTATTGATTCAAGTATTGTTCTTTGAGTCTTTACATTGCGTTTTTAGGCCAAAATTCTGAAAAACAATAAAAATACCCGTGATTCGAAAAAGACAAATTTATATAAATATATGATAAAACATATAAATATATATATTTTTAATCAATTAAAGTGAATAAAATCATGGTTATTTTAGTGCTTTTTGAGCACTCCTCACAACCCCCAACTGACTTCTTGCTAGTCCCTTAGCAAGAGAAGCGATAAAAACTAAAAATTAAACTATCCTAAATCACTTCCGTGGATTGACACGGTTGCATTTAGCCTATGCAACAAGCCTTTAAACCCTAGGTTGCCCTAGTGGACGAGTTTGAGTCTCGTGAGGGTTTTCAAGTAATGATACCCACAAACATTGTACTAAATGTATAAACAAAAGAAACAATAAAAACAAACAACTTAAAAATTAAATTTACAACAAAATCACAAATTATCAACATCTCACAAAAATGTCTCATACTTTTTAATCTCCTTTAAGATCATAATTAAAATCTCAAGCATAAGTTATTTTAATCTCTTTAAACAATCATGATTTATTATAATAATTAGTCGAAAATCATTTTCATATTTCATATCAAAAATGTATCAATTTAATTTCACCCAATTTCAGTGTCATGAATCAGAATTTGCTTCGACTCTATTCCTCACAAGTCAATACTCTCAAAACACTGAATCCTATGGGTTCAAACACTCATACTAATTTGTATGCGAAAGAGTTGATGTATAGAAATGAACTAATATGTTCGCATATGTATAAAGAATAAAGGCTCAAAGTGTTATTTTAACATTGATCTCATGAAAGGAATCAAATGTATAAATTATAAAGATATCATATATAAAAATTATTTTCATGCATAAATCAAACTCATTAAGAAAGAATTTCAAGATATATGCCTTTTACAAATGAAGAAATTGCAATGACTTTTTGGGAATTACTTCTTATATCTTTCTTTTGTAATTAGCCTTTACTCACAACTTTGTAGGCAATGCGGGTTATAGTATGTAGATGATACTATTTTTATCTCTCTCTTTTTTTTTTGTAGATATTTTTCAATATGTGTATTTTTTAGAGAGTCAACCCATGTATGCATTGTACATTTCTTTGGATTTTGGTGAGTGGTTAATTTTGTGGCTTTTCTGTTTGATCTTGGTTTAGGTAACCCCGGATATGTCTTTTGTTTTTGTAGTAGTCATGCATAAATGAGATATAAGCATATACTATCAATTTCTACTCAAATCATTTAATCTAAGCAAAAATAATAATCAAAAATATATGATACTCTATTAAGATGAAAAAAAAATTCATACATTCAATGCTAATACCTATAGAGATCATCTAAAAATTTGAAGAAATAAGAAATGTGTTTGGAGTAGAAAAAATATATATTTCACTCTGAATAAAGGAAATTAGGCTCAAATTATATCTCACAAAGGTAGTCTCCACTAAAAAAAACTCATAAACACCGATTTTGGGTTTGATATAATTTCTACATCTTATCAAGAAATACTAATTATGACAAAAACTAACTAATTATCAAAAATAATTACAAAATATTTCATGATATGTTTTCAAAAATTAATCTAACAGTACAAAAGACTTAACTATTTACTTAAATTTGATTTAAAGAAATGATAAATTTTTGTGAGAAAAGTTTTTTTTTTTATTATTATTATTTTTTTTTTTAATTAAGTATGGTAACTTTTCACCACCCCCAACCTAGAACTTACATTGTCCTCAATGTAACAACTGTAAATTAAAGATAAAGAGAGAAGAGAAGAAAGATTACCTATTTCCGGAGAATGTGCAAGTAGTAATGGAAAATGCAGGTGCATCCATCATATTCATCATTATAGTGTATACAGACAGATCGCTGTAAACTTCTAACATCTCAACAAATATTTTTAGTTTTAACAATTTAAAAATTATTCACATGTAATTAAAATGAAATAAACAATAAAATTAAGTAAATAAAACAAATAACAAACAAAAAAAAAATTATTTTTTTATTTATTTTTTATTTATTTTTTATTTATTTTTTTATTTATTGTTTTTTTTACCTAAAATGATGGGTTGCCTCCCATCCAGCGCTTAGTTTAACGTCTTAGCAAGACGTATCTTTTTGGTGCTAAGGGTTACTCACCAAATGCAATCCATTTCAAAGAATGTTGTTTGGTTCTTCTAAATAAGGCTTGACACGATGGCCATTGACTTTGAACGTTTTTGTGTCTTGGAGTCCAATAGTTCCACTACTCCATGTTCAAATACTTGAACTATTTTGAATGGTCCATCCCATCTTGATCTCAACTTTTCCTGAAACAATCTCAAACAACAGTTAAATAAAAGAACTTTCATTCCAGGGTGAAGAGTCTTAGGAACTAGCCTCTTGTCATGATATCGCTTAGTACGGTCCTTGTGTGATTTGGCGTTCTCATAGGCTACATTCCTAATTTCTTCCAACTCATGAAGTCGAGTAATCGTTTTTCACCGCTTTATCTAAATCCATGTTTAACTCTTTAATTGCCCAATAAGCTTTGTGTTCAAGTTCAACCGGAAGGTGGCATGCTTTCCCAAACATTAACCGGTAAGGGCTCATCCCAGTAGGTGTTTTGTGAGCGGTGCGGTACGTCCATAAGGCATCATTTAGCTTAAATGCCCAATCCTTCCTTGACGGACGCACGGTGCGTTCCAAGTATTCCCTTAATTTGCCTATTGCTCACTTCCACTAAACCTAAGTTTGAGGATGATATGGAGTAGCTTCTTTATGTGTGATGTTGTTCTTGTTTAGTATTCCATCAAAGAGTTTCTTACAAAAATCCCTTCCTCCCTCACTTATTATAGCTCTAGGCGTTACGAACCTACTGAATATGAAATCTTTCAAGAACTTCACAACAACATTAGCATCATTGGTTTTGGTGGGGATAGCTTCTACCCACTTGGACACATAATCCACAAAGAACCAAAATGTATTGAAAACCATTAGATGGGGGAAAAGGACCCATGAAGTCAATCCCATACATCAAAGAGTTCAACAACTAAATTAGATGTCAAAGGCATTTCATCTCTTTTGCTTATGTTTCCTGTTCTTTGACATCTATCACATTGTGCACAAAACATATGAGCATCTTTAAAAAGAGTGGGCCAAAAGAATCCAGACCGTAATATCTTACGTCTGTCTTTTCACCTCCAAAATGACCCCACAATGAAGTTCATGACAAAAAGTCGAATGCTCTTATGTTCTTCTTCTCCGTACACATCTCCTGATGACTTGATCTTGACCAATCTTGTATAAATAAGGGTCATCCCAGAAATAGTCCTTAATAGTTTTAAAAACCTTTTCTTGTCCTCGATATGAAGTGTTAGGTCGCAAAACACCAAAGTGGCAAGATAGTTTACAATATCAAGATACCATGGGTTCGGACCTATGAAAAATAACTGCTCATTAGGAAAGGTTTCAACTATATCGTCATTACTCTCATCTTTAAGAGAATTGAAGTCGAAATCAATCTAGACAAATGGTCGGCCTACTAAGTTTTCACCGCCTTTCTTATCCTTGATTTCTAGGTCAAATTCTTGTAAGAGTAAGACCCACCGATTAATCTTGGCTTGGCATTTGGTTTACTTAATAGGTATCTTAAAGCGGCGTGATCGAATGTACAATCACTTTAGATCCTACTAAATAAGACCGAAATTTGTCTAAAGAGAATACTATAGCCAAGAATTCCTTTTCAGTGGTGGTGTAATTCATTTGGGCATCATTGAGTGTTTTGCTAGCATAGTAGATGACATGTAAACGCTTATCCACTCTTTGTCCCAGGACTGCTCCTATTGCATAATCAGAAGCGTCACACATTATCTCAAAAGGTAAAGACCAGTTTGGCGCCATTATAATAGGGGTAGATGTTAGTTTCTCTTTCAAGGTATTAAAGGAAATAAGGCAGTCATTGTTGAAGTCAAATTCAGCATCTTTGGATAGTAAGTTACATAAAGGACGACTTATTTTAGAGAAATCTTTAATAAATCGTCTGTAAAATCCTGCATGTCCCAAGAAGCTTCTTATCCCCTTCACAGATGTAGGGGGAGGTAGTTTGGATATCAATTCAACTTTTGCCTTATCAACTTCAATACCCTTGTTTGAAATTATATGTCCCAAAACTATCCCTTGTTGAACCATAAAATGACTTTTCTCCCAACTAAGGGTTAGATTGCATTCAATGCATCTTTCTAAAACCAAAGTCAATTTATGTAAGCAATCATCAAATGAGTTCCCAAAGACAGAGAAATCGTCCATGAAAATTTCAATGAACTTCTCCACCATGTCCGAGAAAATGGATATCATGCATCTCTGGAAAGTGGCAGGAGCATTGCATAACCCAAATGGCATTCTGCGAAAAGCAAATGTCCCAAAAGGACATGTAAATGTGGTCTTTTCCTGATCTTCTGGTGCTATGGGTACTTGATAATATCCAGAGTCCATCCAAAAACAAGAAAATTAGGTACTTGACTAATCTTTCCAACATTTGATCAATGAATGGAAGAGGAAAGTGATCCTTTTTCGTATATAAATTTAGTTTCCTAAAATCTATACACATTCTCCATCCAGTGATTATTCTAGTGGGCACTAATTCACTTTTATCATTTTTAACAACTGTTATCCCAGATTTCTTTGGTACCACATGCACTGGACTAACCCACTTACTATCCGCAATAGGATAGATAATCCCTTCTCCTAACAATTTAAGGATTTCCTTTTTAACTACCTCTTGCATGTTTGGGTTTAGTCTTCTTTGGGCCTCTCGTACAGGTTTAGCACCATCCTCCAAGTTGATCTTGTGCATACACATTGTTGGACTAATGCCTCTTATATCCCCTATACTCCAACCTATAGATTTCTTAAACTGTTTAAGCACTTTGATGAGTTCTTTTTCTTGTGATTTGGTCAAGGTTGAAGAAATTATCACTGGATATGTTTCTCCTTCTCCCAAAAACACATATTTTAAGTGCTCAGGTAAGTCTTTGAGTTCAAGTTCAGGTGGATTGGCCTCTTTAACAGATGAAGGACTGGGTAGATTTAAAAGTGTACTAGATTTTGTCATCACTTCATTATTGTCTAGTTGTTCAAGGTACCCCTTAATTTCTTCATCTAAATCTTCTTCAACCTTTTCAAGTGTAAGAACGGTTTCAAGCTTGTCTTCTATTCTCCTTTGGAAAAAAGTGTTTTGGACAAGATTATCCAAAGGATCAACTTCGAATATTTCATCGATGGCGTAAATAGAAGGGAAAGGTGAAGAATCAAAAACTTTGAAATGAACAGTCTCTCCTAAGACCTGTCATTGTCAAATTTCCTTCTTGGACATCAATAATAGTTTTAGTAGTTGCCATAAATGGTCTACCAAGCAATATTGTATGCTCTCTGTCCAATGCCGGATTTTCTTGCATATCCGTAACCACAAAGTCAATGTGTATTATCAGTTTGTCTACCTGTACCAAAACATCCTCAACTATTCCCTGGATATTTAAGAGATCTATCTAAGTTGCGGGGACATAGTTGTGGGTTTTAAATCCCCTAGATTGAGTGTGAGAATATAGAGTAGGGCATCAAATTTATACTAGCACCTAAATCAAGCATTGCTTTAGCAACCTTCCTATCCCCCATAGTTATGTTTATAATAAAACTTCCAGGGTCTTTCAACTTAGGGGTAGTTTGTCAGGTCAAGTACATAGAAATTTCGATACTACTACTCGTTCATTCGATTCATACCTCCTTTTCTTAGTGTTCAACTCTTTGAAAAACTTGGCATATGAGAGGCACATTCATGATCACTTCTAATAATGGTAAATTGATATTTACTTTAGAGAGCATATTAAAAAGATCATTGAATTGCTTATCTTGTTTGGACTCTTTCAACCGGTGGGAAAAGGTACTTGCATCTGGTGTGGTTCTGTTGTCTTTTGAATTTTGGGAGTGTCAGATGACCCCCCAATGAGTTTTTCGTGCTTGTGAAGTTTAACACTTGTTTCTCCTTTTTGCGATATTAGAATGTCGCCTTCTTTGTTAAATGAACTACAAGGTAGTTTAGAGATTTCGTGTACACCGGTATTGACTACCTTACCACTTCGAAGGGTTCTAACATCTTTGCTTGTTCCGTTGACTGGCAACTTTCCCGGTTCTTTCTTTTGCATTTGTTCAGCCGGTTGCCCAACTTTAGATTCAATTCTTTTAACCGAAGCCTCCATGGTGTTCAACCTTTGATTAGTCATCGATTGGTTGTCACGACTAACTTGAATAAAAGCATTCAAGCTATCTTCTAAGGTTGGTTTAAAAGATTGGCTTGGTGGGTAAGGGTGGTTGTAGGTTGGGTGATTATAGGTGTTTGGATGATACTTTTGAAAATATTGGACTTCCTCTATGGCATCGACACTAGAATCACAAGTATTAGAATAATTATGAGTACCATGCCCAATTGAACAACACACTCCACATACCTCTTGATTTGAAATTTGGTGAGACGTGAGGAATTTCACTTGTTTAGTCAATTCAGCAATTTGCAAGGTTATCTCATCATCAAAGCTGACTTCATTGACCTTTGCTTTCCTTCTACCACCTCTTTGTTGGGAATTAGAACCCAATAGCTCATAGAGATTATAGGCTTCCTCTGCTGTCTTTTCTCCTACAAAGACCTCCAAAGAAGATTATCAACCATGTATTGACTCTGTAGTGTCAATCCATCGTAAAAGAATTGGTTTTGTAGCTGTAGTGGAAAGCTATGATTTTGACATTGAATGAAAAGAAGTTTGAATCGTTCCCAAGCTTCATGAAAGGGCTCTTCAGTCATTTGAGAAAATGTTGCTATCTTTGTTCTTAGATCAACAGTCTTTTGATGGGAATAGAACCTACCCATAAAAATTTCATAGACTGCCTCCCAAGTTTTACTTTATCTTTGAGAGTGTAAGGAAAACACCTCATCCTAAGTTGATCTTCATTAATTGCATGTAGTGGAAAGGTTTGGACAATAGCATAGAATTCTCGAATGAAATGCAAAGGGTCTTCATTAGGGATACCGTAAAAGGAAGGCAACAAAGAATAATGAATCTTTTTCAATTCATAATTCCTTGCAGCCTCTTGCAATTGGATGCCGGAAGTTACATTGCCAATGATTGGCATTGTATAGTCTTTCATCTTTTTCCGCCTATCTTCAGCATCTCCCATGGTTGTTTGTAGTTGAAAATGATCCTCCTCCTATTGTGAATCAACATTTTGCTCTTAAAAACAATAGTAGATATCTCTAAAAATGCAAGGAACCTAAATTTTTTTATTTTTATTTTTATTTTTTTTTATTTTAATTTAAACGAAGGGACACAATTTTTGAACACAAGCAAATTTATTTCATTTGAATTTTTTTTTTTTTTTTTTTTTTTTTACACGCAAACTAAAACAAAGGAAAATACAATAATGGGTGACCTCCCATGTAGGACTAAAATTTATCGTCTTCTAGTAAGACGTTGCTCGGAGATTGCAGAATGAAAAACTCAATGTCTCCTCTTCATTGAATTCATTTAAGTTTCAATTTAATCTTTGCCTTTTTGCAAATGTTCAACTAACTGTTCAACTTGAACTTCCACCTTTTTGATTGAAGCTTCCTCAGACTCCACCCGTTGGTTGGTTTTAGACTGATTATCCCTACAAACTTGAATAAAAGAATTCAAGTTGTCCTCCAGGGTTGGTTTATTTGGAATGCTTCTTGGAATAGGTGGGTGGAATTGTTGGCCCGCCTGGTTTGAGCTTTGAGGGAAATGAGGGTTGTTTTGCCTCCAAGAGAAATTTGGATGACTTCTCCACCCAGGATTATAGGTATTTGAATTGGGATCAAACCTTGGTCTCTGTTGATATGCTCCCAACACATTAACCTCGCTCGTGTCCAGTTGTATCTCCTTGATATGGACAAAGCTTCGCACCTTGTCCCACGTTGCTATACAAACCATATTGTTCAATATTTGTGTTTGTTTGTGTAAGCGAGAAGAGCAACTTGCTTAGTCGGTTGAACAAGTTGTTGTTGAACTTCATTACCGGAGTCAATCTTCACGAACACCCGCCTTTTCTCACTCTGGAGCTTTTCTGTGGGAATTAGCACCCAACATCTCAAAGAGATTATACGTTTTCGATGCAGTTTTCTCCTATTGCTCCTCCCGCGGCGTTGTCGACAATGAACCGACATTGTTGTGTAAGTCCATCGTAAAAGAATTGGTTCTGCAACCGTAGGGAAAGCTATGATGGGGACATTGAGTGAGAAACATTTTGAACCTATCCCAAGCTTCATGGAATGGTTCTCCTTCCATCCGAGAGAAAGTAGCAATCTTTCCTCTCACTACGATGTTTTTGATGGGAATAGAATTTTCCCATGAATTTATTGTAAATTTGACCCCATGTCATCAGAGAACCAGGGGGAAGTGACATCAACCAAGCTTTGGCCTTATCCTTTAAGGTGTAGGGAAAACATCTCATTCTAAGCTGATCCTCGTTTAGAATACCGAGGGGGAATGTTTGGACCGTAGCATAGAAATCTCTCATAAAGGAAAGAGAAACTTCATTAGGTAGCCCATGTAGAAGGAAGGAAGCATAGAAAAATGAATATTTTTAAGGTCATAATTCCGAGCCTCTCCCAATCGGATAGCGGCAGCTTGCGTGCCAATCACCGGTCTTGCAAACTCCTTCATCGTGGTTTCCCTGACATGTTGGTTTTCTTCCATTTCTTTTGGTTCTAATAAAGGATTAAGACTTGATTCTATGTTTGGCTCAAAATCAGGTTGATGGGTAGAATCCAGTGTTGTTGACACTTGTTTAAATTTATGAATATTATTTACATATGGTGTAAGGGGGTTTCCTAAGGATCTCCTACCACGCATAGACTATTTTTAAACGTAAATTTAAAACTCCTGTCAACAAAAATAAAAGAAAATTAGAGAAATTTTCCATGGCATTTAATACAAAACACTGGACAAAATTTTTTTTTTATATTTTTTTTTAAATTTTTTTTTTATTTTTAAAATTTTTTATTTTTAAATTAAATTTTTTTTTTAAATAACATAATCAGTATTAACCAAGAGTGTTCCCAGGAAAGAATGGTGGTGCTATGGCTCCTTAAAAACCACTCTCCTAGCCAGAACAACGTTCCCAGGAAAGACTAGTGGCACAAAGGCTTCAAAGAACTAGTCTCCTAGACAGAACTCCCTTAGATTTTTACTTTTCATGCCTTTTAGTTTTTTTTTTTTTTTTTTTACGAACGGTAATTTTATTTTACTATTCACGCTATCTTATTTCTTATTAACTTAAAATTTTAAATTTTTTTTTTTTACGAACGGTAATTTTATTTTACTATTCACGCTATCTTATTTCTTATTAACTTAAAATTTTTAATTTTTTTTTTTAAATTTTTTTTTTATTATTATTTTTTTTTTTTTTACTATTCATGAACGGTAAAAACTTTTTACTTCAAATTTCGAATTTCTAAATTATTTTTTTTTTTACTTAAATTTTTTTTTTTTTTTTTTACTATTCATAAACGGTAAAAACTTTTTACTTCAAATTTCGAATTTCTAAATTATTTTTTTTACTATTTAAAAAAAAAAAATTTTTTTTATTTTTTAATTTTTATTTTATTTTTATTTTATTTTTATTATTTTTTATTTTATTTTATTTATTTTTTTTATGAAATTTGAAATTTGATTAAAAATTTTTATTTTTATTTTATTTTATTTTATTTTTATTTTTATTTTTATTTTATTTTATTTTTTATTTTATTTTATTTTTTTTTAAAAAAAAATCACAATTATTTACAACACAAAAAATATTTTTAAAATTTTGATAAATAAATTAAAAACGCTACTCCTTCCCCGGCAACGGCGCCAAAAACTTGATGCCATGTAAAACTTGATGCCATGACGCCAAAAACTTGATGAAGATCGCCATTCTCGCAAATACTTTGGTTTTAATATTTGTAAAACTCTCATGAAGTCTGCGAATCATTTCGTAGAAAATGATAAGTATACTAAGGTCGATCTAAGGAAGGAATGTATGTGGTTTTTAATTTATTATTCAAACTTTTAAAAACGAAATTAAATCCTAAACATCCGTCACGATATTTTGGTTTTTGTGTTCCTAATCTAATAACATTAAAATAAACATATATACAGATTAATTAAATATAATAAAAAAATAAACATAGATACAAATTCAATAAATATTTATCTACAAATAAATATAATTACAAATTCAATAAATATTCATGCAAATTTTATCATTTATATTAGTGGAGTATTTATGGATATAATAACTAAATTAATTATGCTTGCTCATATTATCTAGGTTATTAAAGATATAAATTGATATTTTATTGATTCTCTCTTTTTTATGAATACCACCTTGGTGAGGTTAGATATTCTTTGTTAACTAAACAAATCAATTAACACCTATGGGTGGGGTTGATAACTAATTTGGTTAATTAAATTAATTCCTTTTTCTAAGAGATTGAAAATGAACCATTTAAATGCCACCTTTGGTGGGGTTAGACAGTTTAAACTTTATCCAAGGTGTCCAAATTAAACCCAAGAATTTAGTTATCCGAGTACTAACTTTCAAGTTTTAAAACCACTGCCGAAAACATGTTGTCAATACATTTTCAAATAATAATTCTTATAAAAACTTTTGAAATAGAGCTTCACTTTAACTACCAGATGATTCTACCAACAAATAAAAGAGCACTACTCTAAATTAGACTAGGCAACTAAACCTTAAAATCTAATTTTCATATTTAAGTTTGTAGTGAAAAATAATGTCTTTCTCTCTAACATCCTTAATATAAAATCTTGAATAAAAATAAAATCAATTCATTTTAGAAATTTTTACCTATTTAATATTTCGCAAGCATAACAACGTTATTATTATATCATGATTATAAGCAATTAGCACAGTTAAATTTAATCACAGACAAATTAAATATAACATGTAAGAATAAAGCATAAAAATAATCAGAAGAAAATAAAATCCTTACAGAACTTTGACGCTATTCCCGCTGCTAGAAAACCTCCGGAATTCGCACTTCCATTTATTGAATCAAAAATCTAAATTATTACAAAAACATTACAAGTTCCTCTCAAAAAGAGAAGAACTCTAAACCTAAGACAATTGAACTAAAAACTAAGAGAAAAACTAAGAAAAGCTTAGAAACTAAGAAAGAAACTAAGAAAAACTTAAAAACTAAGAAATGAGAGAAAGAAAGAAGAGAGAAGTGAGGTTTTGAGGTGTGTTTTGAAGTGAATGGAAGGGGTATTTATAGGTGAGGATGGAGAGAAAAAATGATTAAAAAATGTTAAAAAAAATATTAAAAAATAAAAACGTGTTTTGGACCTGTTGAGGTCATCAATGACGTCAGCGTATGACGTCATGGGGCGGTGCACGTGAAAAATGGGTCAAAAACGCGTTGAAGCGCCGGGCCGCCGCTGGCACTAAGGCTGGCCGTGCCAGCCGCGCGCGCGTGAATAGCAGCGATGCCGCGGCGCGCGTGAAAGATGCAGCAGCCGCAGCGGCGCGCCGGCTCTGGCGGCGCGGCCGGCTGCCGTGCGGCCGCGGCGCGCGATTTTCCGTCTTTTGACATTTTTGACCTTTTCGACCCATTTTGTCCAATTTTTCCATGTTTGTTGACCTTTTTCCACTTATTTATTAATTTATTTGTGATGTATTGCTTCAAGTATTCTTCTTTGAGTCTTTACATTGCGTTTTTAGGCCAAAATTCCTGAAAAACAATAAAAATACCCGTGATTCCGAAAAAGACAAATTTATGTAAATATATGATAAAACATATAAATATATATATTTTTAATCAATTAAAGTGCATAAAATCATGGTTATTTTAGTGCTTTTTGAGCACTCATCATTGCAACTTTAAACGGAGTTAACATTTGACTCGGGTGTCGAAACGACTATTATAATATATCAAATAGAAGCTCATATCAAATTACACAGTAGGAGTTGTTCTTGCCGATAAAAATCATTTTTGTACCCAAATTCTATCGTTTACATCACTTATCGAAGGTTTAAAGTTTTTGACGCATCATTTTCATTTTACTTACTTCCGGTCTTATTCAATAGAGCTATAAAGGTGATATTGGGACGAAATATGCTTATTTATTTATCTTTTCAATCATTCTCTATTCTTTAATAAAAATAAGAGAAAAGAAAAATCAAGGGATATTGTTCACATTTTCAAAAACAACAAAACATTTGATAAATACGTGTTGCAACTTTAAACGGAGTTAACTTTTGACTCGGGTGTCGAAACGACTATTATAATATATCAAATAGAAGCTCCTATCAAATTACACAATATGAGTTGTTCTTGCCGAGAAAAATCATTTTTGTACCCAAATTCCATCGTTTACATCACTTATCGAAGGTTTAAAGTTTTTGACGCATCATTTTCATTTTACTTACTTCCGGTCTTATTCAACAGAGCTATAAAGGAGATATTGGGGCCGAAATATCCTTATTTATTTATATTTTCAATCAGTCTCTATTCTTTAATAAAAATAAGAGAAAAGAAAAATCAAGGGATATTGTTCACATTTTCAAAAACAACAAAACATTTGATAAATACGTGTTGCAACTTTAAACGGAGTTAACTTTTGACTCGGGTGTCGAAACGACTATTATAATATATCAAATAGAAGCTCCTATCAAATTACACAATATGAGTTGTTCTTGCCGATAAAAATCATTTTTGTACCCAAATTCCATCGTTTACATCACTTATCGAGGGTTTAAAGTTTTTGACGCATCATTTTCATTTTACTTACTTCCGGTCTTATTCAATAGAGCTATAAAGGTGACATTGGGGCCGAAATATCCTTATTTATTTATATTTTCAATCATTCTCTATTCTTTAATAAAAATAAGAGAAAAGAAAAATCAAGGGATATTGTTCACATTTTCAAAAACAACAAAACATTTGATAAATACGTGTTGCAACTTTAAACGGAGTTAACTTTTGACTCGGGTGTCGAAACGACTATTATAATATATCAAATAGAAGCTCATATCAAATTACACAGTATGAGTTGTTCTTGCCGATAAAAATCATTTTTGTACCCAAATTCCATCGTTTACATCACTTATCGAAGGTTTAAAGTTTTTGACGCATCATTTTCATTTTACTTACTTCCGGTCTTATTCAATAGAGCTATAAAGGTGATATTAGGGACGAAATATCCTTATTTATTTATATTTTCAATCATTCTCTATTCTTTAATAAAAATAAGAGAAAAGAAAAATCAAGGGATATTGTTCACCTTTTCAAAAACAACAAAACATTTGATAAATACGTGTTGCAACTTTAAACGGAGTTAACTTTTGACTCGGTGTTGAAAGCGACTATTATAATATATCAAATAGAAGCTCCTATCAAATTACACAATATGAGTTGTTCTTGCCGAGAAAAATCATTTTTGTACCCAAATTCCATCGTTTACATCACTTATCGAGGGTTTAAAGTTTTTGACTCATCATTTTCATTTTACTTACTTAGTTCTTATTCAATGAGCTATAAAGGAGATATTGGGGCCGAAATATCCTTATTTATTTATATTTTCAATCAGTCTCTATTCTTTAATAAAAATAAGAGAAAAGAAAAATCAAGGGATATTGTTCACATTTTCAAAAACAACAAAACATTTGATACATACGTGTTGCAACTTTAAACGGAGTTAACTTTTGACTCGGGTGTCGAAACGACTATTATAATATATCAAATAGAAGCTCATATCAAATTACACAGTATGAGTTGTTCTTGCCGATAAAAATCATTTTTGTACCCAAATTCTATCGTTTACATCACTTATCGAAGGTTTAAAGTTTTTGACGCATCATTTTCATTTTACTTACTTCCGGTCTTATTCAATAGAGCTATAAAGGTGATATTAGGGACGAAATATCCTTATTTATTTATATTTTCAGTCAGTCTCTATTCTTTAATAAAAATAAGAGAAAAGAAAAATCAAGGGATATTGTTCACCTTTTCAAAAACAACAAAACATTTGATAAATACGTGTTGCAACTTTAAACGGAGTTAACTTTTGACTCGGGTGTCGAAACGACTATTATAATATATCAAATAGAAGCTCCTATGAAATTACACAATATGAGTTGTTCTTGCCGAGAAAAATCATTTTTGTACCCAAATTCCATCGTTTACATCACTTATCGAGGGTTTAAAGTTTTTGACGCATCATTTTCATTTTACTTACTTCCGTTCTTATTCAACAGAGCTATAAAGGAGATATTGGGGCCGAAATATCCTTATTTATTTATCTTTTCAATCAGTCTCTATTCTTTAATAAAAATAAGAGAAAAGAAAAATCAAGGGATATTGTTCACATTTTCAAAAACAACAAAACATTTGATAAATACGTGTTGCAACTTTAAACGGAGTTAACTTTTGACTCGGGTGTCGAAACGACTATTATAATATATCAAATAGAAGCTCATATCAAATTACACAGTATGAGTTGTTCTTGCCGATAAAAATCATTTTTGTACCCAAATTCTATCGTTTACATCACTTATCGAAGGTTTAAAGTTTTTGACGCATCATTTTCATTTTACTTACTTCCGCTCTTATTCAATAGAGCTATAAAGGTGACATTAGGGCTGAAATATCCTTATTTATTTATATTTTCAATCATTCTCTATTCTTCAAAAAAAAAATAAGAAAAAAGAAAAATCAAGGGATATTGTTCACCTTTTCAAAAACAACAAAACATTTGATAAATACGTGTTGCAACTTTAAACGGAGTTAACTTTTGACTCGGGTGTCGAAACGACTATTATAATATATCAAATAGAAGCTCATATCAAATTACACAATATGAGTTGTTCTTGCCGAGAAAAATCATTTTTGTACCCAAATTCCATCCTTTACATCACTTATCGAGGGTTTAAAGTTTTTGACGCATCATTTTCATTTTACTTACTTCCGTTCTTATTCAATAGAGCTATAAAGGAGATATTGGGGCCGAAATATCCTTATTTATTTATCTTTTCAATCATTCTCTATTCTTTAATAAAAATAAGAGAAAAGAAAAATCAAGGGATATTGTTCACATTTTCAAAAACAACAAAACATTTGATAAATACGTGTTGCAACTTTAAACGGAGTTAACTTTTGACTCGGGTGTCGAAACGACTATTATAATATATCAAATAGAAGCTCATATCAAATTACACAGTATGAGTTGTTCTTGCCGATAAAAATCATTTTTGTACCCAAATTCTATCGTTTACATCACTTATCGAAGGTTTAAAGTTTTTGACGCATCATTTTCATTTTACTTACTTCCGGTCTTATTCAATAGAGCTATAAAGGTGATATTAGGGACGAAATATCCTTATTTATTTATATTTTCAGTCAGTCTCTATTCTTTAATAAAAATAAGAGAAAAGAAAAATCAAGGGATATTGTTCACCTTTTCAAAAACAACAAAACATTTGATAAATACGTGTTGCAACTTTAAACGGAGTTAACTTTTGACTCGGGTGTCGAAACGACTATTATAATATATCAAATAGAAGCTCCTATGAAATTACACAATATGAGTTGTTCTTGCCGAGAGAAATCATTTTTGTACCCAAATTCCATCGTTTACATCACTTATCGAGGGTTTAAAGTTTTTGACGCATCATTTTCATTTTACTTACTTCCGTTCTTATTCAACAGAGCTATAAAGGAGATATTGGGGCCGAAATATCCTTATTTATTTATCTTTTCAATCAGTCTCTATTCTTTAATAAAAATAAGAGAAAAGAAAAATCAAGGGATATTGTTCACATTTTCAAAAACAACAAAACATTTGATACATACGTGTTGCAACTTTAAACGGAGTTAACTTTTGACTCGGGTGTCGAAACGACTATTATAATATATCAAATAGAAGCTCATATCAAATTACACAGTATGAGTTGTTCTTGCCGATAAAAATCATTTTTGTACCCAAATTCTATCGTTTACATCACTTATCGAAGGTTTAAAGTTTTTGACGTGCTATTTTAATTTTACTTACTTCCGGTCTTATTCAATAGAGCTATAAAGGTGATATTAGGGACGAAATATCCTTATTTATTTATATTTTCAATCAGTCTCTATTCTTTAATAAAAATAAGAGAAAAGAAAAATCAAGGGATATTGTTCACATTTTCAAAAACAACAAAACATTTGATAAATACGTGTTGCAACTTTAAACGGAGTTAACTTTTGACTCGGGTGTCGAAACGACTATTATAATATATCAAATAGAAGCTCATATCAAATTACACAGTAGGAGTTGTTCTTGCCGAGAAAAATCATTTTTGTACCCAAATTCCATCGTTTACATCACTTATCGAGGGTTTAAAGTTTTTGACGCATCATTTTCATTTTACTTACTTCCGTTCTTATTCAACAGAGCTATAAAGGAGATATTTCTGGCCGAAATATCCTTATTTATTTATCTTTTCAATCAGTCTCTATTCTTTAATAAAAATAAGAGAAAAGAAAAATCAAGGGATATTGTTCACATTTTCAAAAACAACAAAACATTTGATAAATACGTGTTGCAACTTTAAACGGAGTTAACTTTTGACTCGGGTGTCGAAACGACTATTATAATATATCAAATAGAAGCTCCTATGAAATTACACAATATGAGTTGTTCTTGCCGAGAAAAATCATTTTTGTACCCAAATTCCATCGTTTACATCACTTATCGAAGGTTTAAAGTTTTTGACGCATCATTTTCATTTTACTTACTTCCGGTCTTATTCAATAGAGCTATAAAGGTGATATTAGGGACGAAATATCCTTATTTATTTATATTTTCAGTCAGTCTCTATTCTTTAATAAAAATAAGAGAAAAGAAAAATCAAGGGATATTGTTCACCTTTTCAAAAACAACAAAACATTTGATAAATACGTGTTGCAACTTTAAACGGAGTTAACTTTTGACTCGGGTGTCGAAACGACTATTATAATATATCAAATAGAAGCTCCTATGAAATTACACAATATGAGTTGTTCTTGCCGAGAAAAATCATTTTTGTACCCAAATTCCATCGTTTACATCACTTATCGAGGGTTTAAAGTTTTTGACGCATCATTTTCATTTTACTTACTTCCGTTCTTATTCAATGAGCTATAAAGGAGATATTGGGGCGAAATATCCTTATTTATTTATCTTTTCAATCAGTCTCTATTCTTTAATAAAAATAAGAGAAAAGAAAAATCAAGGGATATTGTTCACATTTTCAAAAACAACAAAACATTTGATAAATACGTGTTGCAACTTTAAACGGAGTTAACTTTTGACTCGGGTGTCGAAACGACTATTATAATATATCAAATAGAAGCTCATATCAAATTACACAATATGAGTTGTTCTTGCCGAGAAAAATCATTTTTGTACCCAAATTCCATCGTTTACATCACTTATCGAAGGTTTAAAGTTTTTGACGCATCATTTTCATTTTACTTACTTCCGGTCTTATTCAATAGAGCTATAAAGGTGATATTAGGGACGAAATATCCTTATTTATTTATATTTTCAATCAGTCTCTATTCTTTAATAAAAATAAGAGAAAAGAAAAATCAAGGGATATTGTTCACCTTTTCAAAAACAACAAAACATTTGATAAATACGTGTTGCAACTTTAAACGGAGTTAACTTTTGACTCGGGTGTCGAAACGACTATTATAATATATCAAATAGAAGCTCCTATCAAATTACACAATATGAGTTGTTCTTGCCGAGAAAAATCATTTTTGTACCCAAATTCCATCGTTTACATCACTTATCGAGGGTTTAAAGTTTTTGACGCATCATTTTCATTTTACTTACTTCCGTTCTTATTCAACAGAGCTATAAAGGAGATATTTCTGGCCGAAATATCCTTATTTATTTATCTTTTCAATCAGTCTCTATTCTTTAATAAAAATAAGAGAAAAGAAAAATCAAGGGATATTGTTCACATTTTCAAAAACAACAAAACATTTGATACATACGTGTTGCAACTTTAAACGGAGTTAACTTTTGACTCGGGTGTCGAAACGACTATTATAATATATCAAATAGAAGCTCATATCAAATTACACAGTATGAGTTGTTCTTGCCGATAAAAATCATTTTTGTACCCAAATTCTATCGTTTACATCACTTATCGAAGGTTTAAAGTTTTTGACGCATCATTTTCATTTTACTTACTTCCGGTCTTATTCAATAGAGCTATAAAGGTGATATTAGGGACGAAATATCCTTATTTATTTATATTTTCAATCAGTCTCTATTCTTTAATAAAAATAAGAGAAAAGAAAAATCAAGGGATATTGTTCACCTTTTCAAAAACAACAAAACATTTGATAAATACGTGTTGCAACTTTAAACGGAGTTAACTTTTGACTCGGGTGTCGAAACGACTATTATAATATATCAAATAGAAGCTCCTATCAAATTACACAATATGAGTTGTTCTTGCCGAGAAAAATCATTTTTGTACCCAAATTCCATCGTTTACATCACTTATCGAGGGTTTAAAGTTTTTGACGCATCATTTTCATTTTACTTACTTCCGGTTTTATTCAATAGAGCTATAAAGGAGATATTTCTGGCCGAAATATCCTTATTTATTTATCTTTTCAATCAGTCTCTATTCTTTAATAAAAATAAGAGAAAAGAAAAATCAAGGGATATTGTTCACATTTTCAAAAACAACAAAACATTTGATAAATACGTGTTGCAACTTTAAACGGAGTTAACTTTTGACTCGGGTGTCGAAACGACTATTATAATATATCAAATAGAAGCTCCTATCAAATTACACAATATGAGTTGTTCTTGCCGAGAAAAATCATTTTTGTACCCAAATTCCATCGTTTACATCACTTATCAAAGGTTTAAAGTTTTTGACGCATCATTTTCATTTTACTTACTTCCGGTCTTATTCAATAGAGCTATAAAGGTGATATTAGGGACGAAATATCCTTATTTATTTATATTTTCAATCATTCTCTATTCTTTAATAAAAATAAGAGAAAAGAAAAATCAAGGGATATTGTTCACCTTTTCAAAAACAACAAAACATTTGATAAATACGTGTTGCAACTTTAAACGGAGTTAACTTTTGACTCGGGTGTCGAAACGACTATTATAATATATCAAATAGAAGCTCCTATGAAATTACACAATATGAGTTGTTCTTGCCGAGAAAAATCATTTTTGTACCCAAATTCCATCGTTTACATCACTTATCGAGGGTTTAAAGTTTTTGACGCATCATTTTCATTTTACTTACTTCCGTTCTTATTCAACTGAGCTATAAAGGAGATATTGGGGCCGGAATATCCTTATTTATTTATCTTTTCAATCAGTCTCTATTCTTTAATAAAAATAAGAGAAAAGAAAAATCAAGGGATATTGTTCACATTTTCAAAAACAACAAAACATTTGATAAATACGTGTTGCAACTTTAAACGGAGTTAACTTTTGACTCGGGTGTCGAAACGACTATTATAATATATCAAATAGAAGCTCATATCAAATTACACAATATGAGTTGTTCTTGCCGAGAAAAATCATTTTTGTACCCAAATTCCATCGTTTACATCACTTATCGAAGGTTTAAAGTTTTTGACGCATCATTTTCATTTTACTTACTTCCGGTCTTATTCAATAGAGCTATAAAGGTGATATTAGGGACGAAATATCCTTATTTATTTATATTTTCAATCAGTCTCTATTCTTTAATAAAAATAAGAGAAAAGAAAAATCAAGGGATATTGTTCACCTTTTCAAAAACAACAAAACATTTGATAAATACGTGTTGCAACTTTAAACGGAGTTAACTTTTGACTCGGGTGTCGAAACGACTATTATAATATATCAAATAGAAGCTCCTATCAAATTACACAATATGAGTTGTTCTTGCCGAGAAAAATCATTTTTGTACCCAAATTCCATCGTTTACATCACTTATCGAGGGTTTAAAGTTTTTGACGCATCATTTTCATTTTACTTACTTCCGTTCTTATTCAACAGAGCTATAAAGGAGATATTGGGGCCGAAATATCCTTATTTATTTATCTTTTCAATCATTCTCTATTCTTTAATAAAAATAAGAGAAAAGAAAAATCAAGGGATATTGTTCACATTTTCAAAAACAACAAAACATTTGATACATACGTGTTGCAACTTTAAACGGAGTTAACTTTTGACTCGGGTGTCGAAACGACTATTATAATATATCAAATAGAAGCTCATATCAAATTACACAGTATGAGTTGTTCTTGCCGATAAAAATCATTTTTGTACCCAAATTCCATCGTTTACATCACTTATCGAAGGTTTAAAGTTTTTGACGCATCATTTTCATTTTACTTACTTCCGGTCTTATTCAATAGAGCTATAAAGGTGACATTGGGGCCGAAATATCCTTATTTATTTATATTTTCAATCATTCTCTATTCTTTAATAAAAATAAGAGAAAAGAAAAATCAAGGGATATTGTTCACATTTTCAAAAACAACAAAACATTTGATAAATACGTGTTGCAACTTTAAACGGAGTTAACTTTTGACTCGGGTGTCGAAACGACTATTATAATATATCAAATAGAAGCTCCTATCAAATTACACAATATGAGTTGTTCTTGCCGAGAAAAATCATTTTTGTACCCAAATTCCATCGTTTACATCACTTATCGAAGGTTTAAAGTTTTTGACGCATCATTTTCATTTTACTTACTTCCGGTCTTATTCAATAGAGCTATAAAGGTGATATTAGGGACGAAATATCCTTATTATTTATATTTTCAATCAGTCTCTATTCTTTAATAAAAATAAGAGAAAAGAAAAATCAAGGGATATTGTTCACCTTTTCAAAAACAACAAAACATTTGATAAATACGTGTTGCAACTTTAAACGGAGTTAACTTTTGACTCGGGTGTCGAAACGACTATTATAATATATCAAATAGAAGCTCCTATGAAATTACACAATATGAGTTGTTCTTGCCGAGAAAAATCATTTTTGTACCCAAATTCCATCGTTTACATCACTTATCGAGGGTTTAAAGTTTTTGACGCATCATTTTCATTTTACTTACTTCCGTTCTTATTCAATGAGCTATAAAGGAGATATTGGGGCCGAAATATCCTTATTTATTTATCTTTTCAATCAGTCTCTATTCTTTAATAAAAATAAGAGAAAAGAAAAATCAAGGGATATTGTTCACATTTTCAAAAACAACAAAACATTTGATAAATACGTGTTGCAACTTTAAACGGAGTTAACTTTTGACTCGGGTGTCGAAACGACTATTATAATATATCAAATAGAAGCTCATATCAAATTACACAGTATGAGTTGTTCTTGCCGATAAAAATCATTTTTGTACCCAAATTCTATCGTTTACATCACTTATCGAAGGTTTAAAGTTTTTGACGCATCATTTTCATTTTACTTACTTCCGGTCTTATTCAATAGAGCTATAAAGGTGATATTAGGGACGAAATATCCTTATTTATTTATATTTTCAATCAGTCTCTATTCTTTAATAAAAATAAGAGAAAAGAAAAATCAAGGGATATTGTTCACATTTTCAAAAACAACAAAACATTTGATAAATACGTGTTGCAACTTTAAACGGAGTTAACTTTTGACTCGGGTGTCGAAACGACTATTATAATATATCAAATAGAAGCTCCTATCAAATTACACAATATGAGTTGTTCTTGCCGAGAAAAATCATTTTTGTACCCAAATTCCATCGTTTACATCACTTATCGAGGGTTTAAAGTTTTTGACGCATCATTTTCATTTTACTTACTTCCGTTCTTATTCAACAGAGCTATAAAGGAGATATTGGGGCCGAAATATCCTTATTTATTTATATTTTCAATCAGTCTCTATTCTTTAATAAAAATAAGAGAAAAGAAAAATCAAGGGATATTGTTCACATTTTCAAAAACAACAAAACATTTGATAAATACGTGTTGCAACTTTAAACGGAGTTAACTTTTGACTCGGGTGTCGAAACGACTATTATAATATATCAAATAGAAGCTCATATCAAATTACACAGTATGAGTTGTTCTTGCCGATAAAAATCATTTTTGTACCCAAATTCCATCGTTTACATCACTTATCGAAGGTTTAAAGTTTTTGACGCATCATTTTCATTTTACTTACTTCCGGTCTTATTCAATAGAGCTATAAAGGTGACATTGGGGCCGAAATATCCTTATTTATTTATATTTTCAATCATTCTCTATTCTTTAATAAAAATAAGAGAAAAGAAAAATCAAGGGATATTGTTCACATTTTCAAAAACAACAAAACATTTGATAAATACGTGTTGCAACTTTAAACGGAGTTAACTTTTGACTCGGGTGTCGAAACGACTATTATAATATATCAAATAGAAGCTCCTATCAAATTACACAATATGAGTTGTTCTTGCCGAGAAAAATCATTTTTGTACCCAAATTCCATCGTTTACATCACTTATCGAAGGTTTAAAGTTTTTGACGCATCATTTTCATTTTACTTACTTCCGGTCTTATTCAATAGAGCTATAAAGGTGATATTAGGGACGAAATATCCTTATTATTTATATTTTCAATCAGTCTCTATTCTTTAATAAAAATAAGAGAAAAGAAAAATCAAGGGATATTGTTCACCTTTTCAAAAACAACAAAACATTTGATAAATACGTGTTGCAACTTTAAACGGAGTTAACTTTTGACTCGGGTGTCGAAACGACTATTATAATATATCAAATAGAAGCTCCTATGAAATTACACAATATGAGTTGTTCTTGCCGAGAAAAATCATTTTTGTACCCAAATTCCATCGTTTACATCACTTATCGAGGGTTTAAAGTTTTTGACGCATCATTTTCATTTTACTTACTTCCGTTCTTATTCAACAGAGCTATAAAGGAGATATTGGGGCCGAAATATCCTTATTTATTTATCTTTTCAATCAGTCTCTATTCTTTAATAAAAATAAGAGAAAAGAAAAATCAAGGGATATTGTTCACATTTTCAAAAACAACAAAACATTTGATAAATACGTGTTGCAACTTTAAACGGAGTTAACTTTTGACTCGGGTGTCGAAACGACTATTATAATATATCAAATAGAAGCTCCTATCAAATTACACAATATGAGTTGTTCTTGCCGAGAAAAATCATTTTTGTACCCAAATTCCATCGTTTACATCACTTATCGAAGGTTTAAAGTTTTTGACGCATCATTTTCATTTTACTTACTTCCGGTCTTATTCAATAGAGCTATAAAGGTGATATTAGGGACGAAATATCCTTATTTATTTATATTTTCAATCAGTCTCTATTCTTTAATAAAAATAAGAGAAAAGAAAAATCAAGGGATATTGTTCACCTTTTCAAAAACAACAAAACATTTGATAAATACGTGTTGCAACTTTAAACGGAGTTAACTTTTGACTCGGGTGTCGAAACGACTATTATAATATATCAAATAGAAGCTCCTATCAAATTACACAATATGAGTTGTTCTTGCCGAGAAAAATCATTTTTGTTCCCAAATTCCATCGTTTACATCACTTATCGAGGGTTTAAAGTTTTTGACGCATCATTTTCATTTTACTTACTTCCGTTCTTATTCAATGAGCTGTAATGGAGATATTGGTGCCGAAATATCCTTATTTATTTATATTTTCAATCATTCTCTATTCTTTAATAAAAATAAGAGAAAAGAAAAATCAAGGGATATTGTTCACATTTTCAAAAACAACAAAACATTTGATACATACGTGTTGCAACTTTAAACGGAGTTAACTTTTGACTCGGGTGTCGAAACGACTATTATAATATATCAAATAGAAGCTCATATCAAATTACACAGTATGAGTTGTTCTTGCCGATAAAAATCATTTTTGTACCCAAATTCCATCGTTTACATCACTTATCGAAGGTTTAAAGTTTTTGACGCATCATTTTCATTTTACTTACTTCCGGTCTTATTCAATAGAGCTATAAAGGTGATATTAGGGACGAAATATCCTTATTTATTTATATTTTCAATCATTCTCTATTCTTTAATAAAAATAAGAGAAAAGAAAAATCAAGGGATATTGTTCACATTTTCAAAAACAACAAAACATTTGATAAATACGTGTTGCAACTTTAAACGGAGTTAACTTTTGACTCGGGTGTCGAAACGACTATTATAATATATCAAATAGAAGCTCCTATCAAATTACACAATATGAGTTGTTCTTGCCGAGAAAAATCATTTTTGTACCCAAATTCCATCGTTTACATCACTTATCGAAGGTTTAAAGTTTTTGACGCATCATTTTCATTTTACTTACTTTGGTCTTATTCAATAGAGCTATAAAGGTGATATTAGGGACGAAATATCCTTATTTATTTATATTTTCAATCAGTCTCTATTCTTTAATAAAAATAAGAGAAAAGAAAAATCAAGGGATATTGTTCACCTTTTCAAAAACAACAAAACATTTGATAAATACGTGTTGCAACTTTAAACGGAGTTAACTTTTGACTCGGGTGTCGAAACGACTATTATAATATATCAAATAGAAGCTCCTATCAAATTACACAATATGAGTTGTTCTTGCCGAGAAAAATCATTTTTGTACCCAAATTCCATCGTTTACATCACTTATCGAGGGTTTAAAGTTTTTGACGCATCATTTTCATTTTACTTACTTCCGTTCTTATTCAACAGAGCTATAAAGGAGATATTGGGGCCGAAATATCCTTATTTATTTATATTTTCAATCAGTCTCTATTCTTTAATAAAAATAAGAGAAAAGAAAAATCAAGGGATATTGTTCACATTTTCAAAAACAACAAAACATTTGATAAATACGTGTTGCAACTTTAAACGGAGTTAACTTTTGACTCGGGTGTCGAAACGACTATTATAATATATCAAATAGAAGCTCATATCAAATTACACAGTATGAGTTGTTCTTGCCGATAAAAATCATTTTTGTACCCAAATTCCATCGTTTACATCACTTATCGAAGGTTTAAAGTTTTTGACGCATCATTTTCATTTTACTTACTTCCGGTCTTATTCAATAGAGCTATAAAGGTGACATTGGGGCCGAAATATCCTTATTTATTTATATTTTCAATCATTCTCTATTCTTTAATAAAAATAAGAGAAAAGAAAAATCAAGGGATATTGTTCACATTTTCAAAAACAACAAAACATTTGATAAATACGTGTTGCAACTTTAAACGGAGTTAACTTTTGACTCGGGTGTCGAAACGACTATTATAATATATCAAATAGAAGCTCCTATGAAATTACACAATATGGGTTGTTCTTGCCGAGAAAAATCATTTTTGTACCCAAATTCCATCGTTTACATCACTTATCAAAGGTTTAAAGTTTTTGACGCATCATTTTCATTTTACTTACTTTCGGTCTTATTCAATAGAGCTATAAAGGTGATATTAGGGACGAAATATCCTTATTTATTTATATTTTCAGTCAGTCTCTATTCTTTAATAAAAATAAGAGAAAAGAAAAATCAAGGGATATTGTTCACCTTTTCAAAAACAACAAAACATTTGATAAATACGTGTTGCAACTTTAAACGGAGTTAACTTTTGACTCGGGTGTCGAAACGACTATTATAATATATCAAATAGAAGCTCCTATGAAATTACACAATATGAGTTGTTCTTGCCGAGAAAAATCATTTTTGTACCCAAATTCCATCGTTTACATCACTTATCGAGGGTTTAAAGTTTTTGACGCATCATTTTCATTTTACTTACTTCCGTTCTTATTCAACAGAGCTATAAAGGAGATATTGGGGCCGAAATATCCTTATTTATTTATCTTTTCAATCAGTCTCTATTCTTTAATAAAAATAAGAGAAAAGAAAAATCAAGGGATATTGTTCACATTTTCAAAAACAACAAAACATTTGATAAATACGTGTTGCAACTTTAAACGGAGTTAACTTTTGACTCGGGTGTCGAAACGACTATTATAATATATCAAATAGAAGCTCATATCAAATTACACAGTATGAGTTGTTCTTGCCGATAAAAATCATTTTTGTACCCAAATTCTATCGTTTACATCACTTATCGAAGGTTTAAAGTTTTTGACGCATCATTTTCATTTTACTTACTTCCGGTCTTATTCAATAGAGCTATAAAGGTGATATTAGGGACGAAATATCCTTATTATTTATATTTTCAATCAGTCTCTATTCTTTAATAAAAATAAGAGAAAAGAAAAATCAAGGGATATTGTTCACCTTTTCAAAAACAACAAAACATTTGATAAATACGTGTTGCAACTTTAAACGGAGTTAACTTTTGACTCGGGTGTTGAAACGACTATTATAATATATCATATAAAAGCTCCTATCAAATTACACAATATGAGTTGTTCTTGCAGAGAAAAATCATTTTTGTTCCCAAATTCCATCGTTTACATCACTTATCGAGGGTTTAATGTTTTTGACGCATCATTTTCATTTTACTTACTTCCGTTCTTATTCAACAGAGCTATAAAGAGGTATTTGGGCCGAAATATCCTTATTTATTTATATTTTCAATCAGTCTCTATTCTTTAATAAAAATAAGAGAAAAGAAAAATCAAGGGATATTGTTCACATTTTCAAAAACAACAAAACATTTGATACATACGTGTTGCAACTTTAAACGGAGTTAACTTTTGACTCGGGTGTCGAAACGACTATTATAATATATCAAATAGAAGCTCATATCAAATTACACAGTATGAGTTGTTCTTGCCGATAAAAATCATTTTTGTACCCAAATTCCATCGTTTACATCACTTATCGAAGGTTTAAAGTTTTTGACGCATCATTTTCATTTTACTTACTTCCGGTCTTATTCAATAGAGCTATAAAGGTGATATTAGGGACGAAATATCCTTATTTATTTATATTTTCAATCATTCTCTATTCTTTAATAAAAATAAGAGAAAAGAAAAATCAAGGGATATTGTTCACCTTTTCAAAAACAACAAAACATTTGATAAATACGTGTTGCAACTTTAAACGGAGTTAACTTTTGACTCGGGTGTCGAAACGACTATTATAATATATCAAATAGAAGCTCCTATGAAATTACACAATATGAGTTGTTCTTGCCGAGAAAAATCATTTTTGTACCCAAATTCCATCGTTTACATCACTTATCGAGGGTTTAAAGTTTTTGACGCATCATTTTCATTTTACTTACTTCCGTTCTTATTCAACAGAGCTATAAAGGAGATATTGGGGCCGAAATATCCTTATTTATTTATCTTTTCAATCAGTCTCTATTCTTTAATAAAAATAAGAGAAAAGAAAAATCAAGGGATATTGTTCACATTTTCAAAAACAACAAAACATTTGATAAATACGTGTTGCAACTTTAAACGGAGTTAACTTTTGACTCTGGTGTCGAAACAACTATTATAATATATCAAATAGAAGCTCCTATCAAATTACACAATATGAGTTGTTCTTGCCGAGAAAAATCATTTTTGTACCCAAATTCCATCGTTTACATCACTTATCGAAGGTTTAAAGTTTTTGACGCATCATTTTCATTTTACTTACTTCCGGTCTTATTCAATAGAGCTATAAAGGTGATATTAGGGACGAAATATCCTTATTTATTTATATTTTCAATCAGTCTCTATTCTTTAATAAAAATAAGAGAAAAGAAAAATCAAGGGATATTGTTCACATTTTCAAAAACAACAAAACATTTGATAAATACGTGTTGCAACTTTAAACGGAGTTAACTTTTGACTCGGGTGTCGAAACGACTATTATAATATATCAAATAGAAGCTCCTATCAAATTACACAATATGAGTTGTTCTTGCAGAGAAAAATCATTTTTGTTCCCAAATTCCATCGTTTACATCACTTATCGAGGGTTTAATGTTTTTGACGCATCATTTTCATTTTACTTACTTCCGTTCTTATTCAACAGAGCTATAAAGAGGTATTTGGGCCGAAATATCCTTATTTATTTATATTTTCAATCAGTCTCTATTCTTTAATAAAAATAAGAGAAAAGAAAAATCAAGGGATATTGTTCACATTTTCAAAAACAACAAAACATTTGATACATACGTGTTGCAACTTTAAACGGAGTTAACTTTTGACTCGGGTGTCGAAACGACTATTATAATATATCAAATAGAAGCTCATATCAAATTACACAGTATGAGTTGTTCTTGCCGATAAAAATCATTTTTGTACCCAAATTCCATCGTTTACATCACTTATCGAAGGTTTAAAGTTTTTGACGGACCATTTTCATTTTACTTACTTCCGGTCTTATTCAATAGAGCTATAAAGGTGATATTAGGGACGAAATATCCTTATTTATTTATATTTTCAGTCAGTCTCTATTCTTTAATAAAAATAAGAGAAAAGAAAAATCAAGGGATATTGTTCACCTTTTCAAAAACAACAAAACATTTGATAAATACGTGTTGCAACTTTAAACGGAGTTAACTTTTGACTCGGGTGTCGAAACGACTATTATAATATATCAAATAGAAGCTCCTATGAAATTACACAATATGAGTTGTTCTTGCCGAGAAAAATCATTTTTGTACCCAAATTCCATCGTTTACATCACTTATCGAGGGTTTAAAGTTTTTGACGCATCATTTTCATTTTACTTACTTCCGTTCTTATTCAACAGAGCTATAAAGGAGATATTTCTGGCCGAAATATCCTTATTTATTTATCTTTTCAATCAGTCTCTATTCTTTAATAAAAATAAGAGAAAAGAAAAATCAAGGGATATTGTTCACATTTTCAAAAACAACAAAACATTTGATACATACGTGTTGCAACTTTAAACGGAGTTAACTTTTGACTCGGGTGTCGAAACGACTATTATAATATATCAAATAGAAACTCATATCAAATTACACAGTAGGAGTTGTTCTTGCCGATAAAAATCATTTTTGTACCCAAATTCTATCGTTTACATCACTTATCGAAGGTTTAAAGTTTTTGACGCATCATTTTCATTTTACTTACTTCCGGTCTTATTCAATAGAGCTATAAAGGTGATATTAGGGACGAAATATCCTTATTTATTTATATTTTCAGTCAGTCTCTATTCTTTAATAAAAATAAGAGAAAAGAAAAATCAAGGGATATTGTTCACCTTTTCAAAAACAACAAAACATTTGATAAATACGTGTTGCAACTTTAAACGGAGTTAACTTTTGACTCGGGTGTCGAAACGACTATTATAATATATCAAATAGAAGCTCCTATGAAATTACACAATATGAGTTGTTCTTGCCGAGAAAAATCATTTTTGTACCCAAATTCCATCGTTTACATCACTTATCGAGGGTTTAAAGTTTTTGACGCATCATTTTCATTTTACTTACTTCCGTTCTTATTCAATGAGCTATAAAGGAGATATTGGGGCCGAAATATCCTTATTTATTTATCTTTTCAATCAGTCTCTATTCTTTAATAAAAATAAGAGAAAAGAAAAATCAAGGGATATTGTTCACATTTTCAAAAACAACAAAACATTTGATACATACGTGTTGCAACTTTAAACGGAGTTAACTTTTGACTCGGGTGTCGAAACGACTATTATAATATATCAAATAGAAGCTCATATCAAATTACACAGTATGAGTTGTTCTTGCCGATAAAAATCATTTTTGTACCCAAATTCTATCGTTTACATCACTTATCGAAGGTTTAAAGTTTTTGACGCATCATTTTCATTTTACTTACTTCCGGTCTTATTCAATAGAGCTATAAAGGTGATATTAGGGACGAAATATCCTTATTTATTTATATTTTCAATCAGTCTCTATTCTTTAATAAAAATAAGAGAAAAGAAAAATCAAGGGATATTGTTCACCTTTTCAAAAACAACAAAACATTTGATAAATACGTGTTGCAACTTTAAACGGAGTTAACTTTTGACTCGGGTGTCGAAACGACTATTATAATATATCAAATAGAAGCTCCTATCAAATTACACAATATGAGTTGTTCTTGCCGAGAAAAATCATTTTTGTACCCAAATTCCATCGTTTACATCACTTATCGAGGGTTTAAAGTTTTTGACGCATCATTTTCATTTTACTTACTTCCGTTCTTATTCAACAGAGCTATAAAGGAGATATTGGGGCCGAAATATCCTTATTTATTTATCTTTTCAATCAGTCTCTATTCTTTAATAAAAATAAGAGAAAAGAAAAATCAAGGGATATTGTTCACATTTTCAAAAACAACAAAACATTTGATAAATACGTGTTGCAACTTTAAACGGAGTTAACTTTTGACTCGGGTGTCGAAACGACTATTATAATATATCAAATAGAAGCTCATATCAAATTACACAGTATGAGTTGTTCTTGCCGATAAAAATCATTTTTGTACCCAAATTCCATCGTTTACATCACTTATCGAAGGTTTAAAGTTTTTGACGCATCATTTTCATTTTACTTACTTCCGGTCTTATTCAATAGAGCTATAAAGGTGATATTAGGGACGAAATATCCTTATTTATTTATATTTTCAATCATTCTCTATTCTTTAATAAAAATAAGAGAAAAGAAAAATCAAGGGATATTGTTCACCTTTTCAAAAACAACAAAACATTTGATAAATACGTGTTGCAACTTTAAACGGAGTTAACTTTTGACTCGGGTGTCGAAACGACTATTATAATATATCAAATAGAAGCTCCTATCAAATTACACAATATGAGTTGTTCTTGCCGAGAAAAATCATTTTTGTTCCCAAATTCCATCGTTTACATCACTTATCGAAGGTTTAAAGTTTTTGACGCATCATTTTCATTTTACTTACTTCCGGTCTTATTCAACAGAGCTATAAAGGAGATATTTCTGGCCGAAATATCCTTATTTATTTATCTTTTCAATCATTCTCTATTCTTTAATAAAAATAAGAGAAAAGAAAAATCAAGGGATATTGTTCACATTTTCAAAAACAACAAAACATTTGATAAATACGTGTTGCAACTTTAAACGGAGTTAACTTTTGACTCGGGTGTCGAAACGACTATTATAATATATCAAATAGAAGCTCCTATCAAATTACACAATATGAGTTGTTCTTGCCGATAAAAATCATTTTTGTACCCAAATTCTATCGTTTACATCACTTATCGAAGGTTTAAAGTTTTTGACGCATCATTTTCATTTTACTTACTTCCAGTCTTATTCAATAGAGCTATAAAGGTGACATTGGGGCCGAAATATCCTTATTTATTTATCTTTTCAATCAGTCTCTATTCTTTAATAAAAATAAGAGAAAAGAAAAATCAAGGGAAATTCTTCACATTTTCAAAAACAACAAAACATTTTATAAATACGTGTTGCAACTTTAAACGGAGTTAACTTTTGACTCGGGTGTCGAAACGACTATTATAATATATCAAATAGAAGCTCCTATGAAATTACACAATATGAGTTGTTCTTGCCGAGAAAAATCATTTTTGTACACAAATTCCATCGTTTACATCACTTATCGAAGGTTTAAAGTTTTTGACGCATCATTTTCATTTTACTTACTTTCGGTCTTATTCAATAGAGCTATAAAGGTGATATTAGGGACGAAATATCCTTATTTATTTATATTTTCAGTCAGTCTCTATTCTTTAATAAAAATAAGAGAAAACAAAAATCAAGGGATATTGTTCACATTTTCAAAAACAACAAAACATTTGATACATACGTGTTGCAACTTTAAACGGAGTTAACTTTTGACTCGGGTGTCGAAACGACTATTATAATATATCAAATAGAAGCTCATATCAAATTACACAGTATGAGTTGTTCTTGCCGAGAAAAATCATTTTTGTACCCAAATTCCATCGTTTACATCACTTATCGAGGGTTTAAAGTTTTTGACGCATCATTTTCATTTTACTTACTTCCGTTCTTATTCAACAGAGCTATAAAGGAGATATTGGGGCCGAAATATGCTTATTTATTTATCTTTTCAATCATTCTCTATTCTTTAATAAAAATAAGAGAAAAGAAAAATCAAGGGATATTGTTCACATTTTCAAAAACAACAAAACATTTGATAAATACGTGTTGCAACTTTAAATGGAGTTAACTTTTGACTCTGGTTTCGAAACAACTATTATAATATATCAAATAGAAGCTCCTATCAAATTACACAATATGAGTTGTTCTTGCAGAGAAAAATCATTTTTGTTCCCAAATTCCATCGTTTACATCACTTATCGAGGGTTTAATGTTTTTGACGCATCATTTTCATTTTACTTACTTCCGTTCTTATTCAACAGAGCTATAAAGAGGTATTTGGGCCGAAATATCCTTATTTATTTATATTTTCAATCAGTCTCTATTCTTTAATAAAAATAAGAGAAAAGAAAAATCAAGGGATATTGTTCACATTTTCAAAAACAACAAAACATTTGATACATACGTGTTGCAACTTTAAACGGAGTTAACTTTTGACTCGGGTGTCGAAACGACTATTATAATATATCAAATAGAAGCTCATATCAAATTACACAGTATGAGTTGTTCTTGCCGAGAAAAATCATTTTTGTACCCAAATTCCATCGTTTACATCACTTATCGAGGGTTTAAAGTTTTTGACGCATCATTTTCATTTTACTTACTTTCGGTCTTATTCAATAGAGCTATAAAGGTGATATTAGGGACGAAATATCCTTATTTATTTATATTTTCAGTCAGTCTCTATTCTTTAATAAAAATAAGAGAAAAGAAAAATCAAGGGATATTGTTCACCTTTTCAAAAACAACAAAACATTTGATAAATACGTGTTGCAACTTTAAACGGAGTTAACTTTTGACTCGGGTGTCGAAACGACTATTATAATATATCAAATAGAAGCTCCTATGAAATTACACAATATGAGTTGTTCTTGCCGAGAAAAATCATTTTTGTACCCAAATTCCATCGTTTACATCACTTATCGAGGGTTTAAAGTTTTTGACGCATCATTTTCATTTTACTTACTTCCGGTCTTATTCAATAGAGCTATAAAGGAGATATTGGACGCGAAATATGCTTATTTATTTATCTTTTCAATCATTCTCTATTCTTTAATAAAAATAAGAGAAAAGAAAAATCAAGGGATATTGTTCACATTTTCAAAAACAACAAAACATTTGATAAATACGTGTTGCAACTTTAAACGGAGTTAACTTTTGACTCGGGTGTCGAAACGACTATTATAATATATCAAGTCGAAGCTCATATCAAATTACACAATATGAGTTGTTCTTGCCGAGAAAAATCATTTTTGTACCCAAATTCCATCGTTTACATCACTTATCGAAGGTTTAAAGTTTTTGACGCATCATTTTCATTTTACTTACTTCCGGTCTTATTCAATAGAGCTATAAAGGTGATATTGGTGACGAAATATCCTTATTTATTTATATTTTCAATCATTCTCTATTCTTTAATAAAAATAAGAGAAAAGAAAAATCAAGGGATATTGTTCACCTTTTCAAAAACAACAAAACATTTGATAAATACGTGTTGCAACTTTAAACGGAGTTAACTTTTGACTCGGGTGTCGAAACGACTATTATAATATATCAAATAGAAGCTCCTATGAAATTACACAATATGAGTTGTTCTTGCCGAGAAAAATCATTTTTGTACCCAAATTCCATCGTTTACATCACTTATCGAGGGTTTAAAGTTTTTGACACACCATTTTTATTTTACTTACTTCCAGTTTTATTCAATGTAGCTATAAAGGAGATATTGGTGCCGAAATATCCTTATTTATTTATATTTTCAATCATTCTCTATTCTTTAATAAAAATAAGAGAAAAGAAAAATCAAGGGATATTGTTCACCTTTTCAAAAACAACAAAACATTTGATAAATACGTGTTGCAACTTTAAACGGAGTTAACTTTTGACTCGGGTGTCGAAACGACTATTATAATATATCAAATAGAAGCTCATATCAAATTACACAGTATGAGTTGTTCTTGCCGATAAAAATCATTTTTGTACCCAAATTCTATCGTTTACATCACTTATCGAAGGTTTAAAGTTTTTGACGCATCATTTTCATTTTACTTACTTCCGGTCTTATTCAATAGAGCTATAAAGGTGATATTAGGGACGAAATATCCTTATTTATTTATATTTTCAATCAGTCTCTATTCTTTAATAAAAATAAGAGAAAAGAAAAATCAAGGGATATTGTTCACATTTTCAAAAACAACAAAACATTTGATAAATACGTGTTGCAACTTTAAACGGAGTTAACTTTTGACTCGGGTGTCGAAACGACTATTATAATATATCAAATAGAAGCTCCTATCAAATTACACAATATGAGTTGTTCTTGCCGAGAAAAATCATTTTTGTACCCAAATTCCATCGTTTACATCACTTATCGAGGGTTTAAAGTTTTTGACGCATCATTTTCATTTTACTTACTTCCGTTCTTATTCAACAGAGCTATAAAGGAGATATTGGGGCCGAAATATCCTTATTTATTTATATTTTCAATCAGTCTCTATTCTTTAATAAAAATAAGAGAAAAGAAAAATCAAGGGATATTGTTCACATTTTCAAAAACAACAAAACATTTGATACATACGTGTTGCAACTTTAAACGGAGTTAACTTTTGACTCGGGTGTCGAAACGACTATTATAATATATCAAATAGAAGCTCATATCAAATTACACAGTATGAGTTGTTCTTGCCGATAAAAATCATTTTTGTACCCAAATTCCATCGTTTACATCACTTATCGAAGGTTTAAAGTTTTTGACGCATCATTTTCATTTTACTTACTTCCGGTCTTATTCAATAGAGCTATAAAGGTGATATTAGGGACGAAATATCCTTATTTATTTATATTTTCAGTCAGTCTCTATTCTTTAATAAAAATAAGAGAAAAGAAAAATCAAGGGATATTGTTCACCTTTTCAAAAACAACAAAACATTTGATAAATACGTGTTGCAACTTTAAACGGAGTTAACTTTTGACTCGGGTGTCGAAACGACTATTATAATATATCAAATAGAAGCTCCTATGAAATTACACAATATGAGTTGTTCTTGCCGAGAAAAATCATTTTTGTACCCAAATTCCATCGTTTACATCACTTATCGAGGGTTTAAAGTTTTTGACGCATCATTTTCATTTTACTTACTTCCGTTCTTATTCAACAGAGCTATAAAGGAGATATTTCTGGCCGAAATATCCTTATTTATTTATCTTTTCAATCAGTCTCTATTCTTTAATAAAAATAAGAGAAAAGAAAAATCAAGGGATATTGTTCACATTTTCAAAAACAACAAAACATTTGATAAATACGTGTTGCAACTTTAAACGGAGTTAACTTTTGACTCGGGTGTCGAAACGACTATTATAATATATCAAATAGAAGCTCATATCAAATTACACAGTATGAGTTGTTCTTGCCGATAAAAATCATTTTTGTACCCAAATTCCATCGTTTACATCACTTATCGAAGGTTTAAAGTTTTTGACGCATCATTTTCATTTTACTTACTTTGGTCTTAGTCAATAGAGCTATAAAGGTGATATTAGGGACGAAATATCCTTATTTATTTATATTTTCAGTCAGTCTCTATTCTTTAATAAAAATAAGAGAAAAGAAAAATCAAGGGATATTGTTCACCTTTTCAAAAACAACAAAACATTTGATAAATACGTGTTGCAACTTTAAACGGAGTTAACTTTTGACTCGGGTGTCGAAACGACTATTATAATATATCAAATAGAAGCTCCTATGAAATTACACAATATGAGTTGTTCTTGCCGAGAAAAATCATTTTTGTACCCAAATTCCATCGTTTACATCACTTATCGAGGGTTTAAAGTTTTTGACGCATCATTTTCATTTTACTTACTTCCGTTCTTATTCAATAGCGCTATAAAGGAGATATTGGGGCCGAAATATCCTTATTTATTTATCTTTTCAATCAGTCTCTATTCTTTAATAAAAATAAGAGAAAAGAAAAATCAAGGGATATTGTTCACATTTTCAAAAACAACAAAACATTTGATAAATACGTGTTGCAACTTTAAACGGAGTTAACTTTTGACTCTGGTGTCGAAACAACTATTATAATATATCAAATAGAAGCTCCTATCAAATTACACAATATGAGTTGTTCTTGCCGAGAAAAATCATTTTTGTACCCAAATTCCATCGTTTACATCACTTATCGAAGGTTTAAAGTTTTTGACGCATCATTTTCATTTTACTTACTTCCGGTCTTATTCAATAGAGCTATAAAGGTGATATTAGGGACGAAATATCCTTATTTATTTATATTTTCAATCAGTCTCTATTCTTTAATAAAAATAAGAGAAAAGAAAAATCAAGGGATATTGTTCACCTTTTCAAAAACAACAAAACATTTGATAAATACGTGTTGCAACTTTAAACGGAGTTAACTTTTGACTCGGGTGTCGAAACGACTATTATAATATATCAAATAGAAGCTCCTATCAAATTACACAATATGAGTTGTTCTTGCCGAGAAAAATCATTTTTGTACCCAAATTCCATCGTTTACATCACTTATCGAAGGTTTAAAGTTTTTGACGCATCATTTTCATTTTACTTACTTCCGGTCTTATTCAATAGAGCTATAAAGGTGATATTAGGGACGAAATATCCTTATTTATTTATATTTTCAATCAGTCTCTATTCTTTAATAAAAATAAGAGAAAAGAAAAATCAAGGGATATTGTTCACCTTTTCAAAAACAACAAAACATTTGATAAATACGTGTTGCAACTTTAAACGGAGTTAACTTTTGACTAGGGTGTGGAAACGACTATTATAATATATCATATAAAAGCTCCTATCAAATTACACAATATGAGTTGTTCTTGCCGAGAAAAATCATTTTTGTTCCCAAATTCCATCGTTTACATCACTTATCGAGGGTTTAATGTTTTTGACGCATCATTTTCATTTTACTTACTTCCGTTCTTATTCAACAGAGCTATAAAGGAGATATTTGGGCCGAAATATCCTTATTTATTTATATTTTCAATCAGTCTCTATTCTTTAATAAAAATAAGAGAAAAGAAAAATCAAGGGATATTGTTCACCTTTTCAAAAACAACAAAACATTTGATAAATACGTGTTGCAACTTTAAACGGAGTTAACTTTTGACTAGGGTGTGGAAACGACTATTATAATATATCATATAAAAGCTCCTATCAAATTACACAATATGAGTTGTTCTTGCCGAGAAAAATCATTTTTGTTCCCAAATTCCATCGTTTACATCACTTATCGAGGGTTTAAAGTTTTTGACGCATCATTTTCATTTTACTTACTTCCGTTCTTATTCCACAGAGCTATAAAGGTGATATTAGGGACGAAATATCCTTATTTATTTATATTTTCAATCAGTCTCTATTCTTTAATAAAAATAAGAGAAAAGAAAAATCAAGGGATATTGTTCACATTTTCAAAAACAACAAAACATTTGATACATACGTGTTGCAACTTTAAACGGAGTTAACTTTTGACTCGGGTGTCGAAACGACTATTATAATATATCAAATAGAAGCTCATATCAAATTACACAGTATGAGTTGTTCTTGCCGATAAAAATCATTTTTGTACCCAAATTCCATCGTTTACATCACTTATCGAAGGTTTAAAGTTTTTGACGCATCATTTTCATTTTACTTACTTTCGGTCTTATTCAACAGAGCTATAAAGGTGATATTAGGGACGAAATATCCTTATTTATTTATATTTTCAATCATTCTCTATTCTTTAATAAAAATAAGAGAAAAGAAAAATCAAGGGATATTGTTCACATTTTCAAAAACAACAAAACATTTGATAAATACGTGTTGCAACTTTAAACGGAGTTAACTTTTGACTCGGGTGTCGAAACGACTATTATAATATATCAAATAGAAGCTCCTATCAAATTACACAATATGAGTTGTTCTTGCCGAGAAAAATCATTTTTGTACCCAAATTCCATCGTTTACATCACTTATCGAAGGTTTAAAGTTTTTGACGCATCATTTTCATTTTACTTACTTCCGGTCTTATTCAATAGAGCTATAAAGGTGATATTAGGGACGAAATATCCTTATTTATTTATATTTTCAATCATTCTCTATTCTTTAATAAAAATAAGAGAAAAGAAAAATCAAGGGATATTGTTCACCTTTTCAAAAACAACAAAACATTTGATAAATACGTGTTGCAACTTTAAACGGAGTTAACTTTTGACTCGGGTGTCGAAACGACTATTATAATATATCAAATAGAAGCTCCTATGAAATTACACAATATGAGTTGTTCTTGCCGAGAAAAATCATTTTTGTACCCAAATTCCATCGTTTACATCACTTATCGAGGGTTTAAAGTTTTTGACGATCATTTTCATTTTACTTACTTCCGTTCTTATTCAATGAGCTATAAAGGAGATATTGGGGCCGAAATATCCTTATTTATTTATATTTTCAATCAGTCTCTATTCTTTAATAAAAATAAGAGAAAAGAAAAATCAAGGGATATTGTTCACATTTTCAAAAACAACAAAACATTTGATAAATACGTGTTGCAACTTTAAACGGAGTTAACTTTTGACTCGGGTGTCGAAACGACTATTATAATATATCAAATAGAAGCTCATATCAAATTACACAATATGAGTTGTTCTTGCCGAGAAAAATCATTTTTGTACCCAAATTCCATCGTTTACATCACTTATCGAAGGTTTAAAGTTTTTGACGCATCATTTTCATTTTACTTACTTCCGGTCTTATTCAATAGAGCTATAAAGGTGATATTAGGGACGAAATATCCTTATTTATTTATATTTTCAGTCAGTCTCTATTCTTTAATAAAAATAAGAGAAAAGAAAAATCAAGGGATATTGTTCACCTTTTCAAAAACAACAAAACATTTGATAAATACGTGTTGCAACTTTAAACGGAGTTAACTTTTGACTCGGGTGTCGAAACGACTATTATAATATATCAAATAGAAGCTCCTATGAAATTACACAATATGAGTTGTTCTTGCCGAGAAAAATCATTTTTGTACCCAAATTCCATCGTTTACATCACTTATCGAAGGTTTAAAGTTTTTGACGCATCATTTTCATTTTACTTACTTCCGTTCTTATTCAACAGAGCTATAAAGAGGTATTTGGGCCGAAATATCCTTATTTATTTATATTTTCAATCAGTCTCTATTCTTTAATAAAAATAAGAGAAAAGAAAAATCAAGGGATATTGTTCACATTTTCAAAAACAACAAAACATTTGATACATACGTGTTGCAACTTTAAACGGAGTTAACTTTTGACTCGGGTGTCGAAACGACTATTATAATATATCAAATAGAAGCTCATATCAAATTACACAGTATGAGTTGTTCTTGCCGATAAAAATCATTTTTGTACCCAAATTCCATCGTTTACATCACTTATCGAAGGTTTAAAGTTTTTGACGCATCATTTTCATTTTACTTACTTCCGGTCTTATTCAATAGAGCTATAAAGGTGATATTAGGGACGAAATATCCTTATTTATTTATATTTTCAATCATTCTCTATTCTTTAATAAAAATAAGAGAAAAGAAAAATCAAGGGATATTGTTCACCTTTTCAAAAACAACAAAACATTTGATAAATACGTGTTGCAACTTTAAACGGAGTTAACTTTTGACTCGGGTGTCGAAACGACTATTATAATATATCAAATAGAAGCTCCTATGAAATTACACAATATGAGTTGTTCTTGCCGAGAAAAATCATTTTTGTACCCAAATTCCATCGTTTACATCACTTATCGAGGGTTTAAAGTTTTTGACGCATCATTTTCATTTTACTTACTTCCGTTCTTATTCAACAGAGCTATAAAGGAGATATTTGTCCGAAATATCCTTATTTATTTATATTTTCAATCAGTCTCTATTCTTTAATAAAAATAAGAGAAAAGAAAAATCAAGGGATATTGTTCACATTTTCAAAAACAACAAAACATTTGATACATACGTGTTGCAACTTTAAACGGAGTTAACTTTTGACTCGGGTGTCGAAACGACTATTATAATATATCAAATAGAAGCTCATATCAAATTACACAGTATGAGTTGTTCTTGCCGATAAAAATCATTTTTGTACCCAAATTCCATCGTTTACATCACTTATCGAAGGTTTAAAGTTTTTGACGCATCATTTTCATTTTACTTACTTCCGGTCTTATTCAATAGAGCTATAAAGGTGATATTAGGGACGAAATATCCTTATTTATTTATATTTTCAGTCAGTCTCTATTCTTTAATAAAAATAAGAGAAAAGAAAAATCAAGGGATATTGTTCACCTTTTCAAAAACAACAAAACATTTGATAAATACGTGTTGCAACTTTAAACGGAGTTAACTTTTGACTCGGGTGTCGAAACGACTATTATAATATATCAAATAGAAGCTCCTATGAAATTACACAATATGAGTTGTTCTTGCCGAGAAAAATCATTTTTGTACCCAAATTCCATCGTTTACATCACTTATCGAGGGTTTAAAGTTTTTGACGCATCATTTTCATTTTACTTACTTCCGTTCTTATTCAATGTAGCTATAAAGGAGATATTTCTGGCCAAAATATCCTTATTTATTTATCTTTTCAATCAGTCTCTATTCTTTAATAAAAATAAGAGAAAAGAAAAATCAAGGGATATTGTTCACATTTTCAAAAACAACAAAACATTTGATAAATACGTGTTGCAACTTTAAACGGAGTTAACTTTTGACTCGGGTGTCGAAACGACTATTATAATATATCAAATAGAAGCTCATATCAAATTACACAGTATGAGTTGTTCTTGCCGATAAAAATCATTTTTGTACCCAAATTCCATCGTTTACATCACTTATCGAAGGTTTAAAGTTTTTGACGCATCATTTTCATTTTACTTACTTCCGGTCTTATTCAATAGAGCTATAAAGGTGATATTAGGGACGAAATATCCTTATTTATTTATATTTTCAATCAGTCTCTATTCTTTAATAAAAATAAGAGAAAAGAAAAATCAAGGGATATTGTTCACCTTTTCAAAAACAACAAAACATTTGATAAATACGTGTTGCAACTTTAAACGGAGTTAACTTTTGACTAGGGTGTGGAAACGACTATTATAATATATCATATAAAAGCTCCTATCAAATTACACAATATGAGTTGTTCTTGCAGAGAAAAATCATTTTTGTTCCCAAATTCCATCGTTTACATCACTTATCGAGGGTTTAATGTTTTTGACGCATCATTTTCATTTTACTTACTTCCGTTCTTATTCAACAGAGCTATAAAGAGGTATTTGGGCCGAAATATCCTTATTTATTTATATTTTCAATCAGTCTCTATTCTTTAATAAAAATAAGAGAAAAGAAAAATCAAGGGATATTGTTCACATTTTCAAAAACAACAAAACATTTGATACATACGTGTTGCAACTTTAAACGGAGTTAACTTTTGACTCGGGTGTCGAAACGACTATTATAATATATCAAATAGAAGCTCATATCAAATTACACAGTATGAGTTGTTCTTGCCGATAAAAATCATTTTTGTACCCAAATTCCATCGTTTACATCACTTATCGAAGGTTTAAAGTTTTTGACGCATCATTTTCATTTTACTTACTTCCGGTCTTATTCAATAGAGCTATAAAGGTGATATTAGGGACGAAATATCCTTATTTATTTATATTTTCAATCAGTCTCTATTCTTTAATAAAAATAAGAGAAAAGAAAAATCAAGGGATATTGTTCACCTTTTCAAAAACAACAAAACATTTGATAAATACGTGTTGCAACTTTAAACGGAGTTAACTTTTGACTCGGGTGTCGAAACGACTATTATAATATATCAAATAGAAGCTCCTATGAAATTACACAATATGAGTTGTTCTTGCCGAGAAAAATCATTTTTGTACCCAAATTCCATCGTTTACATCACTTATCGAGGGTTTAAAGTTTTTGACGCATCATTTTCATTTTACTTACTTCCGTTCTTATTCAACAGAGCTATAAAGGAGATATTGGGGCCGAAATATGCTTATTTATTTATCTTTTCAATCATTCTCTATTCTTTAATAAAAATAAGAGAAAAGAAAAATCAAGGGATATTGTTCACATTTTCAAAAACAACAAAACATTTGATAAATACGTGTTGCAACTTTAAATGGAGTTAACTTTTGACTCTGGTTTCGAAACAACTATTATAATATATCAAATAGAAGCTCCTATTAAATTACACAATATGAGTTGTTCTTGCAGAGAAAAATCATTTTTGTTCCCAAATTCCATCGTTTACATCACTTATCCAAGGTTTAAAGTTTTTGACGCATCATTTTCATTTTACTTACTTCCGGTCTTATTCAATAGAGCTATAAAGGTGATATTAGGGACAAAATATCCTTATTATTTATATTTTCAATCAGTCTCTATTCTTTAATAAAAATAAGAGAAAAGAAAAATCAAGGGATATTGTTCACCTTTTCAAAAACAACAAAACATTTGATAAATACGTGTTGCAACTTTAAACGGAGTTAACTTTTGACTCGGGTGTCGAAACGACTATTATAATATATCAAATAGAAGCTCCTATGAAATTACACAATATGAGTTGTTCTTGCCGAGAAAAATCATTTTTGTACACAAATTCCATCGTTTACATCACTTATCGAAGGTTTAAAGTTTTTGACGCATCATTTTCATTTTACTTACTTTCGGTCTTATTCAATAGAGCTATAAAGGTGATATTAGGGACGAAATATCCTTATTTATTTATATTTTCAGTCAGTCTCTATTCTTTAATAAAAATAAGAGAAAAGAAAAATCAAGGGATATTGTTCACATTTTCAAAAACAACAAAACATTTGATACATACGTGTTGCAACTTTAAACGGAGTTAACTTTTGACTCGGGTGTCGAAACGACTATTATAATATATCAAATAGAAGCTCCTATCAAATTACACAATATGAGTTGTTCTTGCAGAGAAAAATCATTTTTGTTCCCAAATTCCATCGTTTACATCACTTATCGAGGGTTTAAAGTTTTTGACGCATCATTTTCATTTTACTTACTTCCGTTCTTATTCAAGAGAGCTATAAAGGAGATATTTGGGCCGAAATATCCTTATTTATTTATATTTTCAATCAGTCTCTATTCTTTAATAAAAATAAGAGAAAAGAAAAATCAAGGGATATTGTTCACATTTTCAAAAACAACAAAACATTTGATACATACGTGTTGCAACTTTAAACGGAGTTAACTTTTGACTCGGGTGTCGAAACGACTATTATAATATATCAAATAGAAGCTCATATCAAATTACACAGTATGAGTTGTTCTTGCCGATAAAAATCATTTTTGTACCCAAATTCCATCGTTTACATCACTTATCGAAGGTTTAAAGTTTTTGACGCATCATTTTCATTTTACTTACTTCCGGTCTTATTCAATAGAGCTATAAAGGTGATATTAGGGACGAAATATCCTTATTTATTTATATTTTCAATCATTCTCTATTCTTTAATAAAAATAAGAGAAAAGAAAAATCAAGGGATATTGTTCACATTTTCAAAAACAACAAAACATTTGATAAATACGTGTTGCAACTTTAAACGGAGTTAACTTTTGACTCGGGTGTCGAAACGACTATTATAATATATCAAATAGAAGCTCCTATGAAATTACACAATATGAGTTGTTCTTGCCGAGAAAAATCATTTTTGTACCCAAATTCCATCGTTTACATCACTTATCGAGGGTTTAAAGTTTTTGACGCATCATTTTCATTTTACTTACTTCCGTTCTTATTCAACAGAGCTATAAAGGAGATATTGGGGCCGAAATATCCTTATTTATTTATCTTTTCAATCAGTCTCTATTCTTTAATAAAAATAAGAGAAAAGAAAAATCAAGGGATATTGTTCACATTTTCAAAAACAACAAAACATTTGATACATACGTGTTGCAACTTTAAACGGAGTTAACTTTTGACTCGGGTGTCGAAACGACTATTATAATATATCAAATAGAAGCTCATATCAAATTACACAGTAGGAGTTGTTCTTGCCGATAAAAATCATTTTTGTACCCAAATTCTATCGTTTACATCACTTATCGAAGGTTTAAAGTTTTTGACGCATCATTTTCATTTTACTTACTTTCGGTCTTATTCAATAGAGCTATAAAGGTGATATTAGGGACGAAATATCCTTATTTATTTATATTTTCAGTCAGTCTCTATTCTTTAATAAAAATAAGAGAAAAGAAAAATCAAGGGATATTGTTCACCTTTTCAAAAACAACAAAACATTTGATAAATACGTGTTGCAACTTTAAACGGAGTTAACTTTTGACTCGGGTGTCGAAACGACTATTATAATATATCAAATAGAAGCTCCTATGAAATTACACAATATGAGTTGTTCTTGCCGAGAAAAATCATTTTTGTACCCAAATTCCATCGTTTACATCACTTATCGAGGGTTTAAAGTTTTTGACGCATCATTTTCATTTTACTTACTTCCGTTCTTATTCAATAGAGCTATAAAGGAGATATTGGTGGCGAAATATCCTTATTTATTTATATTTTCAATCATTCTCTATTCTTTAATAAAAATAAGAGAAAAGAAAAATCAAGGGATATTGTTCACATTTTCAAAAACAACAAAACATTTGATAAATACGTGTTGCAACTTTAAACGGAGTTAACTTTTGACTCGGGTGTCGAAACGACTATTATAATATATCAAATAGAAGCTCCTATCAAATTACACAATATGAGTTGTTCTTGCCGAGAAAAATCATTTTTGTACCCAAATTCCATCGTTTACATCACTTATCCAAGGTTTAAAGTTTTTGACGCATCATTTTCATTTTACTTACTTTCGGTCTTATTCAATAGAGCTATAAAGGTGATATTAGGGACAAAATATCCTTATTTATTTATATTTTCAATCAGTCTCTATTCTTTAATAAAAATAAGAGAAAAGAAAAATCAAGGGATATTGTTCACCTTTTCAAAAACAACAAAATATTTGATAAATACGTGTTGCAACTTTAAACGGAGTTAACTTTTGACTCGGGTGTCGAAACGACTATTATAATATATCAAATAGAAGCTCCTATCAAATTACACAATATGAGTTGTTCTTGCCGAGAAAAATCATTTTTGTTCCCAAATTCCATCGTTTACATCACTTATCGAGGGTTTAAAGTTTTTGACGCATCATTTTCATTTTACTTACTTCCGGTCTTATTCAATAGAGCTATAAAGGTGATATTAGGGACGAAATATCCTTATTTATTTATATTTTCAATCAGTCTCTATTCTTTAATAAAAATAAGAGAAAAGAAAAATCAAGGGATATTGTTCACATTTTCAAAAACAACAAAACATTTGATACATACGTGTTGCAACTTTAAACGGAGTTAACTTTTGACTCGGGTGTCGAAACGACTATTATAATATATCAAATAGAAGCTCATATCAAATTACACAGTATGAGTTGTTCTTGCCGATAAAAATCATTTTTGTACCCAAATTCCATCGTTTACATCACTTATCGAAGGTTTAAAGTTTTTGACGCATCATTTTTTAATTTTACTTACTTCCGGTCTTATTCAATAGAGCTATAAAGGTGACATTGGGGCCGAAATATCCTTATTTATTTATATTTTCAATCATTCTCTATTCTTTAATAAAAATAAGAGAAAAGAAAAATCAAGGGATATTGTTCACCTTTTCAAAAACAACAAAACATTTGATAAATACGTGTTGCAACTTTAAACGGAGTTAACTTTTGACTCGGGTGTCGAAACGACTATTATAATATATCAAATAGAAGCTCCTATGAAATTACACAATATGAGTTGTTCTTGCCGAGAAAAATCATTTTTGTACCCAAATTCCATCGTTTACATCACTTATCGAGGGTTTAAAGTTTTTGACGCATCATTTTCATTTTACTTACTTCCGTTCTTATTCAACAGAGCTATAAAGGAGATATTGGGGCCGAAATATCCTTATTTATTTATATTTTCAATCAGTCTCTATTCTTTAATAAAAATAAGAGAAAAGAAAAATCAAGGGATATTGTTCACATTTTCAAAAACAACAAAACATTTGATAAATACGTGTTGCAACTTTAAACGGAGTTAACTTTTGACTCGGGTGTCGAAACGACTATTATAATATATCAAATAGAAGCTCATATCAAATTACACAGTATGAGTTGTTCTTGCCGATAAAAATCATTTTTGTACCCAAATTCCATCGTTTACATCACTTATCGAAGGTTTAAAGTTTTTGACGCATCATTTTCATTTTACTTACTTCCGGTCTTATTCAATAGAGCTATAAAGGTGATATTAGGGACGAAATATCCTTATTTATTTATATTTTCAATCAGTCTCTATTCTTTAATAAAAATAAGAGAAAAGAAAAATCAAGGGATATTGTTCACCTTTTCAAAAACAACAAAACATTTGATAAATACGTGTTGCAACTTTAAACGGAGTTAACTTTTGACTCGGGTGTCGAAACGACTATTATAATATATCAAATAGAAGCTCCTATCAAATTACACAATATGAGTTGTTCTTGCCGAGAAAAATCATTTTTGTTCCCAAATTCCATCGTTTACATCACTTATCGAGGGTTTAATGTTTTTGACGCATCATTTTCATTTTACTTACTTCCGTTCTTATTCAACAGAGCTATAAAGGAGATATTGGGGACGAAATATCCTTATTTATTTATATTTTCAATCAGTCTCTATTCTTTAATAAAAATAAGAGAAAAGAAAAATCAAGGGATATTGTTCACATTTTCAAAAACAACAAAACATTTGATAAATACGTGTTGCAACTTTAAACGGAGTTAACTTTTGACTCGGGTGTCGAAACGACTATTATAATATATCAAATAGAAGCTCCTATCAAATTACACAATATGAGTTGTTCTTGCCGAGAAAAATCATTTTTGTACACAAATTCCATCGTTTACATCACTTATCGAAGGTTTAAAGTTTTTGACGCATCATTTTCATTTTACTTACTTTCGGTCTTATTCAATAGAGCTATAAAGGTGATATTAGGGACGAAATATCCTTATTTATTTATATTTTCAGTCAGTCTCTATTCTTTAATAAAAATAAGAGAAAAGAAAAATCAAGGGATATTGTTCACCTTTTCAAAAACAACAAAACATTTGATAAATACGTGTTGCAACTTTAAACGGAGTTAACTTTTGACTCGGGTGTCGAAACGACTATTATAATATATCAAATAGAAGCTCCTATCAAATTACACAATATGAGTTGTTCTTGCCGAGAAAAATCATTTTTGTTCCCAAATTCCATCGTTTACATCACTTATCGAGGGTTTAATGTTTTTGACGCATCATTTTCATTTTACTTACTTCCGTTCTTATTCAATAGAGCTATAAAGGAGATATTGGGGCCGAAATATCCTTATTTATTTATATTTTCAATCAGTCTCTATTCTTTAATAAAAATAAGAGAAAAGAAAAATCAAGGGATATTGTTCACATTTTCAAAAACAACAAAACATTTGATAAATACGTGTTGCAACTTTAAACGGAGTTAACTTTTGACTCGGGTGTCGAAACGACTATTATAATATATCAAATAGAAGCTCATATCAAATTACACAGTATGAGTTGTTCTTGCCGATAAAAATCATTTTTGTACCCAAATTCCATCGTTTACATCACTTATCGAAGGTTTAAAGTTTTTGACGCATCATTTTCATTTTACTTACTTTCGGTCTTATTCAATAGAGCTATAAAGGTGATATTAGGGACGAAATATCCTTATTTATTTATATTTTCAATCATTCTCTATTCTTTAATAAAAATAAGAGAAAACAAAAATCAAGGAATATTGTTCACATTTTCAAAAACAACAAAACATTTGATAAATACGTGTTGCAACTTTAAACGGAGTTAACTTTTGACTCGGGTGTCGAAACGACTATTATAATATATCAAATAGAAGCTCATATCAAATTACACAGTATGAGTTGTTCTTGCCGATAAAAATCATTTTTGTACCCAAATTCCATCGTTTACATCACTTATCGAAGGTTTAAAGTTTTTGACGCATCATTTTCATTTTACTTACTTACGGTCTTATTCAATAGAGCTATAAAGGTGACATTGGGGCCGAAATATCCTTATTTATTTATATTTTCAATCATTCTCTATTCTTTAATAAAAATAAGAGAAAAGAAAAATCAAGGGATATTGTTCACATTTTCAAAAACAACAAAACATTTGATAAATACGTGTTGCAACTTTAAACGGAGTTAACTTTTGACTCGGGTGTCGAAACGACTATTATAATATATCAAATAGAAGCTCCTATGAAATTACACAATATGAGTTGTTCTTGCCGAGAAAAATCATTTTTGTACACAAATTCCATCGTTTACATCACTTATCGAAGGTTTAAAGTTTTTGACGCATCATTTTCATTTTACTTACTTTCGGTCTTATTCAATAGAGCTATAAAGGTGATATTAGGGACGAAATATCCTTATTTATTTATATTTTCAGTCAGTCTCTATTCTTTAATAAAAATAAGAGAAAAGAAAAATCAAGGGATATTGTTCACCTTTTCAAAAACAACAAAACATTTGATAAATACGTGTTGCAACTTTAAACGGAGTTAACTTTTGACTCGGGTGTCGAAACGACTATTATAATATATCAAATAGAAGCTCCTATCAAATTACACAATATGAGTTGTTCTTGCCGAGAAAAATCATTTTTGTACCCAAATTCCATCGTTTACATCACTTATCGAGGGTTTAAAGTTTTTGACGCATCATTTTCATTTTACTTACTTCCGTTCTTATTCAACAGAGCTATAAAGGAGATATTGGGGCCGAAATATCCTTATTTATTTATATTTTCAATCAGTCTCTATTCTTTAATAAAAATAAGAGAAAAGAAAAATCAAGGGATATTGTTCACATTTTCAAAAACAACAAAACATTTGATAAATACGTGTTGCAACTTTAAACGGAGTTAACTTTTGACTCGGGTGTCGAAACGACTATTATAATATATCAAATAGAAGCTCCTATCAAATTACACAATATGAGTTGTTCTTGCCGAGAAAAATCATTTTTGTACCCAAATTCCATCGTTTACATCACTTATCGAGGGTTTAATATTTTTGACGACATTTTTATTTTACTTACTTAGTTCTTATTCAACAGCTATAAAGGAGATATTGGGGCGAAATATCCTTATTTATTTATATTTTCAATCAGTCTCTATTCTTTAATAAAAATAAGAGAAAAGAAAAATCAAGGGATATTGTTCACATTTTCAAAAACAACAAAACATTTGATACATACGTGTTGCAACTTTAAACGGAGTTAACTTTTGACTCGGGTGTCGAAACGACTATTATAATATATCAAATAGAAGCTCATATCAAATTACACAGTATGAGTTGTTCTTGCCGATAAAAATCATTTTTGTACCCAAATTCCATCGTTTACATCACTTATCGAAGGTTTAAAGTTTTTGACGCATCATTTTCATTTTACTTACTTCCGGTCTTATTCAATAGAGCTATAAAGGTGATATTAGGGACGAAATATCCTTATTTATTTATATTTTCAATCATTCTCTATTCTTTAATAAAAATAAGAGAAAAGAAAAATCAAGGGATATTGTTCACCTTTTCAAAAACAACAAAACATTTGATAAATACGTGTTGCAACTTTAAACGGAGTTAACTTTTGACTCGGGTGTCGAAACGACTATTATAATATATCAAATAGAAGCTCCTATCAAATTACACAATATGAGTTGTTCTTGCCGAGAAAAATCATTTTTGTTCCCAAATTCCATCGTTTACATCACTTATCGAGGGTTTAATGTTTTTGACGCATCATTTTCATTTTACTTACTTCCGTTCTTATTCAACAGAGCTATAAAGGAGATATTGGGGCGAAATATCCTTATTTATTTATATTTTCAATCAGTCTCTATTCTTTAATAAAAATAAGAGAAAAGAAAAATCAAGGGATATTGTTCACATTTTCAAAAACAACAAAACATTTGATACATACGTGTTGCAACTTTAAACGGAGTTAACTTTTGACTCGGGTGTCGAAACGACTATTATAATATATCAAATAGAAGCTCATATCAAATTACACAATATGAGTTGTTCTTGCCGAGAAAAATCATTTTTGTACCCAAATTCCATCGTTTACATCACTTATCGAAGGTTTAAAGTTTTTGACGCATCATTTTCATTTTACTTACTTCCGGTCTTATTCAATAGAGCTATAAAGGTGATATTAGGGACGAAATATCCTTATTTATTTATATTTTCAATCAGTCTCTATTCTTTAATAAAAATAAGAGAAAAGAAAAATCAAGGGATATTGTTCACATTTTCAAAAACAACAAAACATTTGATAAATACGTGTTGCAACTTTAAACGGAGTTAACTTTTGACTCGGGTGTCGAAACGACTATTATAATATATCAAATAGAAGCTCCTATGAAATTACACAATATGAGTTGTTCTTGCCAAGAAAAATCATTTTTGTACCCAAATTCCATCGTTTACATCACTTATCGAGGGTTTAAAGTTTTTGACGCATCATTTTCATTTTACTTACTTCCGTTCTTATTCCACAGAGCTATAAAGGAGATATTCGGGCCGAAATATCCTTATTTATTTATATTTTCAATCAGTCTCTATTCTTTAATAAAAATAAGAGAAAAGAAAAATCAAGGGATATTGTTCACATTTTCAAAAACAACAAAACATTTGATAAATACGTGTTGCAACTTTAAACGGAGTTAACTTTTGACTCGGGTGTCGAAACGACTATTATAATATATCAAATAGAAGCTCCTATCAAATTACACAGTATGAGTTGTTCTTGCCGAGAAAAATCATTTTTGTACCCAAATTCCATCGTTTACATCACTTGTCAAAGGTTTAAAGTTTTTGACGCATCATTTTCATTTTACTTACTTCCGGTCTTATTCAATAGAGCTATAAAGGTGATATTAGGGACGAAATATCCTTATTTATTTATATTTTCAATCATTCTCTATTCTTTAATAAAAATAAGAGAAAACAAAAATCAAGGGATATTGTTCACATTTTCAAAAACAACAAAACATTTGATAAATACGTGTTGCAACTTTAAACGGAGTTAACTTTTGACTCGGGTGTCGAAACGACTATTATAATATATCAAATAGAAGCTCCTATCAAATTACACAATATGAGTTGTTCTTGCCGAGAAAAATCATTTTTGTACCCAAATTCCATCGTTTACATCACTTATCGAGGGTTTAAAGTTTTTGACGCATCATTTTCATTTTACTTACTTCCGTTCTTATTCAACAGAGCTATAAAGGAGATATTCGGGGCGAAATATCCTTATTTATTTATATTTTCAATCAGTCTCTATTCTTTAATAAAAATAAGAGAAAAGAAAAATCAAGGGATATTGTTCACATTTTCAAAAACAACAAAACATTTGATAAATACGTGTTGCAACTTTAAACGGAGTTAACTTTTGACTCGGGTGTCGAAACGACTATTATAATATATCAAATAGAAGCTCATATCAAATTACACAATATGAGTTGTTCTTGCCGAGAAAAATCATTTTTGTACCCAAATTCCATCGTTTACATCACTTATCGAAGGTTTAAAGTTTTTGACGCATCATTTTCATTTTACTTACTTCCGGTCTTATTCAATAGAGCTATAAAGGTGATATTAGGGACGAAATATCCTTATTTATTTATATTTTCAATCAGTCTCTATTCTTTAATAAAAATAAGAGAAAAGAAAAATCAAGGGATATTGTTCACATTTTCAAAAACAACAAAACATTTGATAAATACGTGTTGCAACTTTAAACGGAGTTAACTTTTGACTCGGGTGTCGAAACGACTATTATAATATATCAAATAGAAGCTCCTATCAAATTACACAATATGAGTTGTTCTTGCCGAGAAAAATCATTTTTGTACCCAAATTCCATCGTTTACATCACTTATCGAGGGTTTAAAGTTTTTGACGCATCATTTTCATTTTACTTACTTCCGTTCTTATTCAATAGAGCTATAAAGGAGATATTGGGGCCGAAATATCCTTATTTATTTATCTTTTCAATCAGTCTCTATTCTTTAATAAAAATAAGAGAAAAGAAAAATCAAGGGATATTGTTCACATTTTCAAAAACAACAAAACATTTGATAAATACGTGTTGCAACTTTAAACGGAGTTAACTTTTGACTCGGGTGTTGAAACGACTATTATAATATATCAAATAGAAGCTCATATCAAATTACACAATATGAGTTGTTCTTGCAGAGAAAAATCATTTTTGTACCCAAATTCCATCGTTTACATCACTTATCGAGGGTTTAAAGTTTTTGACGCATCATTTTCATTTTACTTACTTCCGGTCTTATTCAATAGAGCTATAAAGGTGATATTAGGGACGAAATATCCTTATTTATTTATATTTTCAATCAGTCTCTATTCTTTAATAAAAATAAGAGAAAAGAAAAATCAAGGGATATTGTTCACATTTTCAAAAACAACAAAACATTTGATACATACGTGTTGCAACTTTAAACGGAGTTAACTTTTGACTCGGGTGTCGAAACGACTATTATAATATATCAAATAGAAGCTCATATCAAATTACACAGTAGGAGTTGTTCTTGCCGATAAAAATCATTTGTGTACCCAAATTCTATCGTTTACATCACTTATCGAAGGTTTAAAGTTTTTGACGCATCATTTTCATTTTACTTACTTTCGGTCTTATTCAACAGAGCTATAAAGGAGATATTTCTGGCCGAAATATCCTTATTTATTTATCTTTTCAATCAGTCTCTATTCTTTAATAAAAATAAGAGAAAAGAAAAATCAAGGGATATTGTTCACCTTTTCAAAAACAACAAAACATTTGATAAATACGTGTTGCAACTTTAAACGGAGTTAACTTTTGACTCGAGTATCGAAACGACTATTATAATATATCAAATAGAAGCTCCTATGAAATTACACAATATGAGTTGTTCTTGCCGAGAGAAATCATTTTTGTACCCAAATTCCATCGTTTACATCACTTATCGAGGGTTTAAAGTTTTTGACGCATCATTTTCATTTTACTTACTTCCGTTCTTATTCAACAGAGCTATAAAGGAGATATTGGGGCCGAAATATCCTTATTTATTTATATTTTCAATCATTCTCTATTCTTTAATAAAAATAAGAGAAAAGAAAAATCAAGGGATATTGTTCACCTTTTCAAAAACAACAAAACATTTGATAAATACGTGTTGCAACTTTAAACGGAGTTAACTTTTGACTCGGGTGTCGAAACGACTATTATAATATATCAAATAGAAGCTCATATCAAATTACACAGTATGAGTTGTTCTTGCCGATAAAAATCATTTTTGTACCCAAATTCTATCGTTTACATCACTTATCGAAGGTTTAAAGTTTTTGACGCATCATTTTCATTTTACTTACTTCCGGTCTTATTCAATAGAGCTATAAAGGTGATATTAGGGACGAAATATCCTTATTTATTTATATTTTCAATCAGTCTCTATTCTTTAATAAAAATAAGAGAAAAGAAAAATCAAGGGATATTGTTCACCTTTTCAAAAACAACAAAACATTTGATAAATACGTGTTGCAACTTTAAACGGAGTTAACTTTTGACTCGGGTGTCGAAACGACTATTATAATATATCAAATAGAAGCTCCTATCAAATTACACAATATGAGTTGTTCTTGCCGAGAAAAATCATTTTTGTTCCCAAATTCCATCGTTTACATCACTTATCGAGGGTTTAATGTTTTTGACGCATCATTTTCATTTTACTTACTTCCGTTCTTATTCAACAGAGCTATAAAGGAGATATTTGGGCCGAAATATCCTTATTTATTTATATTTTCAATCAGTCTCTATTCTTTAATAAAAATAAGAGAAAAGAAAAATCAAGGGATATTGTTCACATTTTCAAAAACAACAAAACATTTGATACATACGTGTTGCAACTTTAAACGGAGTTAACTTTTGACTCGGGTGTCGAAACGACTATTATAATATATCAAATAGAAGCTCATATCAAATTACACAGTATGAGTTGTTCTTGCCGATAAAAATCATTTTTGTACCCAAATTCCATCGTTTACATCACTTATCGAAGGTTTAAAGTTTTTGACGCATCATTTTCATTTTACTTACTTCCGGTCTTATTCAATAGAGCTATAAAGGTGATATTAGGGACGAAATATCCTTATTTATTTATATTTTCAATCATTCTCTATTCTTTAATAAAAATAAGAGAAAAGAAAAATCAAGGGATATTGTTCACCTTTTCAAAAACAACAAAACATTTGATAAATACGTGTTGCAACTTTAAACGGAGTTAACTTTTGACTCGGGTGTCGAAACGACTATTATAATATATCAAATAGAAGCTCCTATGAAATTACACAATATGAGTTGTTCTTGCCGAGAAAAATCATTTTTGTACCCAAATTCCATCGTTTACATCACTTATCGAGGGTTTAAAGTTTTTGACGCATCATTTTCATTTTACTTACTTCCGTTCTTATTCAACAGAGCTATAAAGGAGATATTGGGGCCGAAATATCCTTATTTATTTATATTTTCAATCAGTCTCTATTCTTTAATAAAAATAAGAGAAAAGAAAAATCAAGGGATATTGTTCACATTTTCAAAAACAACAAAACATTTGATACATACGTGTTGCAACTTTAAACGGAGTTAACTTTTGACTCGGGTGTCGAAACGACTATTATAATATATCAAATAGAAGCTCATATCAAATTACACAGTATGAGTTGTTCTTGCCGATAAAAATCATTTTTGTACCCAAATTCTATCGTTTACATCACTTATCGAAGGTTTAAAGTTTTTGACGCATCATTTTCATTTTACTTACTTCCGGTCTTATTCAATAGAGCTATAAAGGTGATATTAGGGACGAAATATCCTTATTTATTTATATTTTCAATCAGTCTCTATTCTTTAATAAAAATAAGAGAAAAGAAAAATCAAGGGATATTGTTCACATTTTCAAAAACAACAAAACATTTGATAAATACGTGTTGCAACTTTAAACGGAGTTAACTTTTGACTCGGGTGTCGAAACGACTATTATAATATATCAAATAGAAGCTCCTATCAAATTACACAATATGAGTTGTTCTTGCCGAGAAAAATCATTTTTGTACCCAAATTCCATCGTTTACATCACTTATCGAAGGTTTAAAGTTTTTGACGCATCATTTTCATTTTACTTACTTCCGTTCTTATTCAATAGAGCTATAAAGGTGATATTAGGGACGAAATATCCTTATTTATTTATATTTTCAATCAGTCTCTATTCTTTAATAAAAATAAGAGAAAAGAAAAATCAAGGGATATTGTTCACATTTTCAAAAACAACAAAACATTTGATACATACGTGTTGCAACTTTAAACGGAGTTAACTTTTGACTCGGGTGTCGAAACGACTATTATAATATATCAAATAGAAGCTCATATCAAATTACACAGTATGAGTTGTTCTTGCCGATAAAAATCATTTTTGTACCCAAATTCCATCGTTTACATCACTTATCGAAGGTTTAAAGTTTTTGACGCATCATTTTCATTTTACTTACTTCCGTTCTTATTCAACAGAGCTATAAAGGTGATATTAGGGACGAAATATCCTTATTTATTTATATTTTCAGTCAGTCTCTATTCTTTAATAAAAATAAGAGAAAAGAAAAATCAAGGGATATTGTTCACCTTTTCAAAAACAACAAAACATTTGATAAATACGTGTTGCAACTTTAAACGGAGTTAACTTTTGACTCGGGTGTCGAAACGACTATTATAATATATCAAATAGAAGCTCCTATGAAATTACACAATATGAGTTGTTCTTGCCGAGAAAAATCATTTTTGTACCCAAATTCCATCGTTTACATCACTTATCGAGGGTTTAAAGTTTTTGACGCATCATTTTCATTTTACTTACTTCCGTTCTTATTCAACAGAGCTATAAAGAGGTATTTGGGCCGAAATATCCTTATTTATTTATATTTTCAATCAGTCTCTATTCTTTAATAAAAATAAGAGAAAAGAAAAATCAAGGGATATTGTTCACATTTTCAAAAACAACAAAACATTTGATACATACGTGTTGCAACTTTAAACGGAGTTAACTTTTGACTCGTGTCGAAACGACTATTATAATATATCAAATAGAAGCTCATATCAAATTACACAGTATGAGTTGTTCTTGCCGATAAAAATCATTTTTGTACCCAAATTCCATCGTTTACATCACTTATCGAAGGTTTAAAGTTTTTGACGCATCATTTTCATTTTACTTACTTCCGGTCTTATTCAATAGAGCTATAAAGGTGATATTAGGGACGAAATATCCTTATTTATTTATATTTTCAATCATTCTCTATTCTTTAATAAAAATAAGAGAAAAGAAAAATCAAGGGATATTGTTCACCTTTTCAAAAACAACAAAACATTTGATAAATACGTGTTGCAACTTTAAACGGAGTTAACTTTTTACTCGGGTGTCGAAACGACTATTATAATATATCAAATAGAAGCTCCTATGAAATTACACAATATGAGTTGTTCTTGCCAAGAAAAATCATTTTTGTACCCAAATTCCATCGTTTACATCACTTATCGAGGGTTTAAAGTTTTTGACGCATCATTTTCATTTTACTTACTTCCGTTCTTATTCCACAGAGCTATAAAGGAGATATTCGGGCCGAAATATCCTTATTTATTTATATTTTCAATCAGTCTCTATTCTTTAATAAAAATAAGAGAAAAGAAAAATCAAGGGATATTGTTCACATTTTCAAAAACAACAAAACATTTGATACATACGTGTTGCAACTTTAAACGGAGTTAACTTTTGACTCGGGTGTCGAAACGACTATTATAATATATCAAATAGAAGCTCATATCAAATTACACAGTATGAGTTGTTCTTGCCGATAAAAATCATTTTTGTACCCAAATTCCATCGTTTACATCACTTATCGAAGGTTTAAAGTTTTTGACGCATCATTTTCATTTTACTTACTTCCGGTCTTATTCAATAGAGCTATAAAGGTGATATTAGGGACGAAATATCCTTATTTATTTATATTTTCAATCAGTCTCTATTCTTTAATAAAAATAAGAGAAAAGAAAAATCAAGGGATATTGTTCACATTTTCAAAAACAACAAAACATTTGATAAATACGTGTTGCAACTTTAAACGGAGTTAACTTTTGACTCGGGTGTCGAAACGACTATTATAATATATCAAATAGAAGCTCATATCAAATTACACAGTATGAGTTGTTCTTGCCGATAAAAATCATTTTTGTACCCAAATTCCATCGTTTACATCACTTATCGAAGGTTTAAAGTTTTTGACGCATCATTTTCATTTTACTTACTTCCGGTCTTATTCAATAGAGCTATAAAGGTGATATTAGGGACGAAATATCCTTATTTATTTATATTTTCAATCAGTCTCTATTCTTTAATAAAAATAAGAGAAAAGAAAAATCAAGGGATATTGTTCACATTTTCAAAAACAACAAAACATTTGATACATACGTGTTGCAACTTTAAACGGAGTTAACTTTTGACTCGGGTGTCGAAACGACTATTATAATATATCAAATAGAAGCTCATATCAAATTACACAGTATGAGTTGTTCTTGCCGATAAAAATCATTTTTGTACCCAAATTCCATCGTTTACATCACTTATCGAGGGTTTAAAGTTTTTGACGCATCATTTTCATTTTACTTACTTCCGTTCTTATTCCACAGAGCTATAAAGGTGATATTAGGGACGAAATATCCTTATTTATTTATATTTTCAATCAGTCTCTATTCTTTAATAAAAATAAGAGAAAAGAAAAATCAAGGGATATTGTTCACCTTTTCAAAAACAACAAAACATTTGATAAATACGTGTTGCAACTTTAAACGGAGTTAACTTTTTACTCGGGTGTTGAAACGACTATTATAATATATCAAATAGAAGCTCCTATGAAATTACACAATATGAGTTGTTCTTGCCGAGAAAAATCATTTTTGTACCTGATGAGTGCTCAAAAAGCACTAAAATAACCATGATTTTATGCACATTAATTGATTAAAAATATATATATTTATATGTTTTATCATATATTTATATAAATTTGTCTTTTTCGGAATCACGGGTATTTTTATTGTTTTTCAGGTATTTTGGCTTAAAAACGCAATTTAAAGACTCAAAGAAGAATACTTGAAGCAATACATCACAAATAAATTAATAAATAAGTGGAAAAAGGTCAACAAACATGGAAAAATTGGACAAAATGGGTCGAAAAGGTCAAAAATGTCAAAAGCGGAAAATCATAGCGCCCGCCACATACTTGTACAAGGCCTACCAGCCAATTCAGCGCGCCAATGCGTTTTTGACCCATTTTTCACGTTCAAAGAGTTCTATGACGTCATCTTGGCGTCATTGATGACGTCGGCATGTCCACTACACGTTTTTTATTTTTTTATATTTTTTAACATTTTTTTCTCTACTTTTTCTCTCCATCCTCACCTATAAATACCCCCTTTCTATTCACTTCAAATCACACCTCAAAACCACACTTCTCTCTTCTTTCTTTCTCTCATTTCTTAGTTTTTGAGTTTTTTTAGTTTCTTTCTTAGTTTCTAAGCTTTTCTTAGTTTTTCTCTTAGTTTTTAGTTCAATTCTCTTAGGTTTAGAGTTCTTCTCTTTTTGAGAGGAACTTGTAATGTTTTTGTAATAATTTAGATTTTTGATTCAATAAATGGAAGTGCAAATTCCGCTTGGAGGTTTTCTAGCAACGGGAATAGCGTCGAAGTTCTGTAAGGATTTTATTTTCTTTACAGTTATTTTATGCTTTATTCTTACATTTAATTTGTCTGTGATTAAATTTAACTGTGCTAGCTGTTTATAATCATGATATAATAATAACGTTGTTATGCTTGCGAAATATTAAATAGGTGAAAATTTCTAAAATGAATTGATTTTATTTTTATTCAAGATTTTATATTAAGGATGTTAGAGAGAAATATATTATTTTTCATTACAAACTTAAATCTGAAGATTAGACTTTGAGGTTTAGTTTTCCGGTCTAATTTAGAGTAGTGCTCTTTTCTTTGTTGGTACAATCGCCCGCTAGTTAGAGTGAAGCTCTATTTCAAAAGTTTTTATAAGAATTATTATGTGAAAATGTATTGACAACATGTTTTCAGTAGTGGTTTTAAAACTTGAAAGTTAGTACTCGGATAACTAAATTCTTGGGTTTAATTTGGACACCTTGAATAAAGTTTAAATGTCTAACCCCACCAAAGGTGGCATTTAAATGGTTCATTTTCAATCTCTTAGAAGAAGGAATTAATTTAATTAACCAAATTAGTTATCAACCCCACCCATAGGTGTTAATTGATTTGTTTAGTTAACAAAGAATATCTAGCCCCACCAAAGGTGGTATTCATACAAAAAGAGAGAATCAATAAAATATCAATTTATATCTTTAATAACCTAGATAATATGAAAAGCATAATTAATTTAGTTATTATATCCATAAATACTCCACTAATATAAATGATAAAATTTGCATGAATATTTATTGAATCAGTATTTATATTTATTTATTGAATTTGTATCTATGTTTATTTTTTTATTATATTTAATTAATCATATATATGTTTATTTTATGTTATTAGATTAGGAACACAAAAACCAAACTATCGTGACAGGATGTTTAGGATTTAATTTCGTTTTTAAAAGTTTGAATAATAAATTAAAAACCACATACATTCCTTCCTTAGATCGACCTTGGGAGTATACTTATCATTTTCTACGAAATGATTCGTGCACTTGCGAGAGTTTTACAAATATTAAAACCAAAGTATTTGCGAGAATTGGCGATGCTGGTTTTCGCTTATCAAGTTTTTGGCGCCGTTGCCGGGGAAGGAATAGCGTTTTTAATTTATTTATCAAAATTTTAAAAATATTTTTGTGTTGTTAATAATTGTGATTTTTTTTCAAATAAAAAATTTTTTAATCAAATTTCAAATTTCATAAAAAATAAATAAAAATAAATAAATAAATAAATAAATAAAAAAATTTATAGCATAAAAAGTAAATAATTTAGAAATTTGAAATTTGAAGTAAAAAGTTATTACCGTTCGTAAAAAAAAATAAAAAAAAAATTTAAATTTTAAGTTAATAAGAAATAAGTTAGCGTGAAAAGTAAAAAGTTATTACCGTTCGTAAAAAAAAAAATTAAAAAAAAAAATTTTAAAATTTTAAGTTAATAAGAAATAAGATAGCGTGAATAGGAAAATAAAATTACCGTTCGTAAAAAAAAAAAAAAAAAACTAAAAGGCATGAAAAGTAAAAATCTAAGGGAGTTCTGTCTAAGAGACTAGTTCTTTGAAGCCTTTGTGCCACTAGTCTTTCCTGGGAACGTTGTTCTGGCTAGGAGAGTGGTTTTTAAGGAGCCATAGCACCACCATTCTTTCCTGGGAACACTCTTGGTTAATACTGATTATGTTAGTTAAAAAAAAAATTTAATTTAAAAAAAAAAATTTAAAAATAAAAAAAAATTTTAAAAAAATATAAAAAAAAAAAAATTTTGTCTAGTGTTTTGTATTAAATGCCATGGAAAATTTCTCTAATTTTCTTTTATTTTTGTTGACAGGAGTTTTAAATTTACGTTTAAAAATAGTCTATGCGTGGTAGGAGATCCTTAGGAAACCCCCTTACACCATATGTAAATAATATTCATAAATTTAAACAAGTGTCAACAACACTGGATTCTACCCATCAACCTGATTTTGAGCCAAACATAGAATCAAGTCTTAATCCTTTACTAGAACCAAAAGAAATGGAAGAAAACCAACATGTCAGGGAAACCACGATGAAGGAGTTTGCAAGACCTAGGTGATTGGCACTAAGAATCGCCGCTATCCGATTGGGAGAGGTCGCTTTAATTATGACCTTAAAAATATTCATTTTTCTATGCTCCCTTCCTTCTACCTGCTACCTAATGAAGATTCTCTTTCCTTTATGAGAGATTTCTATGCTACGGTCCAAACATTCTCCCTCGGTATTCTAAACGAGTATAAACTTAGAATGAGATGTTTTCCCTACACCTTAAAGGATAAGGCCAAAGCTTGGTTGATGTCACTTCCCCCAGGTTCTCTGATGACATGGGGACACATTTACAATAAATTCATGGGAAAATTCTATTCCCATCAAAAAACATCAGAGCTGAGAGGAAAGATTGCTACTTTCTCTCAGATGGAAGGAGAACCATTCCATGAAGCTTGGGATAGGTTCAAAATGTTTCTCACTCAATGTCCTCATCATAGCTTTCCCCTACAGTTGCAGAACCAATTCTTTTACGATGGACTTACACAACAATGTCAGTTCATTGTCGACAACGCTGCAGGAGGAGCAATAGGAGAAAAAACTGCATCAGAAACGTATAACCTCTTTGAGATGTTGGGTGCTAATTCCCAACAGAAAAGCTCCCGAGTGAGAAAAGCTGGTGTTCATGAAATCGACTCCAGTAATGAAGTTCAACAACAACTTGTTCAACTGACTAAGCAAGTTGCCCTTCTCGCTACACAAACCAACACAAATAATGAACAATATGGTTTGTACAGCAACATGGGACAAGGTACTGAAGCCTGTCCATATCAAGGAGATACAACTGGACCTGAGCAGGTTAATGTGTTGGGAGCATATCAACAGAGACCAAGGTTTGATCCCAATTCAAATACCTATAATCCTGGGTGGAGAAGTCATCCAAATTTCTCTTGGAGGCAAAACAACCCTCATTTCCCTCAAAGCTCAAACCAAAGTGGCAAGCAATTCCACCCACCTATTCCAAGAAGCATTCCAAATAAACCAACCCTGGAGGACAACTTGAATTCTTTTATTCAAGTTTGTAGGGATAATCAGTCTAAAACCAATCAACGGTTGGACTCTGTGGAAGCTTCAATCAAAAAGGTGGAAGTTCAAGTTGAACAGTTAGTTGAACATTTGCAAAAAGGCAAAGACTAAATTGAAACTTAAATGAATTCAATGAAGAGGAGACATTGAGTTTTTCATTCTGCAATCTCCGAGCAACGTCTTACTAGAAGACGATAAATTTTAGTCCTACATGGGAGGTCACCCATTATTGTATTTCCCTTTGTTTTAGTTTGCGTGTAAAAAAAAATATTCAAATGAAATAAATTTGCTTGTGTTCAAAAATTGTGTCCCTTCGTTTAAATTAAAAAAAAAATTAGGTTCCTTGCATTTTTAGAGATATCTACTATTGTTTTTAAGAGCAAAATGTTGATTTACAATAGGAGGAGGATCATTTTCAACTACAAACAACCATGGGAGATGCTGAAGATAGGCGGAAAAAGATGAAAGACTATACAATGCCAATCATTGGCAATGTAACTTCCGGCATCCAATTGCAAGAGGCTGCAAGGAATTATGAATTGAAAAAGATTCATTATTCTTTGTTACCTTCCTTTTACGGTATCCCTAATGAAGACCCTTTGCATTTCATTCGAGAATTCTATGCTATTGTCCAAACCTTTCCACTACATGCAATTAATGAAGATCAACTTAGGATGAGGTGTTTTCCTTACACTCTCAAAGATAAAGCTTGGTCATGGTTCATTACTCTACTGTCAGGTTCTCTTAAAACTTGGGAGGCGCCTATGAAATTTTTATGGGTAGGTTCTATTCCCATCAAAAGACCATTGATCTAAGAACAAAGATAGCAACATTTTCTCAAATGAATGAAGAGCCCTTTCATGAAGCTTGGGAACGATTCAAACTCCTTTTCATTCAATGTCAAAATCATAGCTTTCCACTACACTACAAAACCAATTCTTTTACGATGGATTGACACTACGAGTCAATACATGGTTGATAATCTTCTTTGGAGGTCTTTGTAGGAGAAAAGACCGCAGAGGAAACCTATAATCTCTATGAGCTATTGGGTTCTAATTCCCAAAAAAGAGGTGGTAGAAGGAAAGCAAAGGTCAATGAAGTCGGCTTTGATAATGAGATAACCTTGCAGCTTGCTGAATTGACTAAACAAGTGAAATTCCTCACGTCTCACCAAATTTCAAATCAAGAGGTATGTGGAGTGTGTTGTTCAATTGGGCATGGTATTCATAATTGTTCAAATACTTGTGATTCTAGTGTCGATGCCATAGAGGAAGTCCAACATTTTCAAAAGTATCATCCAAACACCTATAATCACCCAACCTACAACCACCCTTACCCACCAAGCCAATCTTTTAAACCAACCTTAGAAGATAGCTTGAATGCTTTTATTCAAGTTAGTCGTGACAACCAACTGATGACTAATCAAAGGTTGAACACCATGGAGGCTTCGGTTAAAAGAATTGAATATAAAGTTGGGCAACTGGCTGAACAAATGCAAAAGAAAGAACCAGGAAAGTTGCCCAGTCAACCAGAACAAGCAAAAGATGTTAGAACCCTTCGAAGTGGTAAGGTAGTCAATACCAGTGTACCTGAAATCACTAAACTACCTAGTAGTTCATGTAACACAGAAGGCGACATTCTAATCTCGCAAAAAGGAGAAACAAGTGTTAAACTTCACAAGCTTTCTGAAAAACTCATTGGGGGGTCATCTGACACTCCCAAAATTCAAAAGACAACAGAACCACACCAGATGCAAGTACCTTTTCCCCACCGTTTGAAAGAATCCAAACAAGATAAGCAATTCAATGATCTTTTTAATATGCTTTCTAAAGTAAATATCAATTTACCATTATTAGAAGTGATCATGAATGTGCCCTCATATGCCAAGTTTTTCAAAGAGTTGAACACTAAGAAAAGGAGGTATGAACTGAATGAACTGAATGAACGAGTAGTAGTATCAGAAATTTCTAGCCAAACTTCGGACAAACTACCCCTAAGTTGAAAGACCCTGGAAGTTTTATTATAAACATAACTATGGGGGATAGGAAGGTTGCTAAAGCAATGCTTGATTTAGGTGCTAGTATAAATTTGATGCCCTACTCTATATTCTCACAGCTCAATCTAGGGGATTTAAAACCCACAACTATGTCCCTGCAACTTGCAGATAGATCTCTTAAATATCCAGAGGGAATAGTTGAGGATGTTTTGGTACAGGTAGACAAACTGATAATACCTGTTGACTTTGTGGTTCTAGATATGCAAGAAAATCCGGCATTGGACAGAGAGCATACAATATTGCTTGGTAGACCATTTATGGCAACTACTAAAACTATTATTGATGTCCAAGATGGAAATTTGACAATGACAGTCTTAGGAGAGACTGTTCATTTCAAAGTTTTTGATTCTTCACCTTTCCCTTCTATTTCTGCCATCGATGAAATATTCGAAGTTGATCCTTTGGATAATCTTGTCCAAAACACCTTTTTCCAAACCAGAATAGAAGACAAGCTTGAAACCGTTCTTACACTTGAAAAGGTTGAAGAAGATTTAGATGAAGAAATTAAGGGGTACCTTGAACAACTAGACAATAATGAAGTGATGACAAAATCTAGTACACTTTTAAATCTACCCAGTCCTTCATCTGTTAAAGAGGCCAATCCACCTGAACTTGAACTCAAAGACTTACCTGAGCACTTAAAATATGTGTTTTTGGGAGAAGGAGAAACATATCCAGTGATAATTTCTTCAACCTTGACCAAATCACAAGAAAAAGAACTCATCAAAGTGCTTAAACAGTTTAAGAAATCTATAGGTTGGAGTATAGGGGATATAAGAGGCATTAGTCCAACAATGTGTATGCACAAGATCAACTTGGAGGATGGTGCTAAACCTGTACGAGAGGCCCAAAGAAGACTAAACCCAAACATGCAAGAGGTAGTTAAAAAGGAAATCCTTAAATTATTAGAAGAAGGGATTATCTATCCTATTGCGGATAGTAAGTGGGTTAGTCAAGTAAAAATGGTACCAAAGAAATCTGGGATAACAGTTGTTAAAAATGATAAAAGTGAATTAGTGCCCACTAGAATAATCACTGGATGGAGAATGTGTATAGATTTTAGGAAACTAAATTTATATACGAAAAAGGATCACTTTCCTCTTCCATTCATTGATCAAATGTTGGAAAGATTAGTCAAGTACCTAATTTTACCGTGTTTTTGGATGGACTGTCTGGATATTATCAAGTACCCATAGCACCGTAAGATCGGGAAAAGACCACATTTACATGTCCTTTTGGGACATTTGCTTTTCGTAGAATGCCATTTGGGTTATGCAATGCTCACCCGCCACTTTCCAGATGCATGATATCCATTTTCTCGGACATGGTGGAGAAGTTCATTGAAATTTTCATGGACGATTTCTCTGTCTTTGGGAACTCATTTGATGATTGCTTACATAAATTGACTTTGGTTTTAGAAAGATGCATTGAATGCAATCTAACCCTTAGTTGGGAGAAAAGTCATTTTATGGTTCAACAAGGGATAGTTTTGGGACATATAATTTCAAACAAGGGTATTGAAGTTGATAAGGCAAAAGTTGAATTGATATCCAAACTACCTCCCCCTACATCTGTAAAGGGGATAAGAAGCTTCTTGGGACATGCAGGATTTTACAGACGATTTATTAAAGATTTCTCTAAAATAAGTCATCCTTTATGTAACTTACTATCCAAAGATGCTGAATTTGACTTCAACAATGACTGCCTTATTTCCTTTAATACCTTGAAAGAGAAACTAACATCTACCCCTGTTATAATGGCACCAAACTGGTCTTTACCTTTTGAGATAATGTGTGATGCTTCTGATTATGCAATAGGAGCAGTCCTGGGACAAAGAGTGGATAAGCGTTTACATGTCATCTACTATGCTAGCAAAACACTCAATGATGCCCAAATGAATTACACCACCACTGAAAAGGAATTCTTGGCTATAGTATTCTCTTTAGACAAATTTCGGTCTTATTTAGTAGGATCTAAAGTGATTGTACATTCGATCATGCCGCTTTAAGATACCTATTAAGTAAACCAAATGCCAAGCCAAGATTAATCCGGTGGGTCTTACTCTTACAAGAATTTGACCTAGAAATCAAGGATAAGAAAGGCGGTGAAAACTTAGTAGCCGACCATTTGTCTAGGTTGATTTCGACTTCAATTCTCTTAAAGATGAGAGTAATGACGATATAGTTGAAACCTTTCCGATGAACAGTTATTTTTCATAGGTCCGAACCCATGGTATCCGATATTGTAAACTATCTTGCCACTTTGGTGTTTTGCGACCTAACACTTCATATCAGGACAAGAAAAGGTTTTTAAAACTATTAAGGACTATTTCTGATGACCCTTATTTATACAAGATTGGTCAAGATCAAGTCATCCTGAGATGTGTACCGGAAGAAGAACATAAGAGCATTCGACTTTTTGTCATGAACTTCATTGTGGGGTCATTTTGGAGGTGAAAAGACAGCTCGTAAGATATTACGGTCTGGATTCTTTAGGCCCACTCTTTTTAAAGATGCTCATATGTTTTGTGCACAATGTGATAGATGTCAAAGAACAGAAACATAAGCAAAAGAGATGAAATGCCTTTGACATCTAATTTAGTTGTTGAACTCTTTGATGTATGGGGATTGACTTCATGGGTCCTTTTCCCCATCTAATGGTTTTCAATACATTTTGGTTCTTTGTGGATTATGTGTCCAAGTGGGTAGAAGCTATCCCCACCAAAACCAATGATGCTAATGTTGTTGTGAAATTCTTGAAAGATTTCATATTCAGTAGGTTCGGAACGCCTAGAGCTATAATAAGTGATGGAGGTAGCCATTTTTGTAACAAACTCTTTGATGGAGTACTAAACAAGTACAACATCACACATAAAGTAGCTACTCCATATCATCCTCAAACTTCCGGTTTGGTGGAAGTGAGCAATAGGCAAATTAAGGGAATACTGGAACGCACTGTGCATCCGTCAAGGAAGGATTGGGAATTTAAGCTAAATGATGCCTTATGGGCATACCGCACCGCTTACAAAACACCTATTGGGATGAGCCCTTACCGGTTAATTTTTGGGAAAGCGTGCCACCTTCCAGTTGAACTTGAACACAAAGCTTATTGGGCAATTAAAGAGTTAAACATGGATTTAGATAAAGCAGGTGAAAAACGATTACTCCAGCTTCATGAGTTGGAAGAAATTAGGAATGAAGCCTATGAGAATGCCAAATTATACAAGGAGCGTACTAAGCGCTATCATGACAAGAGGCTAGTTCCTAAGATTCTTCACCCTGGAATGAAAGTTCTTTTATTTAACTCTCGTTTGAGATTGTTTCCAGGAAAGCTGAGATCAAGATGGGATGGACCATTCAAAATAGTTCAAGTATTTGAACATGGAGTAGTGGAACTATTGGACTCCAAGACACAAAAAACGTTCAAAGTCAATGGCCATCGTGTCAAGCCTTATTTAGAAGAACCAAACAACATTCTTTGAAATGGATTGCATTTGGTGAGTAACCCTTAGCACCAAAAGTTACGTCTTGCTAAGACGTTAAACTAAGCGCTGGATGGGAGGCAACCCATCATTTTAGGTAAAAAAAAACAATAAATAAAAAAATAAATAAAAAAAACAAAAAAACAAAAAAACAAAAAAATAAAAAAAAATAAAAAAAATAAAAAAAAAATAAAAAATTTTTTTGTTTGTTATTTGTTTTATTTACTTAATTTTATTGTTTATTTCATTTTAATTACATGTGAATAATTTTTAAATTGTTAAAACTAAAAATATTTGTTGAGATGTTAGAAGTTTACAATGATACTTGCGTATACACTTTAATGATGAATATGATGGATGCACCGCATTTTCCATTACTACTTGCACATTCTCAGGAAATAGGTAATCTTTCTTCTCTTCTCTCTTTATCTTTAATTTACAGTTGTTACATTGAGGACAATGTAAGTTCTAGGTTGGGGGTGGTGAAAAGTTACCATACTTAATTAAAAAAAAAAATAAAAAAAAAACTTTTCTCACAAAAATTTATCATTTCTTTAAATCAAATTTAAGTAAATAGTTAAGTCTTTTGTACTGTTAGATTAATTTTTGAAAACATATCATGAAATATTTTGTAATTATTTTTGATAATTAGTTAGTTTTTGTGATAATTAGTATTTCTTGATAAGATGTAGAAATTATATCAAACCCAAAATCGGTGTTTATGAGTTTTTTTTAGTGGAGACTACCTTTGTGAGATATAATTTGAGCCTAATTTCCTTTATTCAGAGTGAAATATATATTTTTTCTACTCCAAACACATTTCTTATTTCTTCAAATTTTTAGATGATCTCTATAGGTATTAGCATTGAATGTATGAATTTTTTTCATCTTAATAGAGTATCATATATTTTTGATTATTATTTTTGCTTAGATTAAATGATTTGAGTAGAAATTGATAGTATATGCTTATATCTCATTTATGCATGACTACTACAAAAACAAAAAGACATATCTGGGTTACCTAAACCAAGATCAAACAGAAAAGCCACAAAATTAACCACTCACCAAAATCCAAAGAAATGTACAATCTGTACATGGGTTGACTCTCTAAAAAATACACATATTGAAAAATATCTACAGAAAAAAAAGAGAGAGATAAAAATAGTATCATCTACATACTATAACCCGCATTGCCTACAAAGTTGTGAGTAAAGGCTAATTACAAAAGAAAGATATAAGAAGTAATTCCCTAAAAAGTCATTGCAATTTCTTCATTTGTAAAAGACATATATCTGGAAATTCTTTCTTAATGAGTTTGATTTATGCATGAAAATAATTTTTATATATGATATCTTTATAATTTATACATTTGATTCCTTTCATGAGATCAATGTTAAAATAACACTTTGAGCCTTTATTCTTTATACATATGCGAACATATTAGTTCATTTCTATACATCAACTCTTTCGCATATAAATTAGTATGAGTATTTGAACCTATAGGATTCAGTGTTTCGAGAGTATTGACTTGTGAGGAATAGAGTCAAAGCGAATTCTGATTCATGACACTGAAATTGGGTGAAATTAAATTGATACATTTTTGATATGAAATATGAAAATGATTTTCGACTAATTATTATAATAAATCATGATTGTTTAAAGAGATTAAAATAACTTATGCTTGAGATTTTAATTATGATCTTAAAGGAGATTAAAAAGTATGAGACATTTTTGTGAGATGTTGATAATTTGTGATTTTGTTGTAAATTTAATTTTTAAGTTGTTTGTTTTTATTGTTTCTTTTGTTTTTACATTTAGTACAATGTTTGTGGGTATCATTATTGAAAACCCTCACGAGACTCAAACTCGTCCACTAGGGCAACCTAGGGGTTTAAAGGCTTGTTGCATAGGCTAAATGCAACCGTGTCAATCCACGGAAGTGATTTAGGATAGTTTAATTTTTAGTTTTTATCGCTTCTCTTGCTAAGGCACAAGCAAAAACTTGGTTGGGGGGTGTGATGAGTGCTCAAAAAGCACTAAAATAACCATGATTTTATGCACATTAATTGATTAAAAATATATTTATATGTTTCATCATATATTTATATAAATTTGTCTTTTTCGGAATCACGGGTATTTTTATTGTTTTTCAGGTATTTTGGCTTAAAAACGCAATTTAAAGACTCAAAGAAGAATACTTGAAGCAATACATCACAAATAAATTAATAAATAAGTGGAAAAAGGTCAACAAACATGGAAAAATTGGACAAAATGGGTCGAAAAGGTCAAAAATGTCGAAAGATCGGAAAATCGCGCGCCCTGGCCAGCGCGCGCCCGGCCCGGCCGCCAGCGCCCGGCCCACGCGCGCCGGCCACATTGCCGCGCGCGCCCGCGCGCGTTCTCTCTCCCGCGCGCGCGCGCGCGCCCGGCGCTCCCGGCGCCCAGCCACGCGCCCAACGCGTTTTTGACCCATTTTTCACGTTCAGCCCCTATGACGTCATGCTGACGTCATTGATGACCTCAGCATGTCCACTACACGTTTTTTATTTTTTTCAACATTTTTTTACTCATTTTTTCTCTCCATCCTCACCTATAAATACCCCCCTTCCATTCACTTCAAAGCACACCTCAAAACCACACTTCTCTCTTCTTTCTTTCTCTCATTTCTTAGTTTTTGAGTTTTTTTTTAGTTTCTTTCTTAGTTTCTAAGCTTTTCTTAGTTTTTCTCTTAGTTTTTAGTTCAATTCTCTTAGGTTTAGAGTTCTTCTCTTTTTGAGAGGAACTTGTAATGTTTTTGTAATAATTTAGATTTTTGATTCAATAAATGGAAGTGCAAATTCCGCTTGGAGGTTTTCTAGCAACGGGAATAGCGTCGAAGTTCTGTAAGGATTTTATTTTCTTTACAGTTATTTTATGCTTTATTCTTACATTTAATTTGTCTGTGATTAAATTTAACTGTGCTAGCTGTTTATAATCATGATATAATAATAACGTTGTTATGCTTGCGAAATATTAAATAGGTGAAAATTTCTAAAATGAATTGATTTTATTTTTATTCAAGATTTTATATTAAGGATGTTAGAGAGAAATATATTATTTTTCATTACAAACTTAAATCTGAAGATTAGACTCTAAGGTTTAGTTATCCGGTCTAATTTAGAGTAGTGCTCTTTTATTTGTTGGTACAATCGCCCGGTAGTTAGAGTGAAGCTCTATTTCAAAAGTTTTTATAAGAATTATTATGTGAAAATGTATTGACAACATGTTTTCAGTAGTGGTTTTAAAACTTGAAAGTTAGTACTCGGATAACTAAATTCTTGGGTTTAATTTGGACACCTTGAATAAAGTTTAAACTGTCTAACCCCACCAAAGGTGGCATTTAAATGGTTCATTTTCAATCTCTTAGAAAAAGGAATTAATTTAATTAACCAAATTAGTTATCAACCCCACCCATAGGTGTTAATTGATATGTTTAGTTAACAAAGAATATCTAACCCCACCAAAGGTGGTATTCATACAAAAAAGAGAGAATCAATAAAATATCAATTTATATCTTTAATAACCTAGATAATATGAGCAAGCATAATTAATTTAGTTATTATATCCATAAATACTCCACTAATATAAATGATAAAATTTGCATGAATATTTATTGAATCTGTATTTATATTTATTTATTGAATTTGTATCTATGTTTATTTTTTTTATTATATTTAATTAATCTGTATATATGTTTATTTTATGTTATTAGATTAGGAACACAAAAACCAAACTATCGTGACAGGATGTTTAGGATTTAATTTCGTTTTTAAAAGTTTGAATAATAAATTAAAAACCACATACATTCCTTCCTTAGATCGACCTTGGGAGTATACTTATCATTTTCTACGAAATAATTTGTGCACTTGCGAGAGTTTTACAAATATTAAAACCAAAGTATTTGCGAGAATTAGCGATGCCAGTTTTCGCTTATCAGTACCCAAATTCCATCGTTTACATCACTTATCGAGGGTTTAAAGTTTTTGACGCATCATTTTTATTTTACTTACTTCCGTTCTTATTCCACAGAGCTATAAAGGAGATATTCGGGCCGAAATATCCTTATTTATTTATATTTTCAATCAGTCTCTATTCTTTAATAAAAATAAGAGAAAAGAAAAATCAAGGGATATTGTTCACATTTTCAAAAACAACAAAACATTTGATACATACGTGTTGCAACTTTAAACGGAGTTAACTTTTGACTCGGGTGTCGAAACGACTATTATAATATATCAAATAGAAGCTCATATCAAATTACACAGTATGAGTTGTTCTTGCCGATAAAAATCATTTTTGTACCCAAATTCCATCGTTTACATCACTTATCGAAGGTTTAAAGTTTTTGACGCATCATTTTCATTTTACTTACTTCCGGTCTTATTCAATAGAGCTATAAAGGTGACATTGGGGCCGAAATATCCTTATTTATTTATATTTTCAATCATTCTCTATTCTTTAATAAAAATAAGAGAAAAGAAAAATCAAGGGATATTGTTCACCTTTTCAAAAACAACAAAACATTTGATAAATACGTGTTGCAACTTTAAACGGAGTTAACTTTTTACTCGGGTGTCGAAACGACTATTATAATATATCAAATAGAAGCTCCTATGAAATTACACAATATGAGTTGTTCTTGACGAGAAAAATCATTTTTGTACCCAAATTCCATCGTTTACATCACTTATCGAGGGTTTAAAGTTTTTGACGCATCATTTTTATTTTACTTACTTCCGTTCTTATTCCACAGAGCTATAAAGGAGATATTCGGGCCGAAATATCCTTATTTATTTATATTTTCAATCAGTCTCTATTCTTTAATAAAAATAAGAGAAAAGAAAAATCAAGGGAAATTGTTCACATTTTCAAAAACAACAAAACATTTGATACATACGTGTTGCAACTTTAAACGAAGTTAACTTTTGACTCGGGTGTCGAAACGACTATTATAATATATCAAATAGAAGCTCATATCAAATTACATAGTATGAGTTGTTCTTGCCGATAAAAATCATTTTTGTACCCAAATTCCATCGTTTACATCACTTATCGAAGGTTTAAAGTTTTTGACGCATCATTTTCATTTTACTTAATTCCGGTCTTATTCAATAGAACTATAAAGTTTATATTAGGGACAAAATATCCTTATTTATTTATATTTTCAATCAGTCTCTATTCTTTAATAAAAATAAGAGAAAAGAAAAATCAAGGGATATTGTTCACATTTTCAAAAACAACAAAACATTTGATAAATACGTGTTGCAACTTTAAACGGAGTTAACTTTTTACTCGGGTGTCGAAACGACTATTATAATATATCAAATAGAAGCTCCTATGAAATTACACAATATGAGTTGTTCTTGACGAGAAAAATCATTTTTGTACCCAAATTCCATCGTTTACATCACTTATCGAGGGTTTAAAGTTTTTGACGCATCATTTTTATTTTACTTACTTCCGTTCTTATTCCACAGAGCTATAAAGGAGATATTCGGGCCGAAATATCCTTATTTATTTATATTTTCAATCAGTCTCTATTCTTTAATAAAAATAAGAGAAAAGAAAAATCAAGGGATATTGTTCACATTTTCAAAAACAACAAAACATTTGATACATACGTGTTGCAACTTTAAACGGAGTTAACTTTTGACTCGGGTGTCGAAACGACTATTATAATATATCAAATAGAAGCTCATATCAAATTACATAGTATGAGTTGTTCTTGCCGATAAAAATCATTTTTGTACCCAAATTCCATCGTTTACATCACTTATCGAAGTTTTAAAGTTTTTGACGCATCATTTTTATTTTACTTACTTCCGTTCTTATTCCACAGAGCTATAAAGGAGATATTCGGGCCGAAATATCCTTATTTATTTATATTTTCAATCAGTCTCTATTCTTTAATAAAAATAAGAGAAAAGAAAAATCAAGGGATATTGTTCTCATTTTCAAAAACAACAAAACATTTGATACATACGTGTTGCAACTTTAAACGGAGTTAAGTTTTGACTCGGGTGTCTAAACGACTATTATAATATATCAAATAGAAGCTCATATCAAATTACACAGTATGAGTTGTTCTTGCCGATAAAAATCATTTTTGTACCCAAATTCCATCGTTTACATCACTTATCGAAGGTTTAAAGTTTTTGACGCATCATTTTCATTTTACTTACTTCCGGTCTTATTCAATTGAGCTATAAAGGAGATATTGGTGCCGAAATATCCTTATTTATTTATATTTGCAATCACTCTCTATTCTATAATAAAAATAAGAGAAAAGAAAAGTCGAGGGATATTGTTCACAATTTCAAAAACAATAAAACATTTGATACATACGTGTTGCAACTTTCAACGGATTTAACTTTTGACTCGGGTATCGAAACGACTATTATAATATATCAAATGGAAGCTCATATCAAATTACACAATATGAGTTTTTCTTGCTTAGAAAAACATTTTTGTACCCAAATTCCATCGTTTATATCACTTATCGAGGGTTTAAAGTTTTTGACGCACCATTTTCATTATACTTACTTCCGGTCTTATTCAATACAGCTATAAAGGAGATATTGGTGCCGAAATATCCTTATTTATTTATATTTGCAATCACTCTCTATTCTATAATAAAAATAAGAGAAAAGAGAAATCATGGGATATTGTTCACATTTTCAAAAACAACAAAACATTTGATAAATACGTGTTGCAACTTTCAACGGAGTTAACTTTTGACTCGGGTATCGAAATGACTATTATAATATGTCAAATGGAAGCTTATATCAAATTACACAATATGAGTTGTTCTTGCTAAGAAAAACATTTTTGTACCCAAATTCCATCGTTTACATCACTTATCGAGGGTTTAAAGTTTTTGACGCACCATTTTCATTTTACATACTTCCGGTCTTATTCAATAGAGCTGTAAACGAGATATTGGTGCCGAAATATCCTTATTTATTTATATTTGCAATCAGTCTCTATTCTTTAATAAAAATAAGAGAAAAGAAAAATCAAGGGATATTGTTCACATTTTCAAAAACAACAAAACATTTGATATATACGTGTTGCAACTTTAAACGGAGTTAAGTTTTGACTCGGGTGTCGAAACGACTATTATAATATATCAAATAGAAGCTCATATCAAATTACACAGTATGAGTTGTTCTTGCCGATAAAAATCATTTTTGTACCCAAATTCCATCGTTTACATCACTTATCGAAGGTTTAAAGTTTTTGACGCATCATTTTCATTTTACTTACTTCCGGTCTTATTCAATTGAGCTATAAAGGAGATATTGGTGCCGAAATATACTTATTTATTTATATTTGCAATCACTCTCTATTCTATAATAAAAATCAGAGAAAAGAAAAATCAAGGGATATTGTTCACATTTTCAAAAACAACAAAACATTTGATAAATACGTGTTGCAACTTTCAACGGAGTTAACTTTTGACTCGGGTATCGAAATGACTATTATAATATGTCAAATGGAAGCTTATATCAAATTACACAATATGAGTTGTTCTTTCCGAGAAAAACATTTTTGTACCCAAATTCCATCGTTTACATCACTTATCGAGGGTTTAAAGTTTTTGACGCACCATTTTCATTTTACATACTTCCGGTCTTATTCAATAGAGCTGTAAACGAGATATTGGTGCCGAAATATCCTTATTTATTTATATTTGCAATCAGTCTCTATTCTTTAATAAAAATAAGAGAAAAGAAAAATCAAGGGATATTGTTCACATTTTCAAAAACAACAAAACATTTGATATATACGTGTTGCAACTTTAAACGGAGTTAAGTTTTGACTCTCGTGTCGAAACGACTATTATAATATATCAAATAGTAGCTCATATCAAATTACACAGGGTGGGTTGTTCTTGCCGATAAAAATCATTTTTGTACCCAAATTCCATCGTTTACATCACTTATCGAAGGTTTAAAGTTTTTGACGCATCATTTTCATTTTACTTACTTCCGGTTTTATTCAATATAGCTATAAAGGATATATTGGTGCGAAATATACTTATTTATTTATATTTGCAATCACTCTCTATTCTATAATAAAAATCGAGAGAAAAGAAAAATCAAGGGATATTGTTCACATTTTCAAAAACAACAAAACATTTGATAAATACGTGTTGCAACTTTCAACGGAGTTAACTTTTGACTCGGGTATCGAAATGACTATTATAATATGTCAAATGGAAGCTTATATCAAATTACACAATATGAGTTGTTCTTTCCGAGAAAAACATTTTTGTACCCAAATTCCATCGTTTACATCACTTATCGAGGGTTTAAAGTTTTTGACGCACCATTTTCATTTTACATACTTCCGGTCTTATTCAATAGAGCTGTAAACGAGATATTGGTGCCGAAATATCCTTATTTATTTATATTTGCAATCACTCTCTATTATATAATAAAAATAATAGAAAAGAAAAAACAATGGATATTGTTCACATTTTCAAAAAGAATAAAACATTTGATAAATACGTGTTGCAACTTTCCACGGATTTAACTTTTGACTCGGGTATCGAAACGACTATTATAATATATCAAATGGAAGCACATATCAAACGACACTATATGAGTTGTTCTTGCTGAGAAAAGCATTTTTGTACCCAAATTCCATTGTTTACATCACTTATCGAGGGTTTAAAGTTTTTGACGCACCATTTTCATTTTACTTACTTCCGGTCTTATTCAATAGAGCTATAAAGGAGATATTGGTGCCGAAATATCCTTATTTATTTATATTTGCAATAAGTCTCTATTCTTTAATAAAAATAAGAGAAAAGAAAAATCAAGGGATATTGTTCACATTTTCAAAAACAATAAAACATTTGATAAATACGTGTTGCAACTTTCAACGGAGTTAACTTTTGACTCGGGTATCGAAATAACTATTATAATATATCAAATGGAAGCTTATATCAAATTACACAATATGAGTTTTTCTTGCTTAGAAAAACATTTTTGTACCCAAATTCCATCGTTTATATCACTTATCGAGGGTTTAAAGTTTTTGACGCACCATTTTCATTATACTTACTTCCGGTCTTATTCAATACAGCTATAAAGGAGATATTGGTGCCGAAATATCCTTATTTATTTATATTTGCAATCACTCTCTATTCTATAATAAAAATAAGAGAAAAGAGAAATCATGGGATATTGTTCACATTTTCAAAAACAACAAAACATTTGATAAATACGTGTTGCAACTTTCAACGGAGTTAACTTTTGACTCGGGTATCGAAACGACCATTATAACATATCAAATGGAAGCACATATCAAATTACACAATATGAGTTGTTCTTGCTAAGAAAAACATTTTTGTACCCAAATTCCATTGTTTACATCACTTATCGAGGGTTTAACGTTTTTGACGCACCATTTTCATTTTACTTACTTCCGGTCTTATTCTATAGAGCTATAAAGGAGATATTCGGGCCGAAATATCCTTATTTATTTATATTTTCAATCAGTCTCTATTCTTTAATAAAAATAAGAGAAAAGAAAAATCAAGGGATATTGTTCACATTTTCAAAAACAACAAAACATTTGATACATACGTGTTGCAACTTTAAACGGAGTTAAGTTTTGACTCGGGTGTCGAAACGACTATTATAATATATCAAATGGAAGCTTATATCAAATTACACAATATGAGTTTTTCTTGCTTAGAAAAACATTTTTGTACCCAAATTCCATCGTTTATATCACTTATCGAGGGTTTAAAGTTTTTGACGCACCATTTTCATTATACTTACTTCCGGTCTTATTCAATACAGCTATAAAGGAGATATTGGTGCCGAAATATCCTTATTTATTTATATTTGCAATCACTCTCTATTCTATAATAAAAATCAGAGAAAAGAAAAATCAAGGGATATTGTTCACATTTTCAAAAACAACAAAACATTTGATAAATACGTGTTGCAACTTTCAACGGAGTTAACTTTTGACTCGGGTATCGAAATGACTATTATAATATGTCAAATGGAAGCTTATATCAAATTACACAATATGAGTTGTTCTTTCTGAGAAAAACATTTTTGTACCCAAATTCCATCGTTTACATCACTTATCGAGGGTTTAAAGTTTTTGACGCACCATTTTCATTTTACATACTTCCGGTCTTATTCAATAGAGTCAAACGAGATATTGGTGCGAAATATCCTTATTTATTTATATTTGCAATCACCCTCTATTATATAATAAAAATAATAGAAAAGAAAAAACAATGGATATTGTTCACATTTTCAAAAAAGAATAAAACATTTGATAAATACGTGTTGCAACTTTCCACGGATTTAACTTTTGACTCGGGTATCGAAACGACTATTATAATATATCAAATGGAAGCACATATCAAACGACACTATATGAGTTGTTCTTGCTGAGAAAAGCATTTTTGTACCCAAATTCCATTGTTTACATCACTTATCGAGGGTTTAAAGTTTTTGACGCACCATTTTCATTTTACTTACTTCCGGTCTTATTCAATAGAGCTATAAAGGAGATATTGGTGCCGAAATATCCTTATTTATTTATATTTGCAATAAGTCTCTATTCTTTAATAAAAATAAGAGAAAAGAAAAATCAAGGGATATTGTTCACATTTTCAAAAACAACAAAACATTTGATAAATACGTGTTGCAACTTTCAACGGAGTTAACTTTTGACTCGGGTATCGAAATAACTATTATAATATATCAAATGGAAGCTTATATCAAATTACACAATATGAGTTTTTCTTGCAGAGAAAAACATTTTTGTACCCAAATTCCATCCTTTACATCACTTATGGAGGGTTTAAAGTTTTTGACGCACCATTTTCATTTTACTTACTTCCGGTCTTATTCAATAGAGCTATAAAGGAGATATTGGTGCCGAAATATCCTTATTTATTTATATTTGTAATAAGTCTCTATTCTTTAATAAAATAAGAGAAAAGAAAAATCAAGGGATATTGTTCACATTTTCAAAAACAACAAAACATTTGATAAATACGTGTTGCAACTTTCAACGGAGTTAACTTTTGACTCGGGTATCGAAACGACTATTATAATATATCAAATGGAGCTCATATCAAATTACACAATATTAGTTGTTCTTGATGAGAAAAATATTTTTTGTACCCAAATTCCATCGTTTACATCACTTATCGAGGTTTTAAAGTTTTTGCCGCACCATTTTTAGTTTACTTACTTCCGGTCTTATTCAATAGAGCTATAAAGTAGATATTGGTGCCGAAATATCCTTATTTATTTATATTTGCAATAAGTCTCTATTCTTTAATAAAAATAAGAGAAAAGAAAAATCAAGGGATATTGTTCACATTTTCAAAAACAACAAAACATTTGATAAATACGTGTTGCAACTTTCAACGGAGTTAACTTTTGACTCGGGTATCGAAACGACTATTATAATATATCAAATGGAGCTCATATCAAATTACACAATATAAGTTGTTCTTGATGAGAAAAATATTTTTTGTACCCAAATTCCATCGTTTACATCACTTATCGAGGTTTTAAAGTTTTTGACGCACCATTTTTATTTTACTTACTTCCGGTCTTATTCAATAGAGCTATAAAGTAGATATTGGTGCGAAATATCCTTATTTATTTATATTTGCAATCATTCTCTATTCTTTAATAAATATAAGAGAAAAAAATCAAGGGATATTGTTCACATTTTCAAAAACAACAAAACATTTGATAAAAACGTGTTGCAACTTTCAACGGAGTTAACTTTTGACTTCGGGTATCGAAACGACCATTATAACATATCAAATGGAAGCACATATCAAATTACACAATATGAGTTGTTCTTGCTGAGAAAAACAATTTTGTACCCAAATTCCATTGTTTACATCACTTATCGAGGGTTTAACGTTTTTGACGCACCATTTTCATTTTACTTACTTCCGGTCTTATTCTATAGAGCTATAAAGGAGATATTGGTGCCAAAATATCCTTATTTATTTATATTTGCAATCACTCTCTATTCTATAATAAAAATCAGAGAAAAGAAAAATCAAGGGATATTGTTCACATTTTCAAAAACAACAAAACATTTGATAAATACGTGTTGCAACTTTCAACGGAGTTAACTTTTGACTCGGGTATCGAAATGACTATTATAATATGTCAAATGGAAGCTTATATCAAATTACACAATATGAGTTGTTCTTGCTAAGAAAAACATTTTTGTACCCAAATTCCATCGTTTACATCACTTACCGAGGGTTTAAAGTTTTTGACGCACCATTTTTATTTTACTTACTTCCGGTTTTATTCAATAGAGATATAAAGGAGATATTGGTGCCGAAATATCCTTATTTATTTATATTTGCAATCACTCTCTATTCTATAATAAAAAAAATAGAAAAGAAAAAACAATGGATATTGTTCACATTTTCAAAAACAATAAAACATTTTATAAATACGTGTTGCAACTTTCCACGGATTTAACTTTTGACTCGGGTATCGAAACGACTATTATAATATATCAAATGGAAGCACATATCAAACGACACTATATGAGTTGTTCTTGCTGAGAAAAGCATTTTTGTACCCAAATTCCATCGTTTACATCACTTATCGAGGGTTTAAAGTTTTTGACGCACCATTTTCATTTTACATACTTCCGGTCTTATTCAATAGAAATTTGTAAAGGAGATTTTGGTGCCGAAATATCCTTATTTATTTATATTTGCAATCTCTCTCTATTCTACAATAAAAATAATAGAAAAGAAAAATCAAGGGATATTGTTCACATTTTCAAAAACAATAAAACATTTGATAAATAAGTGTTGCCACTTTCCACGGATTTAACTTTTGACTCGGGTATCGAAACGACTATTATAATATATCAAATGGAAGCACATATCAAACGACACAATATGAGTTGTTCTTGATGAGAAAAACATTTTTGTACCCAAATTCCATTGTTGACATCACTTATCGAGGGTTTAAAGTTTTTGACGCACCATTTTCATTTTACTTATTTCCGGTCTTATTCAATAGAGCGATAAAGGAGATATTGGTGCCGAAATATTCTTATTTACCTATATTTGCAATCACTCTCTATTCTATATTAAAAATAAGAGAAAAGAAAAATCCAGGGATATTGTTCACATTTTCAGAAACAACAAAAGATTTGATAAATACGTGTTGCAACTTTCAACGGAGTTAACTTTTGACTCGGGTATCGAAACGACTATTATAACATATCAAATGGAAGCACATATCAAATTACAAATTATGAGTAGTTCTTGCTTAGAAAAACCTTTTTGTACCCAAATTTCATTGTTTAAATCACTTATCGAGGGTTTAAAGTTTTTGACGCACCATTTTCATTTTACCTATTATCCGGTCTTATTCAATTGAGCTATAAAGGAGATATTGGTGCCGAAATATCCTTATTTATTTATATTTGCAATCACTCTCTATTCTATAATAAAAATAAGAGAAAAGAAAAATCGAGGGATATTGTTCACAAATTCAAAAACAATAAAACATTTGATACATACGTGTTGCAACTTTCAACGGATTTAACTTTTGACTCGGGTATCGAAACGACTATTATAATATATCAAATGGAAGCTCATATCAAATTACATAATATGAGTTTTTCTTGCTTTGAAAAACATTTTTGTACCCAAATTCCATCGTTTATATCACTTATCGAGGGTTTAAAGTTTTTGACGCACCATTTCATTATACTTACTTCCGGTCTTATTTAATACAGCTATAAAGGAGATATTGGTGCCGAAATATCCTTATTTATTTATATTTGCAATCACTCTCTATTCTATAATAAAAATAAGAGAAAAGAGAAATCATGGGATATTGTTCACATTTTCAAAAACAACAAAACATTTGATAAATACGTGTTGCAACTTTCAACGGAGTTAACTTTTGACTCGGGTATCGAAACGACCATTATAACATATCAAATGGAAGCACATATCAAATTACACAATATGAGTTGTTCTTGCTAAGAAAAACATTTTTGTACCCAAATTCCATTGTTTACATCACTTATCGAGGGTTTAACGTTTTTGACGCACCATATTCATTTTACTTACTTCCGGTCTTATTCTATAGAGCTATAAAGGAGATATTGGTGCCGAAATATCCTTATTTATTTATATTTGCAATCACTCTCTATTCTATAATAAAAATTAGAGAAAAGAAAAATCAAGGGATATTGTTGACATTTTCAAAAACAACAAAACATTTGATAAATACGTGTTGCAACTTTCAACGGAGTTAACTTTTGACTCGGGTATCGAAATGACTATTATAATATGTCAAATGGAAGCTTATATCAAATTACACAATATGAGTTGTTCTTGCTGAGAAAAACATTTTTGTACCCAAATTCCATCGTTTACATCACTTATCGAGGGTTTAAAGTTTTTGACGCACCATTTTCATTTTACATACTTCCGGTCTTATTCAATAGAGTCAGAAAGGAGATATTGGTGCCGAAATATCCTTATTTATTTATATTTGCAATCACTCTCTATTCTATAATAAAAATAATAGAAAAGAAAAAACAATGGATATTGTTCACATTTTCAAAAACCATAAAACATTTGATAAATACGTGTTGCAACTTTCCACGGATTTAACTTTTGACTCGGGTATCGAAACGACGATTATAATATATCAAATGGAAGCACATATCAAACGACACAATATGAGTTGTTCGTGCTGAGAAAATAATTTTTGTACCCAAATTCCATTGTTTACATCACTTATCGAGGGTTTAAAGTTTTTGACGCACCATTTTCATTTTACTTACTTCCGGTCATATTCAATAGAGCTATAAAGGAGATATTGGTTCCGAAATATCCTTATTTATTTATATTTGCAATCAGTGTCTATTCTTTAATAAAAATAAGAGAAAAGAAAAATCAAGGGATATTGTTCACATTTTCAAAAACAACAAAACATTTGATAAATACGTGTTGCAACTTTCAGCGGAGTTAACTTTTGACTCGGGTATCGAAATAACTATTATAATATATCAAATGGAAGCTTATATCAAATTACACAATATGAGTTGTTCATGCAGAGAAAAACATTTTTGTACCCAAATTCCATCCTTTACATCACTTATGGAGGGTTTAAAGTTTTTGACGCACCATTTTCATTTTACTTACTTCCGGTCTTATTCAATAGAGCTATAAAGGAGATATTGGTGCCGAAATATCCTTATTTATTTATATTTGCAATAAGTCTCTATTATTTAATAAAAATAAGAGAAAAGAAAAATCAAGGGATATTGTTCACATTTTCAAAAACAACAAAACATTTGATAAATACGTGTTGCAACTTTCAACGGAGTTAACTTTTGACTCGGGTATCGAAACGACTATTATAATATATCAAATGGAGCTCATATCAAATTACACAATATTAGTTGTTCTTGATGAGAAAAATATTTTTTGTACCCAAATTCCATCGTTTACATCACTTATCGAGGTTTTAAAGTTTTTGACGCACCATTTTTATTTTACTTACTTCCGGTCTTATTCAATAGAGCTATAAAGTAGATATTGGTGCCGAAATATCCTTATTTATTTATATTTGCAATCATTCTCTATTCTTTAATAAATATAAGAGAAAAAAAATCAAGGGATATTGTTCACATTTTCAAAAACAACAAAACATTTGATAAATACGTGTTGCAACTTTCAACGGAGTTAACTTTTGACTCGGGTATCGAAACGACCATTATAACATATCAAATGGAAGCACATATCAAATTACACAATATGAGTTGTTCTTGCTGAGAAAAACAATTTTGTACCCAAATTCCATTGTTTACATCACTTATCGAGGGTTTAACGTTTTTGACGCACCATTTTCATTTTACTTACTTCGGTCTTATTCTATAGAGCTATAAAGGAGATATTGGTGCCGAAATATCCTTATTTATTTATATTTGCAATCACTCTCTATTCTATAATAAAAATCAGAGAAAAGAAAAATCAAGGGATATTGTTCACATTTTCAAAAACAACAAAACATTTGATAAATACGTGTTGCAACTTTCAACGGAGTTAACTTTTGACTCGGGTATCGAAATGACTATTATAATATGTCAAATGGAAGCTTATATCAAATTACACAATATGAGTTGTTCTTGCTAAGAAAAACATTTTTGTACCCAAATTCCATCGTTTACATCACTTATCGAGGGTTTAAAGTTTTTGACGCACCATTTTCATTTTACATACTTCCGGTCTTATTCAATAGAGCTGTAAAGGAGATATTGGTGCCGAAATATCCTTATTTATTTATATTTGCAATCACTCTCTATTCTATAATAAAAATAATAAAAAAGAAAAAACAATGGATATTGTTCACATTTTCAAAAACAATAAAACATTTGATAAATACGTGTTGCAACTTTCCACGGATTTAACTTTTGACTCGGGTATCGAAACGACTATTATAATATATCAAATGGAAGCACATATCAAACGACACAATATGAGTTGTTTGTGCTGAGAAAAACATTTTTGTACCCAAATTCCATTGTTTACATCACTTATCGAGGGTTTAAAGTTTTTGACGCACCATTTTCATTTTACTTACTTCCGGTCATATTCAATAGAGCTATAAAGGAGATATTGGTTCCGAAATATCCTTATTTATTTATATTTGCAATAAGTCTCTATTCTTTAATAAAAATAAGAGAAAAGAAAAATCAAGGGATATTGTTCACATTTTCAAAAACAACAAAACATTTGATAAATACGTGTTGCAACTTTCAACGGAGTTAACTTTTGACTCGGGTATCGAAACGACCATTATAACATATCAAATGGAAGCACATATCAAATTACACAATATGAGTTGTTCTTGCTGAGAAAAACAATTTTGTACCCAAATTCCATTGTTTACATCACTTATCGAGGGTTTAACGTTTTTGACGCACCATTTTCATTTTACTTACTTCCGGTCTTATTCTATAGAGCTATAAAGGAGATATTGGTGCCGAAATATCCTTATTTATTTATATTTGCATTCACTCTCTATTCTATAATAAAAATCAGAGAAAAGAAAAATCAAGGGATATTGTTCACATTTTCGAAAACAACAAAACATTTGATAAATACGTGTTGCAACTTTCAACGGAGTTAACTTTTGACTCGGGTATCGAAATGACTATTATAATATGTCAAATGGAAGCTTATATCAAATTACACAATATGAGTTGTTCTTGCTAAGAAAAACATTTTTGTACCCAAATTCCATCGTTTACATCACTTATCGAGGGTTTAAAGTTTTTGACGCACCATTTTCATTTTACATACTTCGGTCTTAGTCAATAGAGTTAAAAAGGAGATATTGGTGCCGAAATATCCTTATTTATTTATATTTGCAATCACTCTCTATTCTATAATAAAAATAATAGAAAAGAAAAAACAATGGATATTGTTCACATTTTCAAAAACAATAAAACATTTGATAAATACGTGTTGCAACTTTCCACGGATTTAACTTTTGACTCGGGTATCGAAACGACTATTATAATATATCAAATGGAAGCACATATCAAACGACACTATATGAGTTGTTCTTGCTGAGAAAAGCATTTTTGTACCCAAATTCCATTGTTTACATCACTTATCGAGGGTTTAAATTTTTTGACGCACCATTTTCATTTTACTTACTTCCGGTCTTATTCAATTGAGCTATAAAGGAGATATTGGTGCCGAAATATCCTTATTTATTTATATTTGCAATCACTCTCTATTCTATAATAAAAATAAGAGAAAAGAAAAATCGAGGGATATTGTTCACAATTTCAAAAACAATAAAACATTTGATACATACGTGTTGCAACTTTCAACGGATTTAACTTTTGACTCGGGTATCGAAACGACTATTATAATATATCAAATGGAAGCTCATATCAAATTACACAATATGAGTTTTTCTTGCTTAGAAAAACATTTTTGTACCCAAATTCCATCGTTTATATCACTTATCGAGGGTTTAAAGTTTTTGACGCACCATTTTCATTATACTTCCGGTCTTATTCAATACAGCTATAAAGGAGATATTGGTGCCGAAATATCCTTATTTATTTATATTTGCAATCACTCTCTATTCTATAATAAAAATAAGAGAAAAGAGAAATCATGGGATATTGTTCACATTTTCAAAAACAACCAAACATTTGATAAATACGTGTTGCAACTTTCAACGGAGTTAACTTTTGACTCGGGTATCGAAACGACCATTATAATATATCAAATGGAAGCACATATCAAATTACACAATATGAGTTGTTCTTGCTGAGAAAAACATTTTTGTACCCAAATTCCATCGTTTACATCACTTATCGAAGGTTTAAAGTTTTTGACGCATCATTTTCATTTTACTTACTTCCGGTCTTATTCAATAGAGCTATAAAGGTGATATTAGGGACGAAATATCCTTATTTATTTATATTTTCAATCAGTCTCTATTCTTTAATAAAAATAAGAGAAAAGAAAAATCAAGGGATATTGTTCACATTTTCAAAAACAACAAAACATTTGATACATACGTGTTGCAACTTTAAACGGAGTTAACTTTTGACTCGGGTGTCGAAACGACTATTATAATATATCAAATAGAAGCTCATATCAAATTACACAATATGAGTTGTTCGTGCTGAGAAAAACATTTTTGTACCCAAATTCCATTGTTTACATCACTTATCGAGGGTTTAAAGTTTTTGACGCAACATTTTCATTTTACTTACTTCCGGTCTTATTCAATAGAGCTACAAAGGAGATATTGGTGCCGAAATATCCTTATTTATTTATATTTGCAATCAGTCTCTATTCTTTAATAAAAATAAGAGAAAAGAAAAATCAAGGGATATTGTTCACATTTTCAGAAACAACAAAACATTTGATAAATACGTGTTGCAACTTTCAACGGAGTTAACTTTTGACTCGGGTATCGAAACGACTATTATAATATATCAAATGGAAGCTTATATCGAATTACACAATATGAGTTGTTCTTGCCGAGAAAAACATTTTTGTACCCAAATTCCATCGTTTACATCACTTATCGAGGGTTTAAAGTTTTTGACGCACCATTTTCATTTTACTTACTTCCTGTCTTATTCAATAGAGCTGTAAAGGAGATATTGGTGCCGAAATATCCTTATTTATTTATATTTGCAATCAGTCTCTATTCTTTAATAAAAATAAGAGAAAAGAAAAATCAAGGGATATTGTTCACATTTTCAAAAACAATAAAACATTTGATAAATACGTGTTGCAACTTTCCACGGATTTAACTTTTGACTCGGGTATCGAAACGACTATTATAATATATCAAATGGAAGCACATATCAAACGACACAATATGAGTTGTTCTTGCTGAGAAAAACATTTTTGTACCCAAATCCCATTGTTTACATCACTTATCGAGGGTTTAAAGTTTTTGACGCACCATTTTTACTTTACTTACTTCCGGTCTTATTCAATAGAGCTATAAAGGAGATATTGGTGCCGAAATATCCTTATTTATTTATATTTGCAATCAGTCTCTATTCTTTAATAAAAATAAGAGAAAAGAAAAATCAAGGGACATTGTTCACATTTTCAAAAACAATAAAACATTTGATAAATACGTGTTGCAACTTTCCACGGAGTTAACTTTTGACTCGGGTATCGAAACGACCATTATAACATATCAAATGGAAGCACATATCAAATTACACAATATGAGTTGTTCTTGCTGAGAAAAACAATTTTGTACCCAAATTCCATTGTTTACATCACTTATCGAGGGTTTAACGTTTTTGACGCACCATTTTCATTTTACTTACTTCCGGTCTTATTCTATAGAGCTATAAAGGAGATATTGGTGCCGAAATATCCTTATTTATTTATATTTGCAATCACTCTCTATTCTATAATAAAAATCAGAGAAAAGAAAAATCAAGGGATATTGTTCACATTTTCGAAAACAACAAAACATTTGATAAATACGTGTTGCAACTTTCAACGGAGTTAACTTTTGACTCGGGTATCGAAATGACTATTATAATATGTCAAATGGAAGCTTATATCAAATTACACAATATGAGTTGTTCTTGCTAAGAAAAACATTTTTGTACCCAAATTCCATCGTTTACATCACTTATCGAGGGTTTAAAGTTTTTGACGCACCATTTTCATTTTACATACTTCCGGTCTTATTCAATAGAGCTGTAAAGGAGATATTGGTGCCGAAATATCCTTATTTATTTATATTTGCAATCACTCTCTATTCTATAATAAAAATAATAGAAAAGAAAAAACCATGGATATTGTTCACATTTTCAAAAACAATAAAACATTTGATAAATACGTGTTGCAACTTTCCACGGATTTAACTTTTGACTCGGGTATCGAAACGACTATTATAATATATCAAATGGAAGCACATATCAAACGACACTATATGAGTTGTTCTTGCTGAGAAAAGCATTTTTGTACCCAAATTCCATTGTTTACATCACTTATCGAGGGTTTAAAGTTTTTGACGCACCATTTTTATTTTACTTACTTCCGGTCTTATTCTATAGAGCTATAAAGGAGATATTGGTGCCGAAATATCCTTATTTATTTATATTTGCAATCACTCTCTATTCTACAATAAAAATAATAGAAAAGAAAAATCAAGGGATATTGTTCACATTTTCAAAAACAATAAAACATTTGATAAATACGTGTTGCCACTTTCCACGGATTTAACTTTTGACTCGGGTATCGAAACGACTATTATAATATATCAAATGGAAGCACATATCAAATGACACAATATGAGTTGTTCTTGATGAGAAAAACATTTTTTTGCCCAAATTCCATTGTTTACATCACTTATCGAGGGTTTAAAGTTTTTGACGCACCATTTTCATTTTACTTATTTCCGGTCTTATTCAATAGAGCGATAAAGGAGATATTGGTGCCGAAATATCCTTATTTACCTATATTTGCAATCACTCTCTATTCTATATTAAAAATAAGAGAAAAGAAAAATCAAGGGATATTGTTCACATTTTCAGAAACAACAAAAGATTTGATAAATACGTGTTGCAACTTTCAACGGAGTTAACTTTTGACTCGGGTATCGAAACGACTATTATAACATATCAAATGGAAGCACATATCAAATTACAAATTATGAGTAGTTCTTGCTGAGAAAAACATTTTTGTACCCAAATTTCATTGTTTAAATCACTTATCGAGGGTTTAAAGTTTTTGACGCACCATTTTCATTTTACTTACTTTCGGTCTTATTCAATTGAGCTATAAAGGAGATATTGGTGCCGAAATATCCTTATTTATTTATATTTGCAATCACTCTCTATTCTATAATAAAAATAAGAGAAAAGAAAAATCGAGGGATATTGTTCACAATTTCAAAAACAATAAAACATTTGATACATACGTGTTGCAACTTTCAACGGATTTAACTTTTGACTCGGGTATCGAAACGACTATTATAATATATCAAATGGAAGCTCATATCAAATTACACAATATGAGTTTTTCTTGCTTAGAAAAACATTTTTGTACCCAAATTCCATCGTTTATATCACTTATCGAGGGTTTAAAGTTTTTGACGCACCATTTTCATTATACTTACTTCCGGTCTTATTCAATACAGCTATAAAGGAGATATTGGTGCCGAAATATCCTTATTTATTTATATTTGCAATCACTCTCTATTCTATAATAAAAATAAGAGAAAAGAGAAATCATGGGATATTGTTCACATTTTCAAAAACAACCAAACATTTGATAAATACGTGTCGCAACTTTCAACGGAGTTAACTTTTGACTCGGGTATCGAAACGACCATTATAATATATCAAATGGAAGCACATATCAAATTACACAATATGAGTTGTTCTTGCTGAGAAAAACATTTTTGTACCCAAATTCCATTGTTTACATCACTTATCGAGGGTTTAAAGTTTTTGACGCACCATTTTCATTTTACTTACTTCCGGTCTTATTCAATAGAGCTATAAAGGAGATATTGGTGCTGAAATATCCTTATTTATTTATATTTGCAATCACTCTCTATTCTATAATAAAAATAAGAGAAAAGAGAAATCATGGGATATTGTTCACATTTTCAAAAACAACCAAACATTTGATACATACGTGTTGCAACTTTAAACGGAGTTAACTTTTGACTCGGGTGTCGAAACGACTATTATAATATATCAAATAGAAGCTCATATCAAATTACACACTATGAGTTGTTCTTGCCGATAAAAATCATTTTTGTACCCAAATTCCATCGTTTACATCACTTATCGAAGGTTTAAAGTTTTTGACGCATCATTTTCATTTTACTTACTTCCGGTCTTATTCAATAGAGCTATAAAGGTGATATTAGGGACGAAATATCCTTATTTATTTATATTTGCAATCAGTCTCTATTCTTTAATAAAAATAAGAGAAAAGAAAAATCAAGGGATATTGTTCACATTTTCAAAAACAACAAAACATTTGATACATACGTGTTGCAACTTTAAACGGAGTTAACTTTTGACTCGGGTGTCGAAACGACTATTATAATATATCAAATAGAAGCTCATATCAAATTACACAATATGAGTTGTTCGTGCTGAGAAAAAAATTTTTGTACCCAAATTCCATTGTTTACATCACTTATCGAGGGTTTAAAGTTTTTGACGCAACATTTTCATTTTACTTACTTCCGGTCTTATTCAATAGAGCTATAAAGGAGATATTGGTGCCGAAATATCCTTATTTATTTATATTTGCAATCAGTCTCTATTCTTTAATAAAAATAAGAGAAAAGAAAAATCAAGGGATATTATTCACATTTTCAGAAACAACAAAACATTTGATAAATACGTGTTGCAACTTTCAACGGAGTTAACTTTTGACTCGGGTATCGAAACGACTATTATAATATATCAAATGGAAGCTTATATCGAATTACACAATATGAGTTGTTCTTGCCGAGAAAAACATTTTTGTACCCAAATTCCATCGTTTACATCACTTATCGAGGGTTTAAAGTTTTTGACGCACCATTTTCATTTTACTTACTTCCGGTCTTATTCAATAGAGCTATAAAGGAGATATTGGTGCCGAAATATCCTTATTTATTTATATTTGCAATAAGTCTCTATTCTTTAATAAAAATAAGAGAAAAGAAAAATCAAGGGATATTGTTCACATTTTCAAAAACAACAAAACATTTGATAAATACGTGTTGCAACTTTCAACGGAGTTAACTTTTGACTCGGGTATCGAAATAACTATTATAATATATCAAATGGAAGCTTATATCAAATTACACAATATGAGTTGTTCTTGCAGAGAAAAACATTTTTGTACCCAAATTCCATCCTTTACATCACTTATGGAGGGTTTAAAGTTTTTGACGCACCATTTTCATTTTACTTACTTCCGGTCTTGTTCAATAGAGCTATAAAGGAGATATTGGTGCCGAAATATCCTTATTTATTTATATTTGCAATAAGTCTCTATTCTTTAATAAAAATAAGAGAAAAGAAAAATCAAGGGATACTGTTCACATTTTCAAAAACAACAAAACATTTGGTAAATACGTGTTGCAACTTTCAACGGAGTTAACTTTTGACTCGGGTATCGAAACGACTATTATAATATATCAAATGGAGCTCATATCAAATTACACAATATTAGTTGTTCTTGATGAGAAAAATATTTTTTGTACCCAAATTCCATCGTTTACATCACTTATCGAGGTTTTAAAGTTTTTGACGCACCATTTTTAGTTTACTTACTTCCGGTCTTATTCAATAGAGCTATAAAGGAGATATTGGTGCCGAAATATCCTTATTTATTTATATTTGCAATCACTCTCTATTCTATAATAAAAATCAGAGAAAAGAAAAATCAAGGGATATTGTTCACATTTTCAAAAACAACAAAACATTTGATAAATACGTGTTGCAACTTTCAACGGAGTTAACTTTTGACTCGGGTATCGAAATGACTATTATAATATGTCAAATGGAAGCTTATATCAAATTACACAATATGAGTTGTTCTTGCTAAGAAAAACATTTTTGTACCCAAATTCCATCGTTTACATCACTTATCGAGGGTTTAAAGTTTTTGACGCACCATTTTCATTTTACTTACTTCCGGTCTTATTCAATAGAGCTATAAAGGAGATATTGGTGCCGAAATATCCTTATTTATTTATATTTGCAATAAGTCTCTATTCTTTAATAAAAATAAGAGAAAAGAAAAATCAAGGGATATTGTTCACATTTTCAAAAACAACAAAACATTTGATAAATACGTGTTGCAACTTTCAACGGAGTTAACTTTTGACTCGGGTATCGAAATAACTATTATAATATATCAAATGGAAGCTTATATCAAATTACACAATATGAGTTGTTCTTGCAGAGAAAAACATTTTTGTACCCAAATTCCATCCTTTACATCACTTATGGAGGGTTTAAAGTTTTTGACGCACCATTTTCATTTTACTTACTTCCGGTCTTGTTCAATAGAGCTATAAAGGAGATATTGGTGCCGAAATATCCTTATTTATTTATATTTGCAATCATTCTCTATTCTTTAATAAATATAAGAGAAAAAAATCAAGGGATATTGTTCACATTTTCAAAAACAACAAAACATTTGATAAATACGTGTTGCAACTTTCAACGGAGTTAACTTTTGACTCGGGTATCGAAACGACCATTATAACATATCAAATGGAAGCACATATCAAATTACACAATATGAGTTGTTCTTGCTGAGAAAAACAATTTTGTACCCAAATTCCATTGTTTACATCACTTATCGAGGGTTTAACGTTTTTGACGCACCATTTTCATTTTACTTACTTCCGGTCTTATTCTATAGAGCTATAAAGGAGATATTGGTGCCGAAATATCCTTATTTATTTATATTTGCAATCACTCTCTATTCTATAATAAAAATCAGAGAAAAGAAAAATCAAGGGATATTGTTCACATTTTCAAAAACAACAAAACATTTGATAAATACGTGTTGCAACTTTCAACGGAGTTAACTTTTGACTCGGGTATCGAAATGACTATTATAATATGTCAAATGGAAGCTTATATCAAATTACACAATATGAGTTGTTCTTGCTAAGAAAACATTTTTGTACCCAAATTCCATCGTTTACATCACTTATCGAGGGTTTAAAGTTTTTGACGCACCATTTTCATTTTACATACTTCCGGTCTTATTCAATAGAGTCAGAAAGGAGATATTGGTGCCGAAATATCCTTATTTATTTATATTTGCAATCACTCTCTATTCTATAATAAAAAAAATAGAAAAGAAAAAACAATGGATATTGTTCACATTTTCAAAAACAATAAAACATTTTATAAATACGTGTTGCAACTTTCCACGGATTTAACTTTTGACTCGGGTATCGAAACGACTATTATAATATATCAAATGGAAGCACATATCAAACGACACTATATGAGTTGTTCTTGCTGAGAAAAGCATTTTTGTACCCAAATTCCATCGTTTACATCACTTATCGAGGGTTTAAAGTTTTTGACGCACCATTTTCATTTTACATACTTCCGGTCTTATTCAATAGAGCTGTAAAGGAGATATTGGTGCCGAAATATCCTTATTTATTTATATTTGCAATCTCTCTCTATTCTACAATAAAAATAATAGAAAAGAAAAATCAAGGGATATTGTTCACATTTTCAAAAACAATAAAACATTTGATAAATAAGTGTTGCCACTTTCCACGGATTTAACTTTTGACTCGGGTATCGAAACGACTATTATAATATATCAAATGGAAGCACATATCAAACGACACAATATGAGTTGTTCTTGATGAGAAAAACATTTTTGTACCCAAATTCCATTGTTTACATCACTTATCGAGGGTTTAAAGTTTTTGACGCACCATTTTCATTTTACTTATTTCCGGTCTTATTCAATAGAGCGATAAAGGAGATATTGGTGCCGAAATATTCTTATTTACCTATATTTGCAATCACTCTCTATTCTATATTAAAAATAAGAGAAAAGAAAAATCCAGGGATATTGTTCACATTTTCAAAAACAACAAAACATTTGATAAATACGTGTTGCAACTTTCAACGGAGTTAACTTTTGACTCGGGTATCGAAACGACTATTATAACATATCAAATGGAAGCACATATCAAATTACAAATTATGAGTAGTTCTTGCTTAGAAAAACCTTTTTGTACCCAAATTTCATTGTTTAAATCACTTATCGAGGGTTTAAAGTTTTTGACGCACCATTTTCATTTTACCTATTATCCGGTCTTATTCAATTGAGCTATAAAGGAGATATTGGTGCCGAAATATCCTTATTTATTTATATTTGCAATCACTCTCTATTCTATAATAAAAATAAGAGAAAAGAAAAATCGAGGGATATTGTTCACAATTTCAAAAACAATAAAACATTTGGTACATACGTGTTGCAACTTTCAACGGATTTAACTTTTGACTCGGGTATCGAAACGACTATTATAATATATCAAATGGAAGCTCATATCAAATTACATAATATGAGTTTTTCTTGCTTAGAAAAACATTTTTGTACCCAAATTCCATCGTTTATATCACTTATCGAGGGTTTAAAGTTTTTGACGCACCATTTCATTATACTTACTTCCGGTCTTATTCAATACAGCTATAAAGGAGATATTGGTGCCAAAATATCCTTATTTATTTATATTTGCAATCACTCTCTATTCTATAATAAAAATAAGAGAAAAGAGAAATCATGGGATATTGTTCACATTTTCAAAAACAACAAAACATTTGATAAATACGTGTTGCAACTTTTAACGGAGTTAACTTTTGACTCGGGTATCGAAACGACCATTATAACATATCAAATGGAAGCACATATCAAATTACACAATATGAGTTGTTCTTGCTAAGAAAAACATTTTTGTACCCAAATTCCATTGTTTACATCACTTATCGAGGGTTTAACGTTTTTGACGCACCATATTCATTTTACTTACTTCCGGTCTTATTCTATAGAGCTATAAAGGAGATATTGGTGCCGAAATATCCTTATTTATTTATATTTGCAATCACTCTCTATTCTATAATAAAAATTAGAGAAAAGAAAAATCAAGGGATATTGTTCACATTTTCAAAAACAACAAAACATTTGATAAATACGTGTTGCAACTTTCAACGGAGTTAACTTTTGACTCGGGTATCGAAATGACTATTATAATATGTCAAATGGAAGCTTATATCAAATTACACAATATGAGTTGTTCTTGCTGAGAAAAACATTTTTGTACCCAAATTCCATCGTTTACATCACTTATCGAGGGTTTAAAGTTTTTGGACGCACCATTTTCATTTTACATACTTCCGGTCTTATTCAATAGAGTCAGAAAGGAGATATTGGTGCGAAATATCCTTATTTATTTATATTTGCAATCACTCTCTATTCTATAATAAAAATAATAGAAAAGAAAAAACAATGGATATTGTTCACATTTTCAAAAACAATAAAACATTTGATAAATACGTGTTGCAACTTTCCACGGATTTAACTTTTGACTCGGGTATCGAAACGACTATTATAATATATCAAATGGAAGCACATATCAAACGACACAATATGAGTTGTTCGTGCTGAGAAAAACATTTTTGTACCCAAATTCCATTGTTTACATCACTTATCGAGGGTTTAAAGTTTTTGACGCACCATTTTCATTTTACTTACTTCCGGTCATATTCAATAGAGCTATAAAGGAGATATTGGTTCCGAAATATCCTTATTTATTTATATTTGCAATCAGTGTCTATTCTTTAATAAAAATAAGAGAAAAGAAAAATCAAGGGATATTGTTCACATTTTCAAAAACAACAAAACATTTGATAAATACGTGTTGCAACTTTCAGCGGAGTTAACTTTTGACTCGGGTATCGAAATAACTATTATAATAAATCAAATGGAAGCTTATATCAAATTACACAATATGAGTTGTTCTTGCAGAGAAAAACATTTTTGTACCCAAATTCCATCCTTTACATCACTTATGGAGGGTTTAAAGTTTTTGACGCACCATTTTCATTTTACTTACTTCCGGTCTTATTCAATAGAGCTATAAAGGAGATATTGGTGCCGAAATATCCTTATTTATTTATATTTGCAATAAGTCTCTATTATTTAATAAAAATAAGAGAAAAGAAAAATCAAGGGATATTGTTCACATTTTCAAAAACAACAAAACATTTGATAAATACGTGTTGCAACTTTCAACGGAGTTAACTTTTGACTCGGGTATCGAAACGACTATTATAATATATCAAATGGAGCTCATATCAAATTACACAATATTAGTTGTTCTTGATGAGAAAAATATTTTTGTACCCAAATTCCATCCTTTACATCACTTATCGAGGTTTTAAAGTTTTTGACGCATCATTTTTATTTTACTTACTTCCGGTCTTATTCTATAGAGCTATAAAGGACATATTGGTGCCGAAATATCCTTATTTATTTATATTTGCAATCATTCTCTATTCTTTAATAAATATAAGAGAAAAAAATCAAGGGATGTTGTTCACATTTTCAAAAACAACAACACCCTTTGATAAATACGTGTTGCAACTTTTAACGTAGTTAATTTTTGACTCGCTTATCGAAACGAATACTATAATATATCAAATCGAAGCTCGTATCAAATTACACAATATGAGTTCGTCCCGCTGAGAAAAACAATTTTGTACCCAAATTCCATTGTTTACATCACTTATCGAGGGTTTAACGTTTTTGACGCACCATTTTCATTTTACTTACTTCCGGTCTTATTCTATAGAGCTATAAAGGAGATATTGGTGCGAAATATCCTTATTTATTTATATTTGCAATCACTCTCTATTCTATAATAAAAATCAGAGAAAAGAAAAATCAAGGGATATTGTTCACATTTTCAAAAACAACAAAACATTTGATAAATACGTGTTGCAACTTTCAACGGAGTTAACTTTTGACTTCGGGTATCGAAATGACTATTATAATATGTCAAATGGAAGCTTATATAAAATTACACAATATGAGTTGTTCTTGCTAAGAAAAACATTTTTGTACCCAAATTCCATCGTTTACATCACTTATCGAGGGTTTAAAGTTTTTGACGCACCATTTTCATTTTACATACTTCCTGGGTCTTATTCAATAGAGTCAGTAAAGGAGATATTGGTGCCGAAATATCCTTATTTATTTATATTTGCAATCACTCTCTATTCTATAATAAAAAAATAGAAAAGAAAAAACAATGGATATTGTTCACATTTTCAAAAACAATAAAACATTTTATAAATACGTGTTGCAACTTTCCACGGATTTAACTTTTGACTCGGGTATCGAAACGACTATTATAATATATCAAATGGAAGCACATATCAAACGACACTATATGAGTTGTTCTTGCTGAGAAAAGCATTTTTGTACCCAAATTCCATCGTTTACATCACTTATCGAGGGTTTAAAGTTTTTGACGCACCATTTTCATTTTACATACTTCCGGTCTTATTCAATAGAGCTGTAAAGGAGATATTGGTGCCGAAATATCCTTATTTATTTATATTTTCAATCACTCTCTATTCTATAATAAAAATAATAGAAAAGAAAAAACAATGGATATTGTTCACATTTTCAAAAACAATAAAACATTTGATAAATACGTGTTGCAACTTTCCACGGATTTAACTTTTGACTCGGGTATCGAAACGACTATTATAATATATCAAATGGAAGCACATATCAAACGACACTATATGAGTTGTTCTTGCTGAGAAAAGCATTTTTGTACCCAAATTCCATTGTTTACATCACTTATCGAGGGTTTAAAGTTTTTGACGCACCATTTTTATTTTACTTACTTCCGGTCTTATTCTATAGAGCTATAAAGGAGATATTGGTGCCGAAATATCCTTATTTATTTATATTTGCAATAAGTCTCTATTATTTAATAAAAATAAGAGAAAAGAAAAATCAAGGGATATTGTTCACATTTTCAAAAACAACAAAACATTTGATAAATACGTGTTGCAACTTTCAACGGAGTTAACTTTTGACTCGGGTATCGAAACGACTATTATAATATATCAAATGGAGCTCATATCAAATTACACAATATTAGTTGTTCTTGATGAGAAAAATATTTTTTGTACCCAAATTCCATCGTTTACATCACTTATCGAGGTTTTAAAGTTTTTGACGCACCATTTTTATTTTACTTACTTCCGGTCTTATTCAATAGAGCTATAAAGTAGATATTGGTGCCGAAATATCCTTATTTATTTATATTTGCAATCATTCTCTATTCTTTAATAAATATAAGAGAAAAAAATCAAGGGATATTGTTCACATTTTCAAAAACAACAAAACATTTGATAAATACGTGTTGCAACTTTCAACGGAGTTAACTTTTGACTCGGGTATCGAAACGACCATTATAACATATCAAATGGAAGCACATATCAAATTACACAATATGAGTTGTTCTTGCTGAGAAAAACAATTTTGTACCCAAATTCCATTGTTTACATCACTTATCGAGGGTTTAACGTTTTTGACGCACCATTTTCATTTTACTTACTTCCGGTCTTATTCTATGGAGCTATAAAGGAGATATTGGTGCCGAAATATCCTTATTTATTTATATTTGCAATCACTCTCTATTCTATAATAAAAATCAGAGAAAAGAAAAATCAAGGGATATTGTTCACATTTTCAAAAACAACAAAACATTTGATAAATACGTGTTGCAACTTTCAACGGAGTTAACTTTTGACTCGGGTATCGAAATGACTATTATAATATGTCAAATGGAAGCTTATATCAAATTACACAATATGAGTTGTTCTTGCTAAGAAAAACATTTTTGTACCCAAATTCCATCCTTTACATCACTTATGGAGGGTTTAAAGTTTTTGACGCACCATTTTCATTTTACTTACTTCCGGTCTTATTCAATAGAGCTATAAAGGAGATATTGGTGCCGAAATATCCTTATTTATTTATATTTGCAATAAGTCTCTATTATTTAATAAAAATAAGAGAAAAGAAAAATCAAGGGATATTGTTCACATTTTCAAAAACAACAAAACATTTGATAAATACGTGTTGCAACTTTCAACGGAGTTAACTTTTGACTCGGGTATCGAAACGACTATTATAATATATCAAATGGAGCTCATATCAAATTACACAATATTAGTTGTTCTTGATGAGAAAAATATTTTTTGTACCCAAATTCCATCGTTTACATCACTTATCGAGGTTTTAAAGTTTTTGACGCACCATTTTTATTTTACTTACTTCCGGTCTTATTCAATAGAGCTATAAAGTAGATATTGGTGCCGAAATATCCTTATTTATTTATATTTGCAATCATTCTCTATTCTTTAATAAATATAAGAGAAAAAAAATCAAGGGATATTGTTCACATTTTCAAAAACAACAAAACATTTGATAAATACGTGTTGCAACTTTCAACGGAGTTAACTTTTGACTCGGGTATCGAAACGACCATTATAACATATCAAATGGAAGCACATATCAAATTACACAATATGAGTTGTTCTTGCTGAGAAAAACAATTTTGTACCCAAATTCCATTGTTTACATCACTTATCGAGGGTTTAACGTTTTTGACGCACCATTTTCATTTTACTTACTTCCGGTCTTATTCTATAGAGCTATAAAGGAGATATTGGTGCCGAAATATCCTTATTTATTTATATTTGCAATCACTCTCTATTCTATAATAAAAATCAGAGAAAAGAAAAATCAAGGGATATTGTTCACATTTTCAAAAACAACAAAACATTTGATAAATACGTGTTGCAACTTTCAACGGAGTTAACTTTTGACTCGGGTATCGAAATGACTATTATAATATGTCAAATGGAAGCTTATATCAAATTACACAATATGAGTTGTTCTTGCTAAGAAAAACATTTTTGTACCCAAATTCCATCGTTTACATCACTTATCGAGGGTTTAAAGTTTTTGACGCACCATTTTCATTTTACATACTTCCGGTCTTATTCAATAGAGCTGTAAAGGAGATATTGGTGCCGAAATATCCTTATTTATTTATATTTTCAATCACTCTCTATTATTTAATAAAAATAATAGAAAAGAAAAAACAATGGATATTGTTCACATTTTCAAAAACAATAAAACATTTGATAAATACGTGTTGCAACTTTCCACGGATTTAACTTTTGACTCGGGTATCGAAACGACTATTATAATATATCAAATGGAAGCACATATCAAACGACACTATATGAGTTGTTCTTGCTGAGAAAAGCATTTTTGTACCCAAATTCCATTGTTTACATCACTTATCGAGGGTTTAAAGTTTTTGACGCACCATTTTTATTTTACTTACTTCCGGTCTTATTCTATAGAGCTATAAAGGAGATATTGGTGCCGAAATATCCTTATTTATTTATATTTGCAATAAGTCTCTATTATTTAATAAAAATAAGAGAAAAGAAAAATCAAGGGATATTGTTCACATTTTCAAAAACAACAAAACATTTGATAAATACGTGTTGCAACTTTCAACGGAGTTAACTTTTGACTCGGGTATCGAAACGACCATTATAACATATCAAATGGAAGCACATATCAAATTACACAATATGAGTTGTTCTTGCTGAGAAAAACAATTTTGTACCCAAATTCCATCGTTTACATCACTTATCGAGGTTTTAACGTTTTTGACGCACCATTTTCATTTTACTTACTTCCGGTCTTATTCTATGGAGCTATAAAGGAGATATTGGTGCCGAAATATCCTTATTTATTTATATTTGCAATCACTCTCTATTCTTTAATAAAAATCAGAGAAAAGAAAAATCAAGGGATATTGTTCACATTTTCAAAAACAACAAAACATTTGATAAATACGTGTTGCAACTTTCAACGGAGTTAACTTTTGACTCGGGTATCGAAATGACTATTATAATATGTCAAATGGAAGCTTATATCAAATTACACAATATGAGTTGTTCTTGCTAAGAAAAACATTTTTGTACCCAAATTCCATCGTTTACATCACTTATCGAGGGTTTAAAGTTTTTGACGCACCATTTTCATTTTACATACTTCCGGTCTTATTCAATAGAGTCAGAAAGAAGATATTGGTGCCGATATATCCTTATTTATTTATATTTTCAATCACTCTCTATTCTATAATAAAAATAATAGAAAAGAAAAAACAATGGATATTGTTCACATTTTCAAAAACAATAAAACATTTGATAAATACGTGTTGCAACTTTCCACGGATTTAACTTTTGACTCGGGTATCGAAACGACTATTATAATATATCAAATGGAAGCACATATCAAACGACACTATATGAGTTGTTCTTCCTGCGAAAAGCATTTTTGTACCCAAATTCCATTGTTTACATCACTTATCGAGGGTTTAAAGTTTTTGACGCACCATTTTTATTTTACTTACTTCCGGTCTTATTCTATAGAGCTATAAAGGAGATATTGGTGCCGAAATATCCTTATTTACCTATATTTGCAATCACTCTCTATTCTATATTAAAAATAAGAGAAAAGAAAAATCAAGGGATATTGTTCACATTTTCAGAAACAACAAAAGATTTGATAAATACGTGTTGCAACTTTCCACGGATTTAACTTTTGACTCGGGTATCGAAACGACTATTATAATATATCAAATGGAAGCACATATCAAATGACACAATATGAGTTGTTCTTGATGAGAAAAACATTTTTTTGCCCAAATTCCATTGTTTACATAACTTATCGAGGGTTTAAAGTTTTTGACGCACCATTTTCATTTTACTTATTTCCGGTCTTATTCAATAGAGCGATAAAGGAGATATTGGTGCCGAAATATCCTTATTTACCTATATTTGCAATCACTCTCTATTCTATATTAAAAATAAGAGAAAAGAAAAATCAAGGGATATTGTTCACATTTTCAGAAACAACAAAAGATTTGATAAATACGTGTTGCAACTTTCAACGGAGTTAACTTTTGACTCGGGTATCGAAACGACTATTATAACATATCAAATGGAAGCACATATCAAATTACAAATTATGAGTAGTTCTTGCTTAGAAAAAAATTTTTGTACCCAAATTTCATTGTTTAAATCACTTATCGAGGGTTTAAAGTTTTTGACGCACCATTTTCATTTTACTTACTTCCGGTCTTATTCAATAGAGCTGTAAAGGAGATATTGGTGCCGAAATATCCTTATTTATTTATATTTGCAATCACTCTCTATTCTATAATAAAAATAATAGAAAAGAAAAAACAATGGATATTGTTCACATTTTCAAAAACAATAAAACATTTGATAAATACGTGTTGCAACTTTCCACGGATTTAACTTTTGACTCGGGTATCGAAACGACTATTATAATATATCAAATGGAAGCACATATCAAACGACACAATATGAGTTGTTCGTGCTGAGAAAAACATTTTTGTACCCAAATTCCATTGTTTACATCACTTATCGAGGGTTTAAAGTTTTTGACGCACCATTTTCATTTTACTTACTTCCGGTCATATTCAATAGAGCTATAAAGGAGATATTGGTTCCGAAATATCCTTATTTATTTATATTTGCAATAAGTCTCTATTCTTTAATAAAAATAAGAGAAAAGAAAAATCAAGGGATATTGTTCACATTTTCAAAAACAACAAAACATTTGATAAATACGTGTTGCAACTTTCAACGGAGTTAACTTTTGACTCGGGTATCGAAACGACCATTATAACATATCAAATGGAAGCACATATCAAATTACACAATATGAGTTGTTCTTGCTGAGAAAAACAATTTTGTACCCAAATTCCATTGTTTACATCACTTATCGAGGGTTTAACGTTTTTGACGCACCATTTTCATTTTACTTACTTCCGGTCTTATTCTATAGAGCTATAAAGAAGATATTGGTGCCGAAATATCCTTATTTATTTATATTTGCAATCACTCTCTATTCTATAATAAAAATCAGAGAAAAGAAAAATCAAGGGATATTGTTCACATTTTCGAAAACAACAAAACATTTGATAAATACGTGTTGCAACTTTCAACGGAGTTAACTTTTGACTCGGGTATCGAAATGACTATTATAATATGTCAAATGGAAGCTTATATCAAATTACACAATATGAGTTGTTCTTGCTAAGAAAAACATTTTTGTACCCAAATTCCATCGTTTACATCACTTATCGAGGGTTTAAAGTTTTTGACGCACCATTTTCATTTTACATACTTCGGTCTTATTCAATAGAGTCAGAAAGGAGATATTGGTGCCGAAATATCCTTATTTATTTATATTTGCAATCACTCTCTATTCTATAATAAAAATAATAGAAAAGAAAAAACAATGGATATTGTTCACATTTTCAAAAACAATAAAACATTTGATAAATACGTGTTGCAACTTTCCACGGATTTAACTTTTGACTCGGGTATCGAAACGACTATTATAATATATCAAATGGAAGCACATATCAAACGACACTATATGAGTTGTTCTTGCCGAGAAAAACATTTTTGTACCCAAATTCCATCGTTTACATCACTTATCGAGGGTTTAAAGTTTTTGACGCACCATTTTCATTTTACTTACTTCCGGTCTTATTCAATAGAGCTATAAAGGAGATATTGGTGCCGAAATATCCTTATTTATTTATATTTGCAATAAGTCTCTATTCTTTAATAAAAATAAGAGAAAAGAAAAATCAAGGGATATTGTTCACATTTTCAAAAACAACAAAACATTTGATAAATACGTGTTGCAACTTTCAACGGAGTTAACTTTTGACTCGGGTATCGAAATAACTATTATAATATATCAAATGGAAGCTTATATCAAATTACACAATATGAGTTGTTCTTGCAGAGAAAAACATTTTTTTACCCAAATTCCATCCTTTACATCACTTATGGAGGGTTTAAAGTTTTTGACGCACCATTTTCATTTTACTTACTTCCGGTCTTATTCAATAGAGCTATAAAGGTGATATTAGGGACGAAATATCCTTATTTATTTATATTTTCAATCAGTCTCTATTCTTTAATAAAAATAAGAGAAAAGAAAAATCAAGGGATATTGTTCACATTTTCAAAAACAACAAAACATTTGATACATACGTGTTGCAACTTTAAACGGAGTTAACTTTTGACTCGGGTGTCGAAACGACTATTATAATATATCAAATAGAAGCTCATATCAAATTACACAATATGAGTTGTTCGTGCTGAGAAAAACATTTTTGTACCCAAATTCCATTGTTTACATCACTTATCGAGGGTTTAAAGTTTTTGACGCAACATTTTCATTTTACTTACTTCCGGTCTTATTCAATAGAGCTATAAAGGAGATATTGGTGCCGAAATATCCTTATTTATTTATATTTGCAATCACTCTCTATTCTATAATAAAAATCAGAGAAAAGAAAAATCAAGGGATATTGTTCACATTTTCGAAAACAACAAAACATTTGATAAATACGTGTTGCAACTTTCAACGGAGTTAACTTTTGACTCGGGTATCGAAATGACTATTATAATATGTCAAATGGAAGCTTATATCAAATTACACAATATGAGTTGTTCTTGCTAAGAAAAACATTTTTGTACCCAAATTCCATCGTTTACATCACTTATCGAGGGTTTAAAGTTTTTGACGCACCATTTTCATTTTACATACTTCCGGTCTTATTCAATAGAGCTGTAAAGGAGATATTGGTGCCGAAATATCCTTATTTATTTATATTTGCAATCACTCTCTATTCTATAATAAAAATAATAGAAAAGAAAAAACAATGGATATTGTTCACATTTTCAAAAACAATAAAACATTTGATAAATACGTGTTGCAACTTTCCACGGATTTAACTTTTGACTCGGGTATCGAAACGACTATTATAATATATCAAATGGAAGCACATATCAAACGACACTATATGAGTTGTTCTTGCCGAGAAAAACATTTTTGTACCCAAATTCCATCGTTTACATCACTTATCGAGGGTTTAAAGTTTTTGACGCACCATTTTCATTTTACTTACTTCCGGTCTTATTCAATAGAGCTATAAAGGAGATATTGGTGCCGAAATATCCTTATTTATTTATATTTGCAATAAGTCTCTATTCTTTAATAAAAATAAGAGAAAAGAAAAATCAAGGGATATTGTTCACATTTTCAAAAACAACAAAACATTTGATAAATACGTGTTGCAACTTTCAACGGAGTTAACTTTTGACTCGGGTATCGAAATAACTATTATAATATATCAAATGGAAGCTTATATCAAATTACACAATATGAGTTGTTCTTGCAGAAAAACATTTTTTACCCAAATTCCATCCTTTACATCACTTATGGAGGGTTTAAAGTTTTTGACGCACCATTTTCATTTTACTTACTTCCTGGCCATATTCAATAGAGCTATAAAGGTGATATTAGGGACGAAATATCCTTATTTATTTATATTTTCAATCAGTCTCTATTCTTTAATAAAAATAAGAGAAAAGAAAAATCAAGGGATATTGTTCACATTTTCAAAAACAACAAAACATTTGATACATACGTGTTGCAACTTTAAACGGAGTTAACTTTTGACTCGGGTGTCGAAACGACTATTATAATATATCAAATAGAAGCTCATATCAAATTACACAATATGAGTTGTTCGTGCTGAGAAAAACATTTTTGTACCCAAATTCCATTGTTTACATCACTTATCGAGGGTTTAAAGTTTTTGACGCAACATTTTCATTTTACTTACTTCCGGTCTTATTCAATAGAGCTATAAAGGAGATATTGGTGCCGAAATATCCTTATTTATTTATATTTGCAATCAGTCTCTATTCTTTAATAAAAATAAGAGAAAAGAAAAATCAAGGGATATTGTTCACATTTTCGAAAACAACAAAACATTTGATAAATACGTGTTGCAACTTTCAACGGAGTTAACTTTTGACTCGGGTATCGAAATGACTATTATAATATGTCAAATGGAAGCTTATATCAAATTACACAATATGAGTTGTTCTTGCTAAGAAAAACATTTTTGTACCCAAATTCCATCGTTTACATCACTTATCGAGGGTTTAAAGTTTTTGACGCACCATTTTCATTTTACATACTTCCGGTCTTATTCAATAGAGGTGTAAAGGAGATATTGGTGCCGAAATATCCTTATTTATTTATATTTGCAATCACTCTCTATTCTATAATAAAAATAATAGAAAAGAAAAAACAATGGATATTGTTCACATTTTCAAAAACAATAAAACATTTGATAAATACGTGTTGCAACTTTCCACGGATTTAACTTTTGACTCGGGTATCGAAACGACTATTATAATATATCAAATGGAAGCACATATCAAACGACACTATATGAGTTGTTCTTGCCGAGAAAAACATTTTTGTTCCCAAATTCCATCGTTTACATCACTTATCGAGGGTTTAAAGTTTTTGACGCACCATTTTCATTTTACTTACTTCCGGTCTTATTCAATAGAGCTATAAAGGAGATATTGGTGCCGAAATATCCTTATTTATTTATATTTGCAATAAGTCTCTATTCTTTAATAAAAATAAGAGAAAAGAAAAATCAAGGGATATTGTTCACATTTTCAAAAACAACAAAACATTTGATAAATACGTGTTGCAACTTTCAACGGAGTTAACTTTTGACTCGGGTATCGAAACGACCATTATAATATATCAAATGGATGCACATATCAAATTACACAATATGAGTTGTTCTTGCTGAGAAAACATTTTTGTACCCAAATTCCATTGTTTACATCACTTATGGAGGGTTTAAATTTTTTGACGCACCATTTTCATTTTACTTACTTCCGGTCTTATTCTATAGAGCTATAAAGAAGATATTGGTGCCGAAATATCCTTATTTATTTATATTTGCAATCGGTCTTTATTCTTTAATAAAAATAAGAGAAAAGAAAAATCAAGGGATATTGTTCACATTTTCAAAAACAACAAAATATTTGATAAATACGTGTTGCAACTTTCAGCGGAGTTAACTTTTGATTCGGGTATCGAAACGACTATTATAATATATCAAATGGAAGCTTATATCAAATTACACAATATGTGTTGTTCTTGCAGAGAAAAACATTTTTGTACCCAAATTCCATCGTTTACATCACTTATGGAGGGTTTAAAGTTTTTGACGCACCATTTTCATTTTACTTACTTCCGGTCTTATTCTATAGAGCTATAAAGGAGATATTGGTGCCGAAATATCCTTATTTATTTATATTTGCAATCACTCTCTATTCTACAATAAAATCAATAGAAAAGTAAAATCAAGGGATATTGTTCACATTTTCAAAAACAATAAAACATTTGATAAATACGTGTTGCAACTTTCCACGGATTTAACTTTTCACTCGGGTATCGAAACGACTATTATAATATATCAAATGGAAGCACAAATCAAATGACACAATATGAGTTGTTCTTGCTGAGAAAAACATTTTTATACCCAAATTCCATTGTTTACATCACTTATCGAGGGTTTAAAGTTTTTGACGCACCATTTTCATTGTACTTACTTCCGGTCTAATTCAATAGAGCGATAAAGGAGATATTGGTGCCGAAATATCCTTATTTATTTATATTTGCAATCAGTCTCTATTCTTTAATAAAAATAAGAGAAAAGAAAAATCAAGGGATATTGTTCACATTTTCAAAAACAACAAAACATTTGATAAATACGTGTTGCAACTTTCAGCGGAGTTAACTTTTGACTCGGGTATCGAAATAACTATTATAATATATCAAATGGAAGCTTATATCAAATTACACAATATGAGTTGTTCTTGCTGAGAAAAACATTTTTGTACCCAAATTCCATCCTTTACATCACTTATGGAGGGTTTAAAGTTTTTGATGCACCATTTTCATTTTACTTACTTCCGGTCTTATTCAATAGAGCGATAAAGGAGATATTGGTGCCAAAATATCCTTATTTATTTATATTTGCAATCAGTCTCTATTCTTTAATAAAAATAAGAGAAAAGAAAAATAAAGGGATATTGTTCACATTTTCAAAAACAACAAAACATTTGATAAATACGTGTTGCAACTTTCAACGGAGTTAACTTTTGACTCGGGTATCGAAACGACTATTATAATATATCAAATTGAGCTCATATCAAATTACACAATATTAGTTGTTCTTGATGAGAAAAATCTTTTTTGTACCCAAATTCCATCGTTTACATCACTTATCGAGGTTTTAAAGTTTTTGACGCACCATTTTTATTTTACTTACTTCCGGTCTTATTCAATAGAGCTATAAAGTAGATATTGGTGCCGAAATATCCTTATTTATTTATATTTGCAATCATTCTCTATTCTTTAATAAATATAAGAGAAAAAAAATCAAGGGATATTGTTCACATTTTCAAAAACAACAAAACATTTAATAAATATGTGTTGCAACTTTCAACGGAGTTAACTTTTGACTCGGGTATCGAAACGACCATTATAATATATCAAATGGAAGCACATATCAAATTACACAATATGAGTTGTTCTTGCTGAGAAAAACATTTTTGTACCCAAATTCCATAGTTTACATCACTTATGGAGGGTTTAAAGTTTTTGACGCACCATTTTCATTTTACTTACTTCCGGTCTTATTCTATAGAGCTATAAAGGAGATATTGGTGCCGAAATATCCTTATTTATTTATATTTACAATCACTCTCTATTCTATAATAAAAATCAGAGAAAAGAAAAATCAAGGGATATTGTTCACATTTTCAAAAACAACAAAACATTTGATAAATACGTGTTGCAACTTTCAATGGAGTTAACTTTTGACTCGGGTATCGAAATGACTATTATAATATGTCAAATGGAAGCTTATATCAAATTACACAATATGAGTTGTTCTTGCTAAGAAAAACATTTTTGTACCCAAATTCCATCGTTTCCATCACTTATCGAGGGTTTAAAGTTTTTGACGCAACATTTTCATTTTACATACTTCCGGTCTTATTCAATAGAGCTGTAAAGGAGATATTGGTGCCGAAATATCCTTATTTATTTATATTTGCAATCACTCTCTATTCTATAATAAAAATAATAGAAAAGAAAAAACAAGGGATATTGTTCACATTTTCAAAAACAATAAAACATTTGATAAATACGTGTTGCAACTTTCCACGGATTTAACTTTTGACTCGGGTATCGAAACGACTATTATAATATATCAAATGGAAGCACATATCAAATGACACAATATGAGTTGTTCGTGCTGAGAAAAACATTTTTGTACCCAAATTCCATTGTTTACATCACTTATCGAGGGTTTAAAGTTTTTGACGCACCATTTTCATTTTACTTACTTCCGGTCATATTCAATAGAGCTATAAAGGAGATATTGGTTCCGAAATATCCTTATTTATTTATATTTGCAATCAGTGTCTATTCTTTAATAAAAATAAGAGAAAAGAAAAATCAAGGGATATTGTTCACATTTTCAAAAACAACAAAACATTTGATAAATACGTGTTGCAACTTTCAGCGGAGTTAACTTTTGACTCGGGTATCGAAACGACTATTATAATATATCAAATGGAGCTCATATCAAATTACACAATATTAGTTGTTCTTGATGAGAAAAATCTTTTTTGTACCCAAATTCCATCGTTTACATCACTTATCGAGGTTTTAAAGTTTTTGACGCACCATTTTTATTTTACTTACTTCCGGTCTTATTCAATAGAGCTATAAAGTAGATATTGGTGCCGAAATATCCTTATTTATTTATATTTGCAATCATTCTCTATTCTTTAATAAATATAAGGGAAAAAAAATCAAGGGATATTGTTCACATTTTCAAAAACAACAAAACATTTGATAAATACGTGTTGCAACTTTCAACGGAGTTAACTTTTGACTCGGGTATCGAAACGACCATTATAATATATCAAATGGATGCACATATCAAATTACACAATATGAGTTGTTCTTGCTGAGAAAACATTTTTGTACCCAAATTCCATTGTTTACATCACTTATGGAGGGTTTAAATTTTTTGACGCACCATTTTCATTTTACTTACTTCCGGTCTTATTCTATAGAGCTATAAAGAAGATATTGGTGCCGAAATATCCTTATTTATTTATATTTGCAATCGGTCTTTATTCTTTAATAAAAATAAGAGAAAAGAAAAATCAAGGGATATTGTTCACATTTTCAAAAACAACAAAATATTTGATAAATACGTGTTGCAACTTTCAGCGGAGTTAACTTTTGATTCGGGTATCGAAACGACTATTATAATATATCAAATGGAAGCTTATATCAAATTACACAATATGTGTTGTTCTTGCTGAGAAAAACATTTTTGTACCCAAATTCCATAGTTTACATCACTTATGGAGGGTTTAAAGTTTTTGACGCACCATTTTCATTTTACTTACTTCCGGTCTTATTCTATAGAGCTATAAAGGAGATATTGGTGCCGAAATATCCTTATTTATTTATATTTGCAATCACTCTCTATTCTACAATAAAATCAATAGAAAAGTAAAATCAAGGGATATTGTTCACATTTTCAAAAACAATAAAACATTTGATAAATACGTGTTGCAACTTTCCACGGATTTAACTTTTCACTCGGGTATCGAAACGACTATTATAATATATCAAATGGAAGCACAAATCAAATGACACAATATGAGTTGTTCTTGCTGAGAAAAACATTTTTATACCCAAATTCCATTGTTTACATCACTTATCGAGGGTTTAAAGTTTTTGACGCACCATTTTCATTGTACTTACTTCCGGTCTAATTCAATAGAGCGATAAAGGAGATATTGGTGCCGAAATATCCTTATTTATTTATATTTGCAATCAGTCTCTATTCTTTAATAAAAATAAGAGAAAAGAAAAATCAAGGGATATTGTTCACATTTTCAAAAACAACAAAACATTTGATAAATACGTGTTGCAACTTTCAACGGAGATAACTTTTGACTCGGGTATCGAAACGACTATTATAATATATCAAATGGAGCTCATATCAAATTACACAATATTAGTTGTTCTTGATGAGAAAAATCTTTTTTGTACCCAAATTCCATCGTTTACATCACTTATCGAGGTTTTAAAGTTTTTGACGCACCATTTTTATTTTACTTACTTCCGGTCTTATTCAATAGAGCTATAAAGTAGATATTGGTGCCGAAATATCCTTATTTATTTATATTTGCAATCATTCTCTATTCTTTAATAAATATAAGAGAAAAAAAATCAAGGGATATTGTTCACATTTTCAAAAACAACAAAAGATTTGATAAATACGTGTTGCAACTTTCAACGGAGTTAACTTTTGACTCGGGTATCGAAACGACTATTATAACATATCAAATGGAAGCACATATCAAATTACAAATTATGAGTAGTTCTTGCTTAGAAAAACATTTTTGTACCCAAATTTCATTGTTTAAATCACTTATCGAGGGTTTAAAGTTTTTGACGCACCATTTTCATTTTACTTACTTCCGGTCTTATTCAATTGAGCTATAAAGGAGATATTGGTGCCGAAATATCCTTATTTATTTATATTTGCAATCAGTCTCTATTATTTAATAAAAATAAGAGAAAAGAAAAATCAAGGGATATTGTTCACATTTTCAAAAGCAACAAAACATTTGATAAATACGTGTTGCAACTTTCAACGTAGTTAACTTTTGACTCGGGTATCGAAACGACTCTTATAATATATCAAATGGAGCTCATATCAAATTACACAATATTAGTTGTTCTTGATGAGAAAAATCTTTTTTGTACCCAAATTCCATCGTTTACATCACTTATCGAGGTTTTAAAGTTTTTGACGCACCATTTTTATTTTACTTACTTCCGGTCTTATTCAATAGAGCTATAAAGTAGATATTGGTGCCGAAATATCCTTATTTATTTATATTTGCAATCATTCTCTTTTCTATAATAAATATAAGAGAAAAAAAATCAAGGGATATTGTTCACATTTTCAAAAACAACAAAACATTTGATAAATACGTGTTGCAACTTTCCACGGATTTAACTTTTGACTCGGGTATCGAAATGACTATTATAATATATCAAATGGAAGCACATATCAATCGACACAATATGAGTTGTTCTTGCTGAGAAAAACATTTTTGTACCCAAATTCCATTGTTTACATCACTTATCGAGGGTTTAAAGTTTTTGACGCACCATTTTCATTTTACTTACTTCCGGTCTTATTCTATAGAGCTATAAAGGAGATATTGGTGCCGAAATATCCTTATTTATTTATATTTGCAATCACTCTCTATTCTACAATAAAAATAATAGAAAAGAAAAATCAAGGGATATTGTTCACATTTTCAAAAACAATAAAACATTTGATAAATACGTGTTGCAACTTTCAACGGAGTTAACTTTTGACTCGGGTATCGAAACGACTACTATAATATATCAAATGGAAGCACATATCAATCGACACAATATGAGTTGTTCTTGCTGAGAAAAACATTTTTGTACCCAAATTTCATTGTTTAAATCACTTATCGAGGGTTTAAAATTTTTGACGCACCATTTTCAGTTTATTTACTTCCGGTCTTATTCAATTGAGCTATAAAGGAGATATTGGTGCCGACATATCCTTATTTATTTATATTTGCAATCACTCTCTATTCTATAATAAAAATAAGAGAAAAGAAAAATCGAGGGATATTGTTCACATTTTTAAAAATAAAAAAGCATTTGATACATACGTGTCGCAACTTTCAACGGAGTTAACTTTTGACTCGGGTATCGAAACGACTATTATAATATCTCAAATGGAAGCTCATATCAAATTACACAATATGAGTTTTTCTTGCTTAGAAAAACATTTTTGTACCCAAATTCCATCGTTTATATCACTTATCGAGGGTTTAAAGTTTTTGACGCACGATTTTCATTGTACTTACTTCCGGTCTTATTCAATAGAGCGATAAAGGAGATATTGGTGCCGAAATATCCTTATTTATTTATATTTGCAATCAGTCTCTATTATTTAATAAAAATAAGAGAAAAGAAAAATCAAGGGATATTGTTCACATTTTCAAAAGCAACAAAACATTTGATAAATACGTGTTGCAACTTTCAACGGAGTTAACTTTTGACTCGGGTATCGAAACGACTATTATAATATCTCAAATGGAAGCTCATATCAAATTACACAATATGCGTTTTTCTTGCTGAGAAAAACATTTTTGTACCCAAATTCCATCGTTTACATCACTTATCGAGGGTTTAAAGTTTTTGACGCACCATTTTTATTTTACTTACTTCCGGTCTTATTCAATAGAGCTATAAAGTAGATATTGGTGCCGAAATATCCTTATTTATTTATATTTGCAATCATTCTCTATTCTATAATAAATATAAGAGAAAAACAAATCAAGGGATATTGTTCACATTTTCAAAAACAACAAAACATTTGATAAATACGTGTTGCAACTTTCAACGGAGTTAACTTTTGACTCGGGTATCGAAACGAGCATTATAATATATCAAATGGAAGCACATATCAAATTACACAATATGAGTTGTTCTTGTTGAGAAAAACATTTTTGTACCCAAATTCCATTGTTTACATCACTTATGGAGGGTTTAAAGTTTTTGACGCACCATTTTCATTTTACTTACTTCCGGTCTTATTCTATAGAGCTATAAAGGAGATATTGGTGCCGAAATATCCTTATTTATTTATATTTGCAATCACTCTCTATTCTACAATAAAAATAATAGAAAAGAAAAATAAAGGGATATTGTTCACATTTTCAAAAACAATAAAACATTTGATAAATACGTGTTGCAACTTTCCACGGATTTAACTTTTGACTCGGGTATCGAAACGACTATTATAATATATCAAATGGAAGCACATATCAATCGACACAATATGAGTTGTTCTTGCTGAGAAAAACATTTTTGTACCCAAATTCCATTGTTTACATCACTTATCGAGGGTTTAAAGTTTTTGACGCACCATTTTCATTTTACTTACTTCCGGTGTTATTCTATAGAGCTATAAAGGAGATATTGGTGCCGAAATATCCTTATTTATTTATATTTGCAATCACTCTCTATTCTACAATAAAAATAATAGAAAAGAAAAATCAAGGGATATTGTTCACATTTTCAAAAACAATAAAACATTTGATAAATACGTGTTGCAACTTTCAACGGAGTTAACTTTTGACTCGGGTATCGAAACGACTACTATAATATATCAAATGGAAGCACATATCAAATTACAAAATATGAGTAGTTCTTGCTTCGAAAAACCTTTTTGTACCCAAATTTCATTGTTTAAATCGCTTATCGAGGGTTTAAAATTTTTGACGCACCATTTTCAGTTTACTTACTTCCGGTCTAATTCAATTGAGCTATAAAGGAGATATTGGTGCCGAAATATCCTTATTTATTTATATTTGCAATCACTCTCTATTCTATAATAAAAATAAGAGAAAAGAAAAATCGAGGGATATTGTTCACATTTTTAAAAATAAAAAAGCATTTGATACATACGTGTCGCAACTTTCAACGGAGTTAACTTTTGACTCGGGTATCGAAACGACTATTATAATATCTCAAATGGAAGCTCATATAAAATTACACAATATGAGTTTTTCTTGCTTAGAAAAACATTTTTGTACCCAAATTCCATCGTTTATATCACTTATCGAGGGTTTAAAGTTTTTGACGCACGATTTTCATTGTACTTACTTCCGGTCTTATTCAATAGAGCGATAAAGGAGATATTGGTGCCGAAATATCCTTATTTATTTATATTTGCAATCATTCTCTATTCTATAATAAATATAAGAGAAAAACAAATCAAGGGATATTGTTCACATTTTCAAAAACAACAAAACATTTGATAAATACGTGTTGCAACTTTCAACGGAGTTAACTTTTGACTCGGGTATCGAAACGACTATTATAATATATCAAATGGAGCTCATATCAAATTACACAATATTAGTTGTTCTTGATGAGAAAAATCTTTTTTGTACCCAAATTCCATCGTTTACATCACTTATCGAGGTTTTAAAGTTTTTGACGCACCATTTTTATTTTACTTACTTCCGGTCTTATTCAATAGAGCTATAAATAGATATTGGTGCCGAAATATCCTTATTTATTTATATTTGCAATCATTCTCTATTCTATAATAAATATAAGAGAAAAAAAAATCAAGGGATATTGTTCACATTTTCAAAAACAACAAAACATTTGATAAATACGTGTTGCAACTTTCAACGGAGTTAACTTTTGACTCGGGTATCGAAACGAGCATTATAATATATCAAATGGAATCACATATCAAATTACACAATATGAGTTGTTCTTGTTGAGAAAAACATTTTTGTACCCAAATTCCATTGTTTACATCACTTATGGAGGGTTTAAAGTTTTTGACGCACCATTTTCATTTTACTTACTTCCGGTCTTATTCTATAGAGCTATAAAGGAGATATTGGTGCCGAAATATCCTTATTTATTTATATTTGCAATCACTCTCTATTCTATAATAAAAATCAGAGAAAAGAAAAATCAAGGGATATTGTTCACATTTTCAAAAACAAAAAAACATTTGATAAATACGTGTTGCAACTTTCAACAGAGTTAACTTTTGACTCGGGTATCGAAACGACTATTATAATATATCAAATGGAAGCACATATCAAACGACACTATATGAGTCGTTCTTGCTGAGAAAAGCATTTTCGTACCCAAATTCCATTGTTTACATCACTTATCGAGGGTTTAAAGTTTTTGACGCACCATTTTCATTTTACTTACTTCCGGTCTTATTCTATAGAGCTATAAAGGAGATATTGGTGCCGAAATATCCTTATTTATTTATATTTGCAATCACTCTCTATTCTACAATAAAAATAATAGAAAAGAAAAATCAAGGGATATTGTTCACATTTTCAAAAACAATAAAACATTTGATAAATACGTGTTGCAACTTTCCACGGATTTAACTTTTGACTCGGGTATCGAAACGACTATTATAATATATCAAATGGAAGCACATATCAAACGACACAATATGAGTTGTTCTGGCTGAGAAAAACATTTTTGTACCCAAATTCCATCGTTTACATCACTTATCGAGGGTTTAAAGTTTTTGACGCACCATTTTCATTTTACTTACTTCCGGTCCTATTCTATAGAGCTATAAAGGAGATATTGGTGCCGAAATATCCTTATTTATTTATATTTGCAATCACTCTCTATTCTACAATAAAAATTTGAGAAAAGAAAAATCAAGGGATATTGTTCACATTTTCAAAAACAAAAAAACATTTGATAAATACGTGTTGCAACTTTCAACAGAGTTAACTTTTGACTCGGGTATCGAAACGACTATTATAATATATCAAATGGAAGCACATATCAAACGACACTATATGAGTTGTTCTTGCTGAGAAAAGCATTTTTGTACCGAAATTCCATTGTTTACATCACTTATCGAGGGTTTAAAGGTTTTGACGCACCATTTTCATTTTACTTACTTCCGGTCTTATTCTATAGAGCTATAAAGGAGATATTGGTACCGAAATATCTTATTTATTTATATTTGCAATCACTCTTTATTCTATAATAAAAATAAGAGAAAAGAAAAATAAAGGGATATTGTTCACATTTTCAAAAACAACAAAACATTTGATAAATACGTGTTGCAACTTTCAACGGAGTTAACTTTTGACTCGGGTATCGAAACGAGCATTATAATATATCAAATGGAAGCACATATCAAATTACACAATATGAGTTGTTCTTGTTGAGAAAAACATTTTTGTACCCAAATTCCATTGTTTACATCACTTATGGAGGGTTTAAAGTTTTTGACGCACCATTTTCATTTTACTTACTTCCGGTCTTATTCTATAGAGCTATAAAGGAGATATTGGTGCCGAGATAACCTTATTTATTTATATTTGCAATCACTCTCTATTCTATAATAAAAATCAGAGAAAAGAAAAATCAAGGGATATTGTTCACATTTTCAAAAACAAAAAAACATTTGATAAATACGTGTTGCAACAATCAACAGAGTTAATTTTTGACTCGGGTATCGAAACGAATATTATAATATATCAAATGGAAGCACATATCAAACGACACTATATGAGTTGTTCTTGCTGAGAAAAGCATTTTTGTACCCAAATTCCATTGTTTACATCACTTATCGAGGGTTTAAAGTTTTTGACGCACCATTTTCATTTTACTTACTTCCGGTCTTATTCTATAGAGCTATAAAGGAGATATTGGTGCCGAAATATCCTTATTTATTTATATTTGCAATCACTCTCTATTCTACAATAAAAATAATAGAAAAGAAAAATCAAGGGATATTGTTCACATTTTCAAAAACAATAAAACATTTGATAAATACGTGTTGCAACTTTCAACGGAGTTAACTTTTGACTCGGGTACCGAAACGACTACTATAATACATCAAATGGAAGCACATATCAAATTACAAAATATGAGTAGTTCTTGCTTCGAAAAACCTTTTTGTACCCAAATTTCATTGTTTAAATCACTTATCGAGGGTTTAAAATTTTTGACGCACCATTTTCAGTTTACTTACTTCCGGTCTTATTCAATTGAGCTATAAAGGAGATATTGGTCCCGAAATATCCTTATTTATTTATATTTGCAATCACTCTCTATTCTATAATAAAAATAAGAGAAAAGAAAAATCGAGGGATATTGTTCACATTTTTAAAAATAAAAAAACATTTGATACATACGTGTTGCAACTTTCAACGGAGTTAACTTTTGACTCGGGTATCGAAACGACTATTATAATATCTCAAATGGAAGCTCATATCAAATTACACAATATGAGTTTTTCTTGCTTAGAAAAACATTTTTGTACCCAAATTCCATCGTTTATGTCACGTATCGAGGGTTTAAAGTTTTTGACGCACCATTTTCATTATACTTACTTCCGGTCTTATTCAATACAGCTATAAAGGAGATATTGGTGCCGAAATATCCTTATTTATTTATATTTGCAATCACTCTCTATTCTATAATAAAAATTTGAGAAAGGAGAAATCATGGGATATTGTTCACATTTTCAAAAACAACCAAACATTTGATAAATACGTGTTGCAATTTTCAACGGAGTTAACTTTTGACTCGGGTATCGAAACGACCATTATAATATATCAAATGGAAGCACAAATCAAATTACACAATATGAGTTGTTCATGCTGAGAAAAACATTTTTGTACCCAAATTCCATTGTTTACATCACTTATGGAGGGTTTAAAGTTTTTGACGCACCATTTTCATTTTACTTACTTCCGGTCTTATTCTATAGAGCTATAAAGGAGATATTGGTACCGAAATATCTTATTTATTTATATTTGCAATCACTCTTTATTCTATAATAAAAATAAGAGAAAAGAAAAATAAAGGGATATTGTTCACATTTTCAAAAACAACAAAACATTTGATAAATACGTGTTGCAACTTTCAACGGAGTTAACTTTTGACTCGGGTATCGAAACGAGCATTATAATATATCAAATGGAAGCACATATCAAATTACACAATATGAGTTGTTCTTGTTGAGAAAAACATTTTTGTACCCAAATTCCATTGTTTACATCACTTATGGAGGGTTTAAAGTTTTTGACGCACCATTTTCATTTTACTTACTTCCGGTCTTATTCTATAGAGCTATAAAGGAGATATTGGTGCCGAAATATCCTTATTTATTTATATTTGCAATCACTCTCTATTCTATAATAAAAATCAGAGAAAAGAAAAATCAAGGGATATTGTTCACATTTTCAAAAACAAAAAAACATTTGATAAATACGTGTTGCAACTTTCAACAGAGTTAACTTTTGACTCGGGTATCGAAACGACTATTATAATATATCAAATGGAAGCACATATCAAATGACACTATATGAGTTGTTCTTGCTGAGAAAAACATTTTTGTACCCAAATTCCATTGTTTACATCACTTATCGAGGGTTTAATGTTTTTGACGCACCATTTTCATTTTACTTACTTCCGGTCTTATTCTATAGAGCTATAAAGGAGATATTGGTGCCGAAATATCCTTATTTATTTATATTTGCAATCACTCTCTATTCTACAATAAAAATAATAGAAAAGAAAAATCAAGGGATATTGTTCACATTTTCAAAAACAATAAAACATTTGATAAATACGTGTTGCAACTTTCAACGGAGTTAACTTTTGACTCGGGTATCGAAACGACTACTATAATATATCAAATGGAAGCACATATCAAATTACAAAATATGAGTAGTTCTTGCTTCGAAAAACCTTTTTGTACCCAAATTTCATTGTTTAAATCACTTATCGAGGGTTTAAAATTTTTGACGCACCATTTTCAGTTTACTTACTTCCGGTCTTATTCAATTGAGCTATAAAGGAGATATTGGTGCCGAAATATCCTTATTTATTTATATTTGCAATCACTCTCTATTCTATAATAAAAATAAGAGAAAAGAAAAATCGAGGGATATTGTTCACATTTTTAAAAATAAAAAAACATTTGATACATACGTGTTGCAACTTTCAACGGAGTTAACTTTTGACTAGGGTATCGAAACGACTATTATAATATCTCAAATGGAAGCTCATATCAAATTACACAATATGAGTTTTTCTTGCTTAGAAAAACATTTTTGTACCCAAATTCCATCGTTTATATCACGTATCGAGGGTTTAAAGTTTTTGACGCACCATTTTCATTATACTTACATCCGGTCTTATTCAATACAGCTATAAAGGAGATATTGGTGCCGAAATATCCTTATTTATTTATATTTGCAATCACTCTCTATTCTATAATAAAAATTTGAGAAAGGAGAAATCATGGGATATTGTTCACATTTTCAAAAACAACCAAACATTTGATAAATACGTGTTGCAATTTTCAACGGAGTTAACTTTTGACTCGGGTATCGAAACGACCATTATAATATCTCAAATGGAAGCTCATATCAAATTACACAATATGTGTTTTTCTTGCTTAGAAAAACATTTTTGTACCCAAATTCCATCGTTTATATCACTTATCGAGGGTTTAAAGTTTTTGACGCACCATTTTCATTGTACTTACTTCCGGTCTTATTAAATAGAGCGATAAAGGAGATATTGGTGCCGAAATATCCTTATTTATTTATATTTGCAATCAGTCTCTATTTTTAATAAAAATAAGAGAAAAGAAAAATCAAGGGATATTGTTCACATTTTCAAAAACAACAAAACATTTGATAAATACGTGTTGCAACTTTCAACGGAGTTAACTTTTGACTCGGGTATCGAAACGAGCATTATAATATATCAAATGGAAGCACATATCAAATTACACAATATGAGTTGTTCTTGTTGAGAAAAACATTTTTGTACCCAAATTCCATTGTTTACATCACTTATGGAGGGTTTAAAGTTTTTGACGCACCATTTTCATTTTACTTACTTCCGGTCTTATTCTATAGAGCTATAAAGGAGATATTGGTGCCGAAATATCCTTATTTATTTATATTTGCAATCACTCTCTATTCTATAATAAAAATCAGAGAAAAGAAAAATCAAGGGATATTGTTCACATTTTCAAAAACAAAAAAACATTTGATAAATACGTGTTGCAACTTTCAACAGAGTTAACTTTTGACTCGGGTATCGAAACGACTATTATAATATATGAAATGGAAGCACATATCAAACGACACTATATGAGTTGTTCTTGCTGAGAAAAGCATTTTTGTACCCAAATTCCATTGTTTACATCACTTATCGAGGGTTTAAAGTTTTTGACGCACCATTTTCATTTTACTTACTTCCGGTGTTATTCTATAGAGCTATAAAGAAGATATTGGTGCCGAAATATCCTTATTTATTTATATTTGCAATCACTCTCTATTCTACAATAAAAATAATAGAAAAGAAAAATCAAGGGATATTGTTCACATTTTCAAAAACAATAAAACATTTGATAAATACGTGTTGCAACTTTCCACGGATTTAACTTTTGACTCGGGTATCGAAACGACTATTATAATATATCAAATGGAAGCACATATCAAATGACACAATATGAGTTGTTCTTGCTGAGAAAAACATTTTTGTACCCAAATTCCATTGTTTACATCACTTATCGAGGGTTTAAAGTTTTTGACGCACCATTTTCATTTTACTTACTTCCGGTCTTATTCTATAGAGCTATAAAGGAGATATTGGTGCCGAAATATCCTTATTTATTTATATTTGCAATCACTCTCTATTCTACAATAAAAATAATAGAAAAGAAAAATCAAGGGATATTGTTCACATTTTAAAAAACAATAAAACATTTGATAAATACGTGTTGCAACTTTCAACGGAGTTAACTTTTGACTCGGGTATCGAAACGACTACTATTATATATCAAATGGAAGCACATATCAAATTACAAAATATGAGTAGTTCTTGCTTCGAAAAACCTTTTTGTACCCAAATTTCATTGTTTAAATCACTTATCGAGGGTTTAAAATTTTTGACGCACCATTTTCAGTTTACTTACTTCCGGTCTTATTCAATACAGCTATAAAGGAGATATTGGTGCCGAAATATCCTTATTTATTTATATTTGCAATCACTCTCTATTCTATAATAAAAATTTGAGAAAGGAGAAATCATGGGATATTGTTCACATTTTCAAAAACAACCAAACATTTGATAAATACGTGTTGCAATTTTCAACGGAGTTAACTTTTGACTCGGGTATCGAAACGACCATTATAATATATCAAATGGAAGCACAAATCAAATTACACAATATGAGTTGTTCTTGCTGAGAAAAACATTTTTGTACCCAAATTCCATTGTTTACATCACTTATGGAGGGTTTAAAGTTTTTGACGCACCATTTTCATTTTACTTACTTCCGGTCTTATTCTATAGTGCTATAAAGGAGATATTGGTACCGAAATATCTTATTTATTTATATTTGCAATCACTCTTTATTCTATAATAAAAATAAGAGAAAAGAAAAATAAAGGGATATTGTTCACATTTTCAAAAACAACAAAACATTTGATAAATACGTGTTGCAACTTTCAACGGAGTTAACTTTTGACTCGGGTATCGAAAGGACTATTATAATATGTCAAATGGAAGCTTATATCAAATTACACAATATAAGTTGTTCTTGCCGAGAAAAACAATTTTGTACCCAAATTCCATCGTTTACATCACTTATGGAGGGTTTAAAGTTTTTGACGCACCATTTTCATTTTACTTACTTCCGGTCTTATTCTATAGAGCTATAAAGGAGATATTGGTGCTGAAATATCCTTATTTATTTATATTTGCAATCACTCTCTAATCTACAATAAAAATAATAGAAAAGGAAAATCAAGGGATATTGTTCACATTTTCAAAAACAATAAAACATTTGATAAATACGTCTTGCAACTTTCCACGGATTTAACTTTTGACTCGGGTATCGAAACGACTATTATAATATATCAAATGGAAGCACATATCAAACGACACTATATGAGTTGTTCTTGCGGATATAAACATTTTTGTACCCAAATTCCATTGTTTACATCACTTATCGAGGCTTTAAAGTTTTTGACGCACCATTTTCATTTTACTTACTTCCGGTCTTATTCAATAGAGCTGTAAAGGAGATATTGGTGCCGAAATATCCTTATTTATTTATATTTGCAATCACTCTCTATTCTATAATAAAAATAATAGAAAAGAAAAAACAAGGGATATTGTTCACATTTTCAAAAACAATAAAACATTTGATAAATACGTGTTGCAACTTTCCACGGATTTAACTTTTGACTCGGGTATCGAAACGACTATTATAATATATCAAATGGAAGCACATATCAAACGACACAATATGAGTTGTTCTTGCTGAGAAAAACATTTTTGTACCCAAATCCCATTGTTTACATCACTTATCGAGGGTTTAAAGTTTTTGACGCACCATTTTTACTTTACTTACTTCCGGTCTTATTCAATAGAGCTATAAAGGAGATATTGGTGCCGAAATATCCTTATTTATTTATATTTGCAATCAGTCTCTATTCTTTAATAAAAATAAGAGAAAAGAAAAATCAAGGGATATTGGTCACATTTTCAAAAACAACAAAACATTTGATAAATACGTGTTGCAACTTTCCACGGAGTTAACTTTTGACTCGGGTATCGAAACGACTATTATAATATATCAAATGGAGCTCATATCAAATTACACAATATTAGTTGTTCTTGATGAGAAAAATCTTTTTTGTACCCAAATTCCATCATTTACATCACTTATCGAGGTTTTAAAGTTTTTGACGCACCATTTTTATTTTACTTATTCCGGTCTTATTCTATAGAGCTATAAAGGAGATATTGGTGCCGAAATATCCTTATTTATTTATATTTGCAATCATTCTCTATTCTATAATAAAAATCAGGGAAAAGAAAAATCAAGGGATATTGTTCACATTTTCAAAAACAGCAAAACATTTGATAAATACGTGTTGCAACTTTCAACGGAATTAACTTTTAACTCGGGTATCGAAACGACCATTATAATATATCAAATGGAAGCACATATCAAATTACACAATATGAGTTGTTCTTGCTGAGAAAAACATTTTTGTAACCAAATTCCATTGTTTACATCACTTATGGAGGGTTTAAAGTTTTTGACGCACCATTTTCATTTTACTTACTTCCGGTCTTATTCTATAGAGCAATAAAGGAGATATTGGTGCCGAAATATCCTTATTTATTTATATATGCAATCAATCTCTATTCTATAATAAAAATCAGAGAAAAGAAAAATCAAGGGATATTGTTCACATTTTCAAAAACAACAAAACTTTTGATAAATACGTGTTGCAACTTTCCACGGAGTTAACTTTTGACTCGGGTATCGAAACGACTATTATAATATATCAAATGGAGCTCATATCAAATTACACAATATTAGTTGTTCTTGATGAGAAAAATCTTTTTTGTACCCAAATTCCATCGTTTATATCACTTATCGAGGTTTTAAAGTTTTTGACGCACCATTTTTATTTTACTTACTTCCGGTCTTATTCTATTGAGCTATAAAGGACATATTGGTGCCGAAATATCCTTATTTATTTATATTTGCAATCAGTCTCTATTTTTTAATAAAAATAAGAGAAAAAAAATCAAGGGATATTGTTCACATTTTCAAAAACAACAAAACATTTGATAAATACGTGTTGCAACTTTCCACGGAGTTAACTTTTGACTCGGGTATCGAAATGACTATTATAATATGTCAAATGGAAGCTTATATCAAATTACACAATATGAGTTGTTCTTGCTAAGAAAAACATTTTTGTACCCAAATTCCATCGTTTACATCACTTATCGAGGGTTTAAAGTTTTTGACGCACCATTTTCATTTTACATACTTCCGGTCTTATTCCATAGAGCTGTAAAGGAGATATTGGTGCCGAAATATCCTTATTTATTTATATTTGCAATCACTCTCTATTCTATAATAATAATAATAGAAAAGAAAAAACAAGGGATATTGTTCACATTTTCAAAAACAATAAAACATTTGATAAATACGTGTTGCAACTTTCCACGGATTTAACTTTTGACTCGGGTATCGAAACGACTATTATAATATATCAACTGGAAGCACATATCAAACGACACTATATGAGTTGTTCTTGTTGAGAACAACATTTTTGTACCCAAATTCTATTGTTTACATCACTTATCGAGGGTTTAAAGTTTTTGACGCACCATTTTCATTTTACTTACGTCCGGTCCTATTCAATAGAGCTATAAAGGAGATATTGGTGCCGAAATATCCTTATTTATTTATATTTGCAATCAGTCTCTATTCTTTAATATAAATAATAGAAAAGAAAAATCAAGGGATATTTTTCACATTTTCAAAAACAATAAAACATATGATAAATACGTGTTGCAACTTTCCACGGATTTAACTTTTGACTCGGGTATTGAAACGACTATTATAATATATCAAATGGAAGCACATATCAAACGACAAAATATGAGTTGTTCTTGCTAAGAAAAACATTTTTGTACCCAAATCCCATTGTTTACATCACTTATCGAGGGTTAAAAGTTTTTGACGCACCATTTTCATTTTACTTACTTCCGGTCTTATTCAATAGAGCTATAAAGGAGATATTGGTGCCGAAATATCCTTATTTATTTATATTTGCAATCAGTCTCTATTCTTTAATAAAAATAAGAGAAAAGAAAAATCAAGGGATATTGTTCACATTTTCAAAAACAAGAAAACATTTGATAAATACGTGTTGCAACTTTCCACGGAGTTAACTTTTGACTCGGGTATCGAAACGACTATTATAATATATCAAATGGAGCTCATATCAAATTACACAATATTAGTTGTTCTTGATGAGAAAAATCTTTTTTGTACCCAAATTCCATCGTTTACATCACTTATCGAGGTTTTAAAGTTTTTGACGCACCATTTTTATTTTACTTACTTCCGGTCTTATTCAATAGAGCTATAAAGTAGATATTGGTGCCGAAATATCGTTATTTATTTATATTTGCAATCACTCTCTATTCTCTAATAAAAATCAGAGAAAAGAAAAATCAAGGGATATTGTTCACATTTTCAAAAACAACAAAACATTCGGTAAATACGTGTTGCAACTTTCAATGGAGTTAACTTTTGACTCGGGTATCGAAATGACTATTATAATATGTCAAATGGAAGCTTATATCAAATTACACAATATGAGTTGTTCTTGCTAAGAAAAACATTTTTGTACCCAAATTCCATCGTTTACATCACTTATCGAGGGTTTAAAGTTTTTGACGCACCATTTTTATTTTACATACTTCCGGTCTTATTCAATAGAGCTGTAAAGGAGATATTGGTGCCGAAATATCCTTATTTATTTATATTTGCAATCACTCTCTATTCTATAATAATAATAATAGAAAAGAAAAAACAAGGGATATTGTTCACATTTTCAAAAACAATAAAACATTTGATAAATACGTGTTGCAACTTTCCACGGATTTAACTTTTGACTCGGGTATCGAAACGACTATTATAATATATCAAATGGAAGCACATATCAAACGACAAAATATGAGTTGTTCTTGCTGAGAAAAACATTTTTGTACCCAAATTCCATTGTTTACATCACTTATCGAGGGTTTAAAGTTTTTGACGCACCATTTTCATTTTACTTACGTCCGGTCTTATTCAATAGAGCTATAAAGGAGATATTGGTGCCGAAATATCCTTATTTATTTATATTTGCAATCAGTCTCTATTCTTTAATAAAAATAATAGAAAAGAAAAATCAAGGGATATTTTTCACATTTTCAAAAACAATAAAACATATGATAAATACGCGTTGCAACTTTCCACGGATTTAACTTTTGACTCGGGTATTGAAACGACTATTATAATATATCAAATGGAAGCACATATCAAACGACACAATATGAGGTTTTCTTGCTAAGAAAAACATTTTTGTACCCAAATCCCATCGTTTACATCACTTATCGAGGGTTTAAAGTTTTTGACGCACCATTTTCATTTTACTTACTTCCGGTCTTATTCAATAGAGCTGTAAAGGAGATATTGGTGCCGAAATATCCTTATTTATTTATATTTGCAATCACTCTCTATTCTATAATAATAATAATAGAAAAGAAAAAACAAGGGATATTGTTCACATTTTCAAAAACAATAAAACATTTGATAAATACGTGTTGCAACTTTCCACGGATTTAACTTTTGACTCGGGTATCGAAACGACTATTATAATATATCAAATGGAAGCACATATCAAACGAAACTATATCAGTTGTTCTTGCTGAGAAAAACATTTTTGTACCCAAATTCCATTGTTTCCATCACTTATCGAGGGTTTAAAGTTTTTGACGCACCATTTTCATTTTACTTACGTCCGGTCTTATTCAATAGAGCTATAAAGGAGATATTGGTGCCGAAATATCCTTATTTATTTATATTTGCAATCAGTCTCTATTCTTTAATAAAAATAATTGAAAAGAAAAATCAAGGGATATTTTTCACATTTTCAAAAACAATAAAACATATGATAAATACGTGTTGCAACTTTCCACGGATTTAACTTTTGACTCGTGTATTGAAACGACTATTATAATATATCAAATGGAAGCACATATCAAACGACACAATATGAGTTGTTCTTGCTAAGAAAAACATTTTTGTACCCAAATCCCATTGTTTACATCACTTATCGAGGGTTTAAAGTTTTTGACGCACCATTTTCATTTTACTTACTTCCTGTCTTATTCAATAGAGCTATAAAGGAGATATTGGTGCCGAAATATCCTTATTTATTTATATTTGCAATTAGTCTCTATTCTTTAATAAAAATAAGAGAAAAGAAAAATCAAGGGATATTGTTCACATTTTCAAAAACAAGAAAACATTTGATAAATACGTGTTGCAACTTTCCACGGAGTTAACTTTTGACTCGGGTATCGAAACGACTATTATAATATATCAAATGGAGCTCATATCCAATTACACAATATTAGTTGTTCTTGATGAGAAAAATCTTTTTTGTACCCAAATTCCATCGTTTACATCACTTATCGAGGTTTTAAAGTTTTTGACGCACCATTTTTATTTTACTTACTTCCGGTCTTATTCAATAGAGCTATAAAGTAGATATTGGTGCCGAAATATCCTTATTTATTTATATTTGCAATCATTCTCGATTCTATAATAAATATAAGAGAAAAAAAATCAAGGGATATTGTTCACATTTTCAAAAACAACAAAACATTTGATAAATACCTGTTGCAACTTTCAACGGAGTTAACTTTTGACTCGGGTATCGAAACGAGCATTATAATATATCAAATGGAAGCACATATCAAATTACACAATATGAGTTGTTCTTGTTGAGAAAAACATTTTTGTACCCAAATTCCATTGTTTACATCACTTATGGAGGGTTTAAAGTTTTTGACGCACCATTTTCATTTTACTTACTTCCGGTCTTATTCTATAGAGCTATAAAGGAGATATTGGTGCCGAAATATCCTTATTTATTTATATTTGCAATCACTCTCTATTCTATAATAAAAATCAGAGAAAAGAAAAATCAAGGGATATTGTTCACATTTTCAAAAACAAAAAAAACATTTGATAAATACGTGTTGCAACTATCAACAGAGTTAACTTTTGACTCGGGTATCGAAACCACTATTATAATATATCAAATGGAAGCACATATCAAACGACACTATATGAGTTGTTCTTGCTGAGAAAAGCATTTTTGTACCCAAATTCCATTGTTTACATCACTTATCGAGGGTTTAAAGTTTTTGACGCACCATTTTCATTTTACTTACTTCCGGTGTTATTCTATAGAGCTATAAAGGAGATATTGGTGCCGAAATATCCTTATTTATTTATATTTGCAATCAGTCTCTATTCTTTAATAAAAATAAGAGAAAAAAAATCAAGGCATATTGTTCACATTTTCAAAAACAAGAAAACATTTGATAAATACGTGTTGCAACTTTCCACGGAGTTAACTTTTGACTCGGGTATCGAAACGACTATTATAATATATCAAATGGAGCTCATATCAAATTACACAATATTAGTTGTTCTTGATGAGAAAAATCTTTTTTGTACCCAAATTCCATCGTTTACATCACTTATCGAGGTTTTAAAGTTTTTGACGCATCATTTTTATTTTACTTACTTCCGGTCTTATTCTATAGAGCTATAAAGGACATATTGGTGCCAAAATTTCCTTATTTATTTATATTTGCAATCACTCTCTATTCTATAATAAAAATCAGAGAAAAGAAAAATCAAGGGATATTGTTCACATTTTCAAAAACAACAAAACATTCGGTAAATACGTGTTGCAACTTTCAATGGAGTTAACTTTTGACTCGGGTATCGAAATGACTATTATAATATGTCAAATGGAAGCTTATATCAAATTACACAATATGAGTTGTTCTTGTAAGAAAAACATTTTTGTACCCAAATTCCATCGTTTACATCACTTATCGAGGGTTTAAAGTTTTTGACGCACCATTTTTATTTTACATACTTCCGGTCTTATTCAATAGAGCTGTAAAGGAGATATTGGTGCCGAAATATCCTTATTTATTTATATTTGTAATCACTCTCTATTCTATAATAATAATAATAGAAAAGAAAAACAAGGGATATTGTTCACATTTTCAAAAACAATAAAACATTTGATAAATACGTGTTGCAACTTTCCACGGATTTAACTTTTGACTCGGGTATCGAAACGACTATTATAATATATCAAATGGAAGCACATATCAAACGACAAAATATGAGTTGTTCTTGCCGAGAAAAACATTTTTGTACCCAAATTCCATTGTTTACATCACTTATCGAGGGTTTAAAGTTTTTGACGCACCATTTTCATTTTACTTACGTCCGGTCTTATTCAATAGAGCTATAAAGGAGATATTGGTGCCGAAATATCCTTATTTATTTATATTTGCAATCAGTCTCTATTCTTTAATAAAAATAATAGAAAAGAAAAATCAAGGGATATTTTTCACATTTTCAAAAACAATAAAACATATGATAAATACGTGTTGCAACTTTCCACGGATTTAACTTTTGACTCGGGTATTGAAACGACTATTATAATATATCAAATGGAAGCACATATCAAACGAAACAATATGAGTTGTTCTTGCTAAGAAAAACATTTTTGTACCCAAATCCCATTGTTTACATCACTTATCGAGGGTTTAAAGTTTTTGACGCACCATTTTCATTTTACTTACTTCCGGTCTTATTCAATAGAGCTGTAAAGGAGATATTGGTGCCGAAATATCCTTATTTATTTATATTTGTAATCACTCTCTATTCTATAATAAAAATAATAGAAAAGAAAAATCAAGGGATATTGTTCACATTTTCAAAAACAATAAAACATTTGATAAATACGTGTTGCAACTTTCCACGGATTTAACTTTTGACTCGGGTATCGAAACGACTATTATAATATATCAAATGGAAGCACATATCAAACGACACAATATGAGTTGTTCTTGCTGAGAAAAACATTTTTGTACCCAAATCCCATTGTTTACATAACTTATCGAGGGTTTAAAGTTTTTGACGCACCATTTTTACTTTACTTACTTCCGGTCTTATTCAATAGAGCTATAAAGGAGATATTGGTGCCGAAATATCCTTATTTATTTATATTTGCAATCAGTCTCTATTCTTTAATAAAAATAAGAGAAAAGAAAAATCAAGGGATATTGTTCACATTTTCAAAAACAACAAAACATTTGATAAATACGTGTTGCAACTTTCCACGGAGTTAACTTTTGACTCGGGTATCGAAACGACTATTATAATATATCAAATGGAGCTCATATCAAATTACACAATATTAGTTGTTCTTGATGAGAAAAATCTTTTTTGTACCCAAATTCCATCGTTTACATCACTTATCGAGGTTTTAAAGTTTTTGACGCACCATTTTTATTTTACTTACTTCCGGTCTTATTCTATAGAGCTATAAAGGAGATATTGGTGCCGAAATATCCTTATTTATTTATATTTGCAATTAGTCTCTATTCTTTAATAAAAATAAGAGAAAAGAAAAATCAAGGGATATTGTTCACATTTTCAAAAACAAGAAAACATTTGATAAATACGTGTTGCAACTTTCCACGGAGTTAACTTTTGACTCGGGTATCGAAACGACTATTATAATATATCAAATGGAGCTCATATCCAATTACACAATATTAGTTTTTCTTGATGAGAAAAATCTTTTTTGTACCCAAATTCCATCGTTTACATCACTTATCGAGGTTTTAAAGTTTTTGACGCACCATTTTTATTTTACTTACTTCCGGTCTTATTCAATAGAGCTATAAAGTAGATATTGGTGCCGAAATATCCTTATTTATTTATATTTGCAATCATTCTCGATTCTATAATAAATATAAGAGAAAAAAAAATCAAGGGATATTGTTCACATTTTCAAAAACAACAAAACATTTGATAAATACCTGTTGCAACTTTCAACGGAGTTAACTTTTGACTCGGGTATCGAAACGAGCATTATAATATATCAAATGGAAGCACATATCAAATTACACAATATGAGTTGTTCTTGTTGAGAAAAACATTTTTGTACCCAAATTCCATTGTTTACATCACTTATGGAGGGTTTAAAGTTTTTGACGCACCATTTTCATTTTACTTACTTCCGGTCTTATTCTATAGAGCTATAAAGGAGATATTGGTGCCGAAATATCCTTATTTATTTATATTTGCAATCACTCTCTATTCTATAATAAAAATCAGAGAAAAGAAAAATCAAGGGATATTGTTCACATTTTCAAAAACAAAAAAAACATTTGATAAATACGTGTTGCAACTATCAACAGAGTTAACTTTTGACTCGGGTATCGAAACCACTATTATAATATATCAAATGGAAGCACATATCAAACGACACTATATGAGTTGTTCTTGCTGAGAAAAGCATTTTTGTACCCAAATTCCATTGTTTACATCACTTATCGAGGGTTTAAAGTTTTTGACGCACCATTTTCATTTTACTTACTTCCGGTGTTATTCTATAGAGCTATAAAGGAGATATTGGTGCCGAAATATCCTTATTTATTTATATTTGCAATCAGTCTCTATTCTTTAATAAAAATAAGAGAAAAAAAATCAAGGCATATTGTTCACATTTTCAAAAACAAGAAAACATTTGATAAATACGTGTTGCAACTTTCCACGGAGTTAACTTTTGACTCGGGTATCGAAACGACTATTATAATATATCAAATGGAGCTCATATCAAATTACACAATATTAGTTGTTCTTGATGAGAAAAATCTTTTTTGTACCCAAATTCCATCGTTTACATCACTTATCGAGGTTTTAAAGTTTTTGACGCATCATTTTTATTTTACTTACTTCCGGTCTTATTCTATAGAGCTATAAAGGACATATTGGTGCCAAAATTTCCTTATTTATTTATATTTGCAATCACTCTCTATTCTATAATAAAAATCAGAGAAAAGAAAAATCAAGGGATATTGTTCACATTTTCAAAAACAACAAAACATTCGGTAAATACGTGTTGCAACTTTCAATGGAGTTAACTTTTGACTCGGGTATCGAAATGACTATTATAATATGTCAAATGGAAGCTTATATCAAATTACACAATATGAGTTGTTCTTGTAAGAAAAACATTTTTGTACCCAAATTCCATCGTTTACATCACTTATCGAGGGTTTAAAGTTTTTGACGCACCATTTTTATTTTACATACTTCCGGTCTTATTCAATAGAGCTGTAAAGGAGATATTGGTGCCGAAATATCCTTATTTATTTATATTTGTAATCACTCTCTATTCTATAATAATAATAATAGAAAAGAAAAAACAAGGGATATTGTTCACATTTTCAAAAACAATAAAACATTTGATAAATACGTGTTGCAACTTTCCACGGATTTAACTTTTGACTCGGGTATCGAAACGACTATTATAATATATCAAATGGAAGCACATATCAAACGACAAAATATGAGTTGTTCTTGCTGAGAAAAACATTTTTGTACCCAAATTCCATTGTTTACATCACTTATCGAGGGTTTAAAGTTTTTGACGCACCATTTTCATTTTACTTACGTCCGGTCTTATTCAATAGAGCTATAAAGGAGATATTGGTGCCGAAATATTTTTATTTATTTATATTTGCAATCAGTCTCTATTCTTTAATAAAAATAATAGAAAAGAAAAATCAAGGGATATTTTTCACATTTTCAAAAACAATAAAACATATGATAAATACGTGTTGCAACTTTCCACGGATTTAACTTTTGACTCGGGTATTGAAACGACTATTATAATATATCAAATGGAAGCACATATCAAACGAAACAATATGAGTTGTTCTTGCTAAGAAAAACATTTTTGTACCCAAATCCCATTGTTTACATCACTTATCGAGGGTTTAAAGTTTTTGACGCACCATTTTCATTTTACTTACTTCCTGGTCTTATTCAATAGAGTCAGAAAGGAGATATTGGTGCCGAAATATCCTTATTTATTTATATTTGTAATCACTCTCTATTCTATAATAAAAATAATAGAAAAGAAAAATCAAGGGATATTGTTCACATTTTCAAAAACAATAAAACATTTGATAAATACGTGTTGCAACTTTCCACGGATTTAACTTTTGACTCGGGTATCGAAACGACTATTATAATATATCAAATGGAAGCACATATCAAACGACACAATATGAGTTGTTCTTGCTGAGAAAAACATTTTTGTACCCAAATCCCATTGTTTACATAACTTATCGAGGGTTTAAAGTTTTTGACGCACCATTTTTACTTTACTTACTTCCGGTCTTATTCAATAGAGCTATAAAGGAGATATTGGTGCCGAAATATCCTTATTTATTTATATTTGCAATCAGTCTCTATTCTTTAATAAAAATAAGAGAAAAGAAAAATCAAGGGATATTGTTCACATTTTCAAAAACAACAAAACATTTGATAAATACGTGTTGCAACTTTCCACGGAGTTAACTTTTGACTCGGGTATCGAAACGACTATTATAATATATCAAATGGAGCTCATATCAAATTACACAATATTAGTTGTTCTTGATGAGAAAAATCTTTTTTGTACCCAAATTCCATCGTTTACATCACTTATCGAGGTTTTAAAGTTTTTGACGCACCATTTTTATTTTACTTACTTCCGGTCTTATTCAATAGAGCTATAAAGTAGATATTGGTGCCGAAATATCCTTATTTATTTATATTTGCAATCATTCTCTATTCTTTAATAAAAATCAGGGAAAAGAAAAATCAAGGGATATTGTTCACATTTTCAAAAACAACAAAACATTTGATAAATACGTGTTGCATCTTTCAACGGAATTAACTTTTGACTCGGGTATCGAAATGACTATTATAATATGTCAAATGGAAGCTTATATCAAATTACACAATATATGTTGTTCTTGCTAAGAAAAACATTTTTGTACCCAAATTCCATCGTTTACATCACTTATCGAGGGTTTAAAGTTTTTGACGCACCATTTTTATTTTACATACCTCCGGTCTTATTCAATAGAGCTGTAAAGGAGATATTGGTGCCGAAATATCCTTATTTATTTATATTTGCAATCACTCTCTATTCTATAATAATAATAATAGAAAATAAAAAACAAGGGATATTGTTCACATTTTCAAAAACAATAAAACATTTGATAAATACGTGTTGCAACTTTCCATGGATTTAACTTTTGACTCGGGTATCGAAACGACTATTATAATATATCAAATGGAAGCACATATCAAACGACACTATATCAGTTGTTCTTGCTGAGAAAAACATTTTTGTACCCAAATTCCATTGTTTCCATCACTTATCGAGGGTTTAAAGTTTTTGACGCACCATTTTCATTTTACTTACGTCCGGTCTTATTCAATAGAGCTATAAAGGAGATATTGGTGCCGAAATATCCTTATTTATTTATATTTGCAATCAGTCTCTATTCTTTAATAAAAATAATTGAAAAGAAAAATCAAGGGATATTTTTCACATTTTCAAAAACAATAAAACATATGATAAATACGTGTTGCAACTTTCCACGGATTTAACTTTTGACTCGTGTATTGAAACGACTATTATAATATATCAAATGGAAGCACATATCAAACGACACAATATGAGTTGTTCTTGCTAAGAAAAACATTTTTGTACCCAAATCCCATTGTTTACATCACTTATCGAGGGTTTAAAGTTTTTGACGCACCATTTTCATTTTACTTACTTCCTGTCTTATTCAATAGAGCTATAAAGGAGATATTGGTGCCAAAATATCCTTATTTATTTATATTTGCAATCAGTCTCTATTCTTTAATAAAAATAAGAGAAAAGAAAAATCAAGGGATATTGTTCACATTTTCAAAAACAAGAAAACATTTGATAAATACGTGTTGCAACTTTCCACGGAGTTAACTTTTGACTCGGGTATCGAAACGACTATTATAATATATCAAATGGAGCTCATATCCAATTACACAATATTAGTTGTTCTTGATGAGAAAAATCTTTTTTGTACCCAAATTCCATCGTTTACATCACTTATCGAGGTTTTAAAGTTTTTGATGCACCATTTTTATTTTACTTACTTCCGGTCTTATTCAATAGAGCTATAAAGTAGATATTGGTGCCGAAATATCCTTATTTATTTATATTTGCAATCATTCTCTATTCTATAATAAATATAAGAGAAAAAAAAATCAAGGGATATTGTTCACATTTTCAAAAACAACAAAACATTTGATAAGTACGTGTTGCAACTTTCAACGGAGTTAACTTTTGACTCGGGTATCGAAACGAGCATTATAATATATCAAATGGAAGCACATATCAAATTACACAATATGAGTTGTTCTTGTTGAGAAAAACATTTTTGTACCCAAATTCCATTGTTTACATCACTTATGGAGGGTTTAAAGTTTTTGACGCACCATTTTCATTTTACTTACTTCCGGTCTTATTCTATAGAGCTATAAAGGAGATATTGGTGCCGAAATATCCTTATTTATTTATATTTGCAATCACTCTCTATTTTATAATAAAAATCAGAGAAAAGAAAAATCAAGGGATATTGTTCACATTTTCAAAAACAAAAAAAACATTTGATAAATACGTGTTGCAACTTTCAACAGAGTTAACTTTTGACTCGGGTATCGAAACGACTATTATAATATATCAAATGGAAGCATATATCAAACGACACTATATGAGTTGTTCTTGCTGAGAAAAGCATTTTTGTACCCAAATTCCATTGTTTACATCACTTATCGAGGGTTTAAAGTTTTTGACGCACCATTTTCATTTTACTTACTTCCGGTGTTATTCTAAAGAGCTATAAAGGAGATATTGGTGCCGAAATATCCTTATTTATTTATATTTGCAATCAGTCTCTATTCTTTAATAAAAATAAGAGAAAAAAAAATCAAGGGATATTGTTCACATTTTCAAAAACAAGAAAACATTTGATAAATACGTGTTGCAACTTTCCACGGAGTTAACTTTTGACTCGGGTATCGAAACGACTATTATAATATATCAAATGGAGCTCATATCAAATTACACAATATTAGTTGTTCTTGATGAGAAAAATCTTTTTTGTACCCAAATTCCATCGTTTACATCACTTATCGAGGTTTTAAAGTTTTTGACGCACCATTTTTATTTTACTTACTTCCGGTCTTATTCTATAGAGCTATAAAGGACATATTGGTGCCAAAATTTCCTTATTTATTTATATTTGCAATCACTCTATATTCTATAATAAAAATCAGAGAAAAGAAAAATCAAGGGATATTGTTCACATTTTCAAAAACAACAAAACATTCGGTAAATACGTGTTGCAACTTCCAATGGAGTTAACTTTTGACTCGGGTATCGAAATGACTATTATAATATGTCAAATGGAAGCTTATATCAAATTACACAATATGAGTTGTTCTTGCTAAGAAAAACATTTTTGTACCCAAATTCCATCGTTTACATCACTTATCGAGGGTTTAAAGTTTTTGACGCACCATTTTTATTTTACATACTTCCGGTCTTATTCAATAGAGTCAGAAAGGAGATATTGGTGCCGAAATATCCTTATTTATTTATATTTGCAATCACTCTCTATTCTATAATAATAATAATAGAAAAGAAAAAACAAGGGATATTGTTCACATTTTCAAAAACAATAAAACATTTGATAAATACGTGTTGCAACTTTCCACGGATTTAACTTTTGACTCGGGTATCGAAACGACTATTATAATATATCAAATGGAAGCACATATCAAACGACAAAATATGAGTTGTTCTTGCTGAGAAAAACATTTTTGTACCCAAATTCCATTGTTTACATCACTTATCGAGGGTTTAACGTTTTTGACGCACCATTTTCATTTTACTTACGTCCGGTCTTATTCAATAGAGCTATAAAGGAGATATTGGTGCCGAAATATCCTTATTTATTTATATTTGCAATCAGTCTCTATTCTTTAATAAAAATAATTGAAAAGAAAAATCAAGGGATATTTTTCACATTTTCAAAAACAATAAAACATATGATAAATACGTGTTGCAACTTTCCACGGATTTAACTTTTGACTCGTGTATTGAAACGATTATTATAATATATCAAATGGAAGCACATATCAAACGACACAATATGAGTTGTTCTTGCTAAGAAAAACATTTTTGTACCCAAATCCCATTGTTTACATCACTTATCGAGGGTTTAAAGTTTTTGACGCACCATTTTCATTTTACTTACTTCCTGTCTTATTCAATAGAGCTGTAAAGGAGATATTGGTGCCGAAATATCCTTATTTATTTATATTTGCAATTAGTCTCTATTCTTTAATAAAAATAAGAGAAAAGAAAAATCAAGGGATATTGTTCACATTTTCAAAAACAATAAAACATTTGATAAATACGTGTTGCAACTTTCCACGGATTTAACTTTTGACTCGGGTATCGAAACGACTATTATAATATATCAAATGGAAGCACATATCAAACGACACAATATGAGTTGTTCTTGCTGAGAAAAACATTTTTGTACCCAAATCCCATTGTTTACATCACTTATCGAGGGTTTAAAGTTTTTGACGCACCATTTTCATTTTACTTACTTCCGGTGTTATTCTAAAGAGCTATAAAGGAGATATTGGTGCCGAAATATCCTTATTTATTTATATTTGCAATCAGTCTCTATTCTTTAATAAAAATAAGAGAAAAAAAATCAAGGGATATTGTTCACATTTTCAAAAACAAGAAAACATTTGATAAATACGTGTTGCAACTTTCCACGGAGTTAACTTTTGACTCGGGTATCGAAACGACTATTATAATATATCAAATGGAGCTCATATCAAATTACACAATATTAGTTGTTCTTGATGAGAAAAATCTTTTTTGTACCCAAATTCCATCGTTTACATCACTTATCGAGGTTTTAAAGTTTTTGACGCACCATTTTTATTTTACTTACTTCCGGTCTTATTCTATAGAGCTATAAAGGACATATTGGAGCCAAAATTTCCTTATTTATTTATATTTGCAATCACTCTATATTCTATAATAAAAATCAGAGAAAAGAAAAATCAAGGGATATTGTTCACATTTTCAAAAACAACAAAACATTCGGTAAATACGTGTTGCAACTTCCAATGGAGTTAACTTTTGACTCGGGTATCGAAATGACTATTATAATATGTCAAATGGAAGCTTATACAAATTACACAATATGAGTTGTTCTTGCTAAGAAAAACATTTTTGTACCCAAATTCCATCGTTTACATCACTTATCGAGGGTTTAAAGTTTTTGACGCACCATTTTTATTTTACATACTTCCGGTCTTATTCAATAGAGCTGTAAAGGAGATATTGGTGCCGAAATATCCTTATTTATTTATATTTGCAATCACTCTCTATTCTATAATAATAATAATAGAAAAGAAAAAACAAGGGATATTGTTCGCATTTTCAAAAACAATAAAACATTTGATAAATACGTGTTGCAACTTTCCACGGATTTAACTTTTGACTCGGGTATCGAAACGACAATTATAATATATCAAATGGAAGCACATATCAAATGACAAAATATGAGTTGTTCTTGCTGAGAAAAACATTTTTGTACCCAAATTCCATTGTTTACATCACTTATCGAGGGTTTAACGTTTTTGACGCACCATTTTCATTTTACTTACGTCCGGTCTTATTCAATAGAGCTATAAAGGAGATATTGGTGCCGAAATATCCTTATTTATTTATATTTGCAATCAGTCTCTATTCTTTAATAAAAATAATTGAAAAGAAAAATCAAGGGATATTTTTCACATTTTCAAAAACAATAAAACATATGATAAATACGTGTTGCAACTTTCCACGGATTTAACTTTTGACTCGTGTATTGAAACGATTATTATAATATATCAAATGGAAGCACATATCAAACGACACAATATGAGTTGTTCTTGCTATGAAAAACATTTTTGTACCCAAATCCCATTGTTTACATCACTTATCGAGGGTTTAAAGTTTTTGACGCACCATTTTCATTTTACTTACTTCCTGTCTTATTCAATAGAGCTGTAAAGGAGATATTGGTGCCGAAATATCCTTATTTATTTATATTTGCAATCAGTCTCTATTCTTTAATAAAAATAAGAGAAAAGAAAAATCAAGGGATATTGTTCACATTTTCAAAAACAATAAAACATTTGATAAATACGTGTTGCAACTTTCCACGGATTTAACTTTTGACTCGGGTATCGAAACGACTATTATAATATATCAAATGGAAGCACATATCAAACGACACAATATTAGTTGTTCTTGCTGAGAAAAACATTTTTGTACCCAAATCCCATTGTTTACATCACTTATCGAGGGTTTAAAGTTTTTGACGCACCATTTTTACTTTACTTACTTCCGGTCTTATTCAATAGAGCTATAAAGGAGATATTGGTGCCGAAATATCCTTATTTATTTATATTTGCAATCAGTCTCTATTCTTTAATAAAAATAAGAGAAAAGAAAAATCAAGGGATATTGTTCACATTTTCAAAAACAACAAAACATTTGATAAATACGTGTTGCAACTTTCCACGGAGTTAACTTTTGACTCGTGTATCGAAACGACTATTATAATATATCAAATGGAGCTCATATCAAATTACACAATATTAGTTGTTCTTGATGAGAAAAATCTTTTTTGTACCCAAATTCCATCGTTTACATCACTTATCGAGGTTTTAAAGTTTTTGACGCACCATTTTTATTTTACTTACTTCCGGCCTTATTCTATAGAGCTATAAAGGAGATATTGGTGCCGAAATATCCTTATTTATTTATATTTGCAATCATTCTCTATTCTATAATAAAAATCAGGGAAAAGAAAAATCAAGGGATATTGTTCACATTTTCAAAAACAACAAAACATTTGATAAATACGTGTTGCAACTTTCAACGGAATTAACTTTTGACTCGGGTATCGAAATGACTATTATAATATGTCAAGTGGAAGCTTATATCAAATTACACAATATATGTTGTTCTTGCTAAGAAAAACATTTTTGTACCCAAATTCCATCGTTTACATCACTTATCGAGCGTTTAAAGTTTTTGACGCACCATTTTCATTTTACATACTTCCGGTCTTATTCAATAGAGCTGTAAAGGAGATATTGGTGCCGAAATATCCTTATTTATTTATATTTGCAATCACTCTCTATTCTATAATAATAATAATAGAAAAGAAAAAACAAGGGATATTGTTCACATTTTCAAAAACAATAAAACATTTGATAAATACGTGTTGCAACTTTCCACGGATTTAACTTTTGACTCGGGTATCGAAACGACTATTATAATATATCAAATGGAAGCACATATCAAACGACACTATATGAGTTGTTCTTGCTGAGAAAAACATTTTTGTACCCAAATTCCATTGTTTACATCACTTATCGAGGGTTTAAAGTTTTTGACGCACCATTTTCATTTTACTTACGTCCGGTCTTATTCAATAGAGCTATAAAGGAGATATTGGTGCCGAAATATCCTTATTTATTTATATTTGCAATGAGTCTCTATTCTTTAATAAAAATAATTGAAAAGAAAAATCAAGGGATATTTTTCACATTTTCAAAAACAATAAAACATATGATAAATACGTGTTGCAACTTTCCACGGATTTAACTTTTGACTCGGGTATCGAAACGACTATTATAATATATCAAATGGAAGCACATATCAAACGACACAATATGAGTTGTTCTTGCTAAGAAAAACATTTTTGTACCCAAATCCCATTGTTTACATCACTTATCGAGGGTTTAAAGTTTTTGACGCACCATTTTCATTTTACTTATTTCCTGTCTTATTCAATAGAGCTATAAAGGAGATATTGGTGCCGAAATATCCTTATTTATTTATATTTGCAATCAGTCTCTATTCTTTAATAAAAATAAGAGAAAAAAAAATCAAGGGATATTGTTCACATTTTCAAAAACAAGAAAACATTTGATAAATACGTGTTGCAACTTTCCACGGAGTTAACTTTTGACTCGGGTATCGAAACGACTATTATAATATATCAAATGGAGCTCATATCAAATTACACAATATTAGTTGTTCTTGATGAGAAAAATCTTTTTTGTACCCAAATTCCATCGTTTACATCACTTATCGAGGTTTTAAAGTTTTTGACGCACCATTTTTATTTTACTTACTTCCGGTCTTATTCTATAGAGCTATAAAGGACATATTGGAGCCAAAATTTCCTTATTTATTTATATTTGCAATCACTCTCTATTCTATAATAAAAATCAGAGAAAAGAAAAATCAAGGGATATTGTTCACATTTTCAAAAACAACAAAACATTCGGTAAATACGTGTTGCAACTTTCAATGGAGTTAACTTTTGACTCGGGTATCGAAATGATTATTATAATATGTCAAATGGAAGCTTATATCAAATTACACAATATGAGTTGTTCTTGCTAAGAAAAACATTTTTGTACCCAAATTCCATCGTTTACATCACTTATCGAGGGTTTAAAGTTTTTGACGCACCATTTTTATTTTACATACTTCCGGTCTTATTCAATAGAGTCAGAAGGAGATATTGGTGCCGAAATATCCTTATTTATTTATATTTGCAATCACTCTCTATTCTATAATAATAATAATAGAAAATAAAAAACAAGGGATATTGTTCACATTTTCAAAAACAATAAAACATTTGATAAATACGTGTTGCAACTTTCCACGGATTTAACTTTTGACTCGGGTATCGAAACGACTATTATAATATATCAAATGGAAGGACATATCAAACGACACTATATCAGTTGTTCTTGCTGAGAAAAACATTTTTGTACCCAAATTCCATTGTTTCCATCACTTATCGAGGGTTTAAAGTTTTTGACGCACCATTTTCATTTTACTTACTTCCGGTCTTATTCTATAGAGCTATAAAGGAGATATTGGTGCCGAAATATCCTTATTTATTTATATTTGCAATCAGTCTTTATTCTTTAATAAAAATAATAGAAAAGAAAAATTAAGGGATATTTTTCACATTTTCAAAAACAATAAAACATTTGATAAATACGTGTTGCAAATTTCCACGGATTTAACTCTTGACTCGGGTATCGAAACGACAATTATAATATATCAAATGGAAGCACATATCAAACGACACAATATGAGTTGTTCTTGCTGAGAAAAACATTTTTGTACCCAAATTCCATTGTTTACATCACTTATCGAGGGTTTAAAGTTTTTGATGCACCATTTTCATTTTACTTACTTCCGGTCTTATTCAATAGAGCTATAAAGGAGATATTGGTGCCGAAATATCCTTATATATTTATATTTGCAATCACTCTCTATTCTTTAATAAAAATAAGAGAAAAGAAAAATCAAGGGATATTGTTCACATTTTCAAAAACAGCAAAACATTTGATAAATACGTGTTGCAACTTTCAACGGAGTTAACTTTTGACTCGGGTATCGAAACGACCATTATAATATATCAAATGGAAGCACATATCAAATTACACAATATGAGTTGTTCTTGCTGAGAAAAACATTTTTGTAACCAAATTCCATTGTTTACATCACTTATGGAGGGTTTAAAGTTTTTGACGCACCATTTTCATTTTACTTACTTCCGGTCTTATTCTATAGAGCAATAAAGGAGATATTGGTGCCGAAATATCCTTATTTATTTATATATGCAATCAATCTCTATTCTATAATAAAAATCAGAGAAAAGAAAAATCAAGGGATATTGTTCACATTTTCAAAAACAACAAAACTTTTGATAAATACGTGTTGCAACTTTCAACGGAGTTAACTTTTGACTGGGGTATCGAAATGACTATTATAATATGTCAAATGGAAGCTTATATCAAATTACACAATATGAGTTGTTCTTGCTGAGTAAAACATTTTTGTACCCAAATTCCATCGTTTACATCACTTATCGAGGGTTTAAAGTTTTTGACGCACCATTTTCATTTTACATACTTCCGATCTTATTCAATAGAGCTATAAAGTAGATATTGGTGCCGAAATATCCTTATTAATTTATATTTGCAATGACTCTCTATTCTATAATAAAGATAATAGAAAAGAAAAATCAAGGGATATTGTTCACAATTTAAAAAACAAGAAAACATTTGATAAATACGTGTTGCAACTTTCAACGGATTTAACTTTTGACTCGGGTTTCGAAACGACTATTATAATATATCAAATGGAGCTCATATCAAATTACACAATATGAGTTGTTCTTGCTGAGAAAAATCTTTTTTGTACCCAAATTCCATCGTTTACATCACTTATCGAGGTTTTAAAGTTTTTGACGTACCATTTTCATTTTACTTTCTTCCGGTCTTATTCAATAGAGCTATAAAGGAGATATTGATGCCGAAATATCATTATTAATTTATATTTGCAATCACTCTCTATTGTATAATAAAAATCATAGAAAAGAAAAATCATGGGATATTGTTCACATTTTCAAAAACAATAAAACATTTGATAAATACATGTTGCAACTTTCAACGGATTTAACTTTTGACTCGGGTATCGAAACGACTATTATAATATTTTTATTGGAAGCGCATATCAAACTACACAATATGTGTTGTTCTTGCTGAGAAAAATATTTTTGTACACAAATTCCATTGTTTACATCACTTACCGAGGGTTTAATGTTTTTGATGCACCATTATAATTTTACTTACTTCCGGTCTTATTCAATAGAGCTATAAAGGAGATATTGGTGCCGAAATATCCTTATTTATTTATATTTGCAATCAGTCTCTATTCTTTAAAAAATATAAGAGAAAAGAAAAATCAAGGTATATTGTTCACATTTTCAAAAACAAAAAAAACATATGATAAATACGTGTTGCAAATTTCAAAGGAGTTAACTTTTGACTCGGGTATCGAAACGACTATTATAATATATCAAATGGATGCACATATCAAATTACACAATATGGGTAGTTCTTGCTGAGAAAAATATTTTTTGACCCAAATTTCATCGTTTACATCACTTATCGAGGGTTTAAAATTTTTGACGCACCATTTTTATTTTACTTACATCCGGTCTTATTCAATAGAGCTATAAAGGAGATATTGGTCCCGAAATATCCTTATTTATTTATATTTGTATTCAGTCTCTTTTGTTTAATAAAAATAAGAGAAAAGAAAAATCAAGGGATATTATTCCCATTTTCAAAAAGAACAAAACATTTGATAAATACGTGTTGCAAATTTCAACGGAGTTAAATTTTGACTCGAGTATCGAAACGACTATTATAATATATCAAATGGAAGCTCATATCAAATTACACAATATGATTTGTTCTTGCAGAGAAAAACATTTTTGTACCCAAATTCCATCGTTTACATAACTTATCGAGGGTTTAAATTTTTGACGCACCATTTTCATTTTATTTACTTCCGGTCTTATTCCATAGAGCTATAAAGGAGATATTGGTGCCGAAATATCCTTATTTATTTATATTTGCAATCAGTCTCTATTCTTTAAAAAATATAAGAGAAAAGAAAAATCAAGGGATATTGTTCACATTTTTAAAAATAACAAAACATTTGATAAATACGTGTTGCAACTTTCAACGGAGTTAACTTTTGACTCGGGTATGGAAACGACTATTATAATATATCAAATGGATGCACATATCAAATTACACAATATGAGTAGTTCTTGCTGAGAAAAATATTTTTGTACCCGAATTCCATCGTTTACATCACTTATCGAGGGTTTAAAATTTTTGACGCACCATTTTCATTTTACTTACTTCCGGTCTTATTCAATAGAGCTATAAAGGAGATATTGGTGCCGAAATATCCTTATTTATTTATATTTGCAATCAGTCTCTATTCTTTAAAAAATATAAGAGAAAAGAAAAATCAAGGGATATTGTTCACATTTTTAAAAATAACAAAACATTTGATAAATACGTGTTGCAACTTTCAACGGAGTTAACTTTTGACTCGGGTATCGAAACGACTATTATAATATATCAAATGGATGCACATACCAAATTACACAATATGGGTAGTTCTTGCGGAGAAAAATATTTTTGTACCCAAATTTCATCGTTTACATCACTTATCGAGGGTTTAAAATTTTTGACGCACCATTTTCATTTTACTTACTTCCGATCTTATTCAATAGAGCTATAAAGGAGATATTGGTGCCGAAATATCCTTATTTATTTATATTTGCAATCAATCTCTATTCTTTAATAAAAATAAGAGAAAGGAAAAATCAAGGGATATTATTCCCATTTTCAAAAACAACAAAACATTTGATAAGTACGTGTTGCAAATTTCAACGGAGTTAAATTTTGACTCGAGTATCGAAACGACTATTATAATATATCAAATGGATGCACATATCAAATTACACAATATGGGTAGTTCTTGCTGAGAAAAATATTTTTGTACCCAAATTTCATCGTTTACATCACTTATCGAGGGTTTAAAATTTTTGACGCACCATTTTTATTTTACTTACATCCAGTCTTATTCAATAGAGCTATAAAGGAGATATTGGTCCCGAAATATCCTTATTTATTTATATTTGTATTCAGTCTCTATTGTTTAATAAAAATAAGAGAAAAGAAAAATCAAGGGATATTATTCCCATTTTCAAAAAGAACAAAACATTTGATAAATACGTGTTGCAAATTTCAACGGAGTTAAATTTTGACTCGAGTATCGAAACGACTATTATAATATATCAAATGGAAGCTCATATCAAATTACACAATATGATTTGTTCTTGCAGAGAAAAACATTTTTGTACCCAAATTCCATCGTTTACATCACTTATCGAGGGTTTAAAATTTTTGAGCACCATTTTCATTTTACTTACTTCCGATCTTATTCAATAGAGCTATAAAGGAGATATTTGTGCCGAAATATCCTTATTTATTTATATTTGCAATCAATCTCTATTCTTTAATAAAAATAAGAGAAAGGAAAAATCAAGGGATATTATTCCCATTTTCAAAAACAACAAAACATTTGATAAATACATGTTGCAAATTTCAACGGAGTTAACTTTTGACTCGAGTATCGAAACGACTATTATAATATATCAAATGGATGCACATATCAAATTACACAATATGGGTAGTTCTTGCTGAGAAAAATATTTTTGTACCCAAATTTCATCGTTTACATCACTTATCGAGGGTTTAAAATTTTTGACGCACCATTTTTGTTTTACTTACATCCGGTCTTATTCAATAGAGCTATAAAGGAGATATTGGTCCCGAAATATCCTTATTTATTTATATTTGTATTCAGTCTCTATTGTTTAATAAAAATAAGAGAAAAGAAAAATCAAGGGATATTATTCCCATTTTCAAAAACAACAAAACATTTGATAAATACGTGTTGCAAATTTCAACGGAGTTAAATTTTGACTCGAGTATCGAAACGACTATTATAATATATCAAATGGATGCACATATCAAATTACACAATATGGGTAGTTCTTGCTGAGAAAAATATTTTTGTACCCAAATTTCATCGTTTACATCACTTATCGAGGGTTTAAAATTTTTGACGCACCATTTTTATTTTACTTACATCCGGTCTTATTCAATAGAGCTATAAAGGAGATATTGGTCCCGAAATATCCTTATTTATTTATATTTGTATTCAGTCTCTATTGTTTAATAAAAATAAGAGAAAAGAAAAATCAAGGGATATTATTCCCATTTTCAAAAAGAACAAAACATTTGATAAATACGTGTTGCAAATTTCAACGGAGTTAAATTTTGACTCGAGTATCGAAACGACTATTATAATATATCAAATGGAAGCTCATATCAAATTACACAATATGATTTGTTCTTGCAGAGAAAAACATTTTTGTACCCAAATTCCATCGTTTACATCACTTATCGAGGGTTTAAAATTTTTGACGCACCATTTTCATTTTACTTACTTCCGATCTTATTCAATAGAGCTATAAAGGAGATATTTGTGCCGAAATATCCTTATTTATTTATATTTGCAATCAATCTCTATTCTTTAATAAAAATAAGAGAAAGGAAAAATCAAGGGATATTATTCCCATTTTCAAAAACAACAAAACATTTGATAAATACGTGTTGCAAATTTCAACGGAGTAAAATTTTGACTCGAGTATCGAAACGACTATTATAATATATCAAATGGATGCACATATCAAATTACACAATATTGGTAGTTCTTGCTGAGAAAAATATTTTTGTACCCAAATTTCATCGTTTACATCACTTATCGAGGGTTTAAAATTTTTGACGCACCATTTTCGTTTTACTTACATCCGGTCTTATTCAATAGAGCTATAAAGGAGATATTGGTCCCGAAATATCCTTATTTATTTATATTTGTATTCAGTCTCTATTGTTTAATAAAAATAAGGGAAAAGAAAAATCAAGGGATATTATTCCCATTTTCAAAAAGAACAAAACATTTGATAAATACGTGTTGCAAATTTCAACGGAGTTAAATTTTGACTCGAGTATCGAAACGACTATTATAATATATCAAATGGAAGCTCATATCAAATTACACAATATGAGTAGTTCTTGCTGAGAAAAATATTTTTGTACCCGAATTTCATCGTTTACATCACATATCGAGGGTTTAAAATTTTTGACGCACCATTTTCATTTTACTTACTTCCGGTCTTATTCAATAGAGCTATAAAGGAGATATTGGTGCTGAAATATCCTTATTTATTTATATTTGCAATCAGTCTCTATTCTTTAAAAAATATAAGAGAAAAGAAAAATCAAGGGATATTGTTCACATTTTTAAAAATAACAAAACATTTGATAAATACGTGTTGCAACTTTCAACGGAGTTAACTTTTGACTCGGGTATCGAAACGACTATTATAATATATCAAATGGATGCACATACCAAATTACACAATATGGCTAGTTCTTTATGAGAAAAACATTTTTGTACCCAAATTCCATCGTTTACATCACTTATCGAGGGTTCAAAATTTTTGACGCACCATTTTCATTTTACTTACTTCCGATCTTATTCAATAGAGCTATAAAGGAGATATTTGTGCCGAAATATCCTTATTTATTTATATTTGCAATCAATCTCTATTCTTTAATAAAAATAAGAGAAAGGAAAAATCAAGGGATATTATTCCCATTTTCAAAAACAACAAAACATTTGATAAATACGTGTTGCAAATTTCAACGGAGTAAAATTTTGACTCGAGTATCGAAACGACTATTATAATATATCAAATGGAAGCTCATATCAAATTACACAATATGATTTGTTGTTGCAGAGAAAAAAGTTTTGTACCCAAATTCCATCGTTTATGGAAACGACTATTATAATATATCAAATGGATGCACATATCAAATTACACAATATGAGTAGTTCTTGCTGAGAAAAATATTTTTGTACCCGAATTTCATCGTTTACATCACTTATCGAGGGTTTAAAATTTTTGACGCACCATTTTCATTTTACTTACTTCCGGTCTTATTCAATAGAGCTATAAAGTAGATATTGGTGTCGAAATATTCCTATTTACTTATTTTTGCAATCACTCTCTATTCTATAATAAAAATAAGAGAAAAGAAAAATCAATGGATATTGTTCACCTTTTCAAAAACAACAAAATATTTGATACATACGTGTTGCAACTTTCAACGGAGTTACCTTTTGACTCGGGTATCGAAAAGACTATTATAATATATCAAATTGAAGCTCATATAAAATTACACAATATGAGTAGTTCTTGCCGAGAAAAATCATTTTTCTACCCAAATTCCATCGGTTACATCACTTATCAAGGATTTAAAGTTTTTGAAGCACCATATTGATTTTACTTAGTTCCGGTGTTATTCAATAGAGCTATAAAGGAGATATTGGTGCCGTCCCATCCTTTTATATTTATATTTCCAATCAGGTTCTATTCTTTAATAAAAATATGAGAAAATAAAAATAAAGGGATGTTGTTCACATTTTCAAAAATAACAAAATGTTTGATAAATATGTGTTGCAACTGTCAACGGAGTTAACTTTTGACTCGGGTATCCAAACGACTATTATAATATATCAAATCGAAGCTCGTATCCAATTACACAATAGGATTTGGTCTCTCAGAGAAAAATAATTTTTGTAGCCAAATTCCATCGTTTACATCACTTATCGAGGGTTTAAAGTTTTTGACGCACCATTTTCATTTTACTTACTTACGGTGTTATTCAATAGAGCTATAAAGGAGATATTGGAGCCAACCTTGGGTTATTTATTTATATTTTCCATTAGTCTCTCTTCTTCAAAAAATATAAGAGAAGAGAAAAAGGAAGGGGATGTTGTTCACATTTTCAAAAACAAAAAAATATTTGATAAATATGTTGTGCAACTTTCAACGGAGTTAACTTTTGACTCGGGTATCGAAATGACTATTTTAATATATCAAATCGAAGCTCGTATCCTATTACACCATAGGATTTGGTCTCCGGAAGAAAAAAAATTGGTTGTAAAATTCTATCGTTTACATAATTAGCGAGGGTTTAAAGTTTGTGACGCACCATATTGATTTTACTTATTTCTGGTGGTATTCAATAAAGATATAAAGGAGATATTAGAGCCAACCTAGGGTTATTTATTTATATTTACCATTAGTCTCTCTTCTTCAAAAAATATAAGAGAAGAAAAATAGGAAGGGGATGTTGTTCACATTTTCAGAAACAACAAAAAGTTTTATAAATATGCATTGCAACTTTCAACGGAGTTATCTTTTGATTCGGGTATCGAAACAACTATTATAATATATCAAATCGAAGCTCGTATCCAATTACACCATAGGATTTGGTCGCGTAGAGAAAAATAATTTTTGTAGCCAAATTCCATCGTTTACATCACTTATCGAGGGTTTAAAGTTTTTGACCCACCATTTTAAATTTACTTACTTCCGGTGTGATTCAATAGAGCTATAAAGGAGATATTAGTGCCAATCTTGGGTTATTTATTTATATTTTCAATCAGGCTCTATTCTTTAATAAAAATAAGAGAAAAGAAAAATTAAGGGATGTTGTTCACATTTTCAAAAACAACAAAAGGTTTGATAAGTATGTGTTGCAAATGTCAACGGAGTTAACTTTTGACTCGGGTATCCAAACGACTATTATAATATATCAAATCGAAGCTCGTATCCAATTACACCATAGGATTTGGTCTTGCAGGGAAAAATAATTTTGGTAGCCAAATTAAATCGTTTACATCACTTAATCGAGGGTTTAAAGTTTTTGACGCACCATTTTCATTTTACTTACTTCCGGTGTTATTCAATAGAGCTATAAAGGAGATATTGGTGCCAACCTAGGGTTATTTATTTATATTTTCCATTAGTCTCTCTTCTTCAAAAAATATAAGAGAAAAAAAGATGAAAGGGGACGTTGTTCACATTTTCAAAAACAAAAAAACATGTGATAAATATGTGGTGTAACTTTCAACGGAGTTAACTTTTGCCTCGAGTATCCAAACGACTATTATAATATATCAAATCGAAGCTCATATCCAATTACACCATAGGATTTGGTCTCGCAGAGAAAAATAATTTTTGTAGCCAAATTCCTTCGTTTACATTACTTAATCAATTGTTTAAAGTTTTTGACGCTTCCGGTGTTATTCAATAGAGCTATAAAGGAGATATTGGTGCCAACCTAGGGTTATTTATTTATATTTTCCATTAATCTCTCTTCTTCAAAAAATATAAGAGAAGAAAAAAAGGAAGGGGATGTTGTTCACATTTTCAAAAACAAAAAAACATGGGATAAATATGTGGTGCAACTTTCAACGGAGTTAACGTTTGACTCGAGTATCAAAACGACTATTATAATATACTAAATAGAAGCTCGTATCCAATTACACCATAGGATTTGGTCTCGTAGATAAAAATAATTTTTGTAGCCAAATTCCATCGTTTACATCACTTATGGAGGCTTTGAAGTTTTTGATGCACCATTTTCAATTTACTTACTTCCGGTGTTATTCAATAGAGCTACAAAGGAGATATTGTTGCCAATCTTGGGTTATTTATTTATATTTTCAATCAGGCTCTATTCCTTAATAAAAATAAGAGAAAAGAAAAATTAAGAGATGTTGTTCACATTTTCAAAAACAACAAAAGGTTTGATAAATATGTGTTGCAACTGTCAACGGAGTTAACTTTTGACTTGGGTTTCGAAACGACTATTATAATATATCAAATCGAAGCTCGTATCCAACTACACCATAGGATTTGGTCTCCAAGAGGAAAAAATTTTTGTTCCCAAATTCCATCGTTTACATAACTTATCGAGGATTTAAGGTTTGGGACGCACCATATTGATTTCACTTACTTCTGGTGTTATTCAATATAGCTATAAGGGACATATTGGAGCCAACCAAGGGTTATGTATTTATATTTCCCATTAGTCTCTCTTCTTCAAAAAATATAAGAGAAGACAAATAGGAAGGGGATGTTGTTTACATTTTCAGAAACAACAAAAAGTTTTATAAATATGTGTTGCAACTTTCGACGGAGTTATCTTTTGATTCGGGTAACGAAACGACTATTATAATATATCAAATCGAAGCTCTTATCAAATTACACAATATGTTTAATATTTTTCATGCACCATTTTAATTTTACTTACTTACGGTCTTATTCAATATAGCTACAAAGGAGATATCGATGCCGACCGATCCTTATTTATTTATATTTTTAATCAGGTTCTATTCTTTAATAAAAATAAGAGAAAATAAAAATTAAGGGATGTTGTTCACATTTTCAAAAACAATAAAAGGTTTGATAAATAAGTGTTGCAACTGTCAATGGAGGTAACTTTTGACTCGGGTATCCAAACGACTATTATAATATATCAAATCGAAGCTCGTATCCAATTACACCATAGGATTTGGTCTCGTAGAGAAAAATAATTTTTGTAGCCAAATTCCATCATTTACATCACTTATGGAGGGTTTAAAGTTTTTGATGCACCATTTTCAATTTACTTACTTCCGGTGTTATTCAATAGAGCTACAAAGGAGATATTGGTGCCAATCTTGGGTTATTTATTTATATTTTCAATCAGGCTCTATTCTTTAATAAAAATAAGAGAAAAGAAAAATTAAGAGATGTTGTTCACATTTTCAAAAACAACAAAAGGTTTGATAAATATGTGTTGCAACTGTCAACGGAGTTAACTTTTGACTTGGGTTTCGAAACGACTATTATAATATATCAAATCGAAGCTCGTATCCAACTACACCATAGGATTTGCTCTCCAAGAGGAAAAACTTTTTGTTCCCAAATTCCATCGTTTACATAACTTATCGAGGATTTAAGGTTTGGGACGCACCATATTGATTTCACTTACTTCTGGTGTTATTCAATATAGCTATAAGGGACATATTGGAGCCAACCAAGGGTTATGTATTTATATTTCCCATTAGTCTCTCTTCTTCAAAAAATATAAGAGAAGACAAATAGGAAGGGGATGTTGTTTACATTTTCAGAAACAACAAAAAGTTTTATAAATATGTGTTGCAACTTTCGACGGAGTTATCTTTTGATTCGGGTAACGAAACGACTATTATAATATATCAAATCGAAGCTCTTATCAAATTACACAATATGTTTAATATTTTTCATGCACCATTTTAATTTTACTTACTTACGGTCTTATTCAATAGAGCTACAAAGGAGATATCGATGCCGACCGATCCTTATTTATTTATATTTTTAATCAGGTTCTATTCTTTCATAAAAATAAGAGAAAATAAAAATTAAGGGATGTTGTTCACATTTTCAAAAACAATAAAAGGTTTGATAAATACGTGTTGCAACTGTCAATGGAGTTAACTTTTGACTCGGGTATCCAAACGACTATTATAATATATCAAATCGAAGCTCGTATCCAATTACACCATAGGATTTGGTCTCATAGAGAAAAATAATTTTTGTAGCCAAATTCCATCGTTTACATCACTTATGGAGGGTTTAAAGTTTTTGACGCACCATTTTCATTTTACTTACTTCCGATCTTATTCAATAGAGCTATAAAGTAGATATTTGTGCCGAAATATCCTTATTTATTTATATTTGCAATCAATCTCTATTCTTTAATAAAAATAAGAGAAAATAAAAATCAAGGGATATTATTCCCATTTTCAAAAACAACAAAATATTTGATAAATACGTGTTGCAAATTTCAATGGAGTTAAATTTTGACTCGAGTATAGAAACGACTATTATAATATATCAAATGGAAGCTCATATCAAATTACACAATATGATTTGTTCTTGCAGAGAAAAACATTTTTGTACCCAAATTCCATCGTTTACATAACTTATCGAGGGTTTAAATTTTTGACGCACCGTTTTCATTTTATTTACTTCCGGTCTTATTCAATAGAGCTATAAAGGAGATATTGATGCCGAAATATCCTTATTTATTTATATTTGCAATCAGTCTCTATTCTTTAACAAATATAAGAGAAAAGAAAAATCAAGGGATATTGTTCACATTTTTAAAAATAACAAAACATTTGATAAATACGTGTTGCAACTTTAAACGGAGTTAACTTTTGACTCGGGTATCGAAAAGACTATTATAATATATCAAATGGATGCACATATCAAATTACACAATATGGGTAGTTCTTGCGGAGAAAAATATTTTTGTACCCAAATTTCATCGTTTACATCACTTATCGAGGGTTTAAAATTTTTGACGCACCATTTTCATTTTACTTACTTCCGATCTTATTCAATAGAGCTATAAAGGAGATATTTGTGCCGAAATATCCTTATTTATTTATATTTGCAATCAATCTCTATTCTTTAATAAAAATAAGAGAAAAGAAAAATCAAGGGATATTATTCCCATTTTCAAAAACAATAAAAAATTTGATAAATACGTGTTGCAAATTTCAACGGAGTAAAATTTTGACTCGAGTATCGAAACGACTATTATAATATATCAAATGGAAGCTCATATCAAATTACACAATATGATTTGTTGTTGCAGAGAAAAAAATTTTTGTACCCAAATTCCATCGTTTACATTACTTATCGAGGGTTTAAATTTTTGACGCACCATTTTCATTTTATTTACTTCCGGTCTTATTCAATAGAGCTATAAAGGAGATATTGGTGCCGAAATATCCTTATTTATTTATATTTGCAATCAGTCTCTATTCTTTAAAAAATATAAGAGAAAAGAAAAATCAAGGGATATTGTTCACATTTTCAAAAACAATAAAACATTTGATAAATACGTGTTGCAACTTTCCACGGAGTTAACTTTTGACTCGGGTATCGAAACGACTATTATAATATATCAAATGGAGCTCATATCAAATTACACAATATTAGTTGTTCTTGATGAGAAAAGTCTTTTTTGTACCCAAATTCCATCGTTTACATCGATTATCGAGGTTTTAAAGTTTTTGACGCACCATTTTTATTTTACTTACTTCCGGTCTTATTCTATAGAGCTATAAAGGAGATATTGGTGCCGAAATATTCCTATTTACTTATATTTGCAATCACTCTCTATTCTATAATAAAAATAAGAGAAAAGAAAAATCAAGGGATATTGTTCACATTTTCAAGAACAACAAAACATTTGATACATACGTGTTGCAACTTTCAACGGAGTTACCTTTTGACTCGGGTATCGAAACGACTATTATAATATATCAAATTGAAGCTCATATCAAATTACACAATATGAGTAGTTCTTGCCGAGAAAAATCATTTTTGTACCCAAATTCCATCGGTTACATCACTTATCAAGGATTTAAAGTTTTTGAAGCACCATATTGATTTTACTTAGTTCCGGTGTTATTCAATAGAGCTATAAAGGAGATATTGGTGCCGGCCTATCCTTATTTATTTATATTTTCAATCAGGTTCTATTCTTTAATAAAAATATGAGAAAAGAAAAATAAAGGGATGTTGTTCACATTTTCAAAAATAACAAAATGTTTGATAAATATGTGTTGCAACTGTTACCGGAGTTAACTTTTGACTCGGGTATCCAAACGACTATTATAATATATAAAATCGAAGCTCGTATCCAATTACACAATAGGATTTGGTCTCGCAGAGAAAAATAATTTTTGTAGCCAAATTCCATCGTTTACATCACTTATCGAGGGTTTAAAGTTTTTGATGCACCATTTTCATTTTACTTACTTCCGGTGTTATTCAATAGAGCTATAAAGGAGATATTGGAGCCAACCTTGGGTTATTTATTTATATTTTCCATTAGTCTCTCTTCTTCAAAAAATATAAGAGAAGAGAAAAAGGAAGGGGATGTTGTTCACATTTTCAAAAACAAAAAAATATTTGATAAATATGTTGTGCAACTTTCAACGGAGTTAACTTTTGACTCGGGTATCCAAACGACTATTATAATATATCAAATCGAAGCTCGTATCCAATTACACCATAGGATTTGGTCTTGCAGGGAAAAGTAATTTTGGTAGCCAAATTAAATCGTTTACATCACTTAATCGAGGGTTTAAAGTTTTTGACGCACCATTATCATTTTACTTACTTCCGGTGTTATTCAATAGAGCTATAAAGGAGATATTGGAGCCAAACTAGGGTTATTTATTTATATTTTCCATTAGTCTCTCTTCTTCAAAAAATATAAGAGAAAAAAAAGAAAGGGGACGTTGTTCACATTTTCAAAAACAAAAAAACATGTGATATATATGTGGTGTAACTTTCAACGGAGTTAACTTTTGTCTCGAGTATCAAAATGACTATTATAATATATCAAATCGAAGCTCGTATCCAATTACACCATAGGATTTGGTCTCATAAAGAAAAATAATTTTTGTAGCTAAATTCCATCGTTTTCATCACTTATCGAGGGTTTAAAGTTTTTGACGCACCATTTTCAATTTTCTTACTTCCGGTGTTCTTCAATAGAGCTATAAAGGAGATATTAGTGCCTATCTTGGGTTATTTATTTAAATTTTCAATCAGGCTCTATTCTTTAATAAAAATAAGAGAAAAGAAAAATTAAGGGATGTTGTTCACATTTTCAAAAACAACAGAAGGTTTGATAAATATGTGTTGCAACTGTCAACGGAGTTAACTTTTGACACGGGTATCCAAACGACTATTATAATATATCAAATCGAAGCTCATATCCAATTACACCATAGGATTTGGTCTCGCAGAGAAAAATAATTTTTGTAGCCAAATTCCTTCGTTTACATTACTTAATCAATTGTTTAAAGTTTTTGACGCTTCCGGTGTTATTCAATAGAGCTATAAAGGAGATATTGGTGCCAACCTAGGGTTATTTATTTATATTTTCCATTAATCTCTCTTCTTCAAAAAATATAAGAGAAGAAAAAAAGGAAGGGGATGTTGTTCACATTTTCAAAAACAAAAAAACATGGGATAAATATGTGGTGCAACTTTCAACGGAGTTAACGTTTGACTCGAGTATCAAAACGACTATTATAATATACTAAATAGAAGCTCGTATCCAATTACACCATAGGATTTGGTCTCGTAGATAAAAATAATTTTTGTAGCCAAATTCCATCGTTTACATCACTTATGGAGGCTTTGAAGTTTTTGATGCACCATTTTCAATTTACTTACTTCCGGTGTTATTCAATAGAGCTACAAAGGAGATATTGTTGCCAATCTTGGGTTATTTATTTATATTTTCAATCAGGCTCTATTCTTTAATAAAAATAAGAGAAAAGAAAAATTAAGAGATGTTGTTCACATTTTCAAAAACAACAAAAGGTTTGATAAATATGTGTTGCAATCACAACGGAGTTAACTTTTGACTTGGGTTTCAAACGACTATTATAATATATCAAATCGAAGCTCGTATCCAACTACACCATAGGATTTGGTCTCCAAGAGGAAAAAATTTTTGTTCCCAAATTCCATCGTTTACATAACTTATCGAGGATTTAAGGTTTGGGACGCACCATATTGATTTCACTTACTTCTGGTGTTATTCAATATAGCTATAAGGGACATATTGGAGCCAACCAAGGGTTATGTATTTATATTTCCCATTAGTCTCTCTTCTTCAAAAAATATAAGAGAAGACAAATAGGAAGGGGATGTTGTTTACATTTTCAGAAACAACAAAAAGTTTTATAAATATGTGTTGCAACTTTCGAAGGAGTTATCTTTTCATTCGGGTATCGAAACGACTATTATAATATATCAAATCGAAGCTCTTATCAAATTACACAATATGTTTAATATTTTTCATGCACCATTTTAATTTTACTTACTTACGGTCTTATTCAATAGAGCTACAAAGGAGATATCGATGCCGACCGATCCTTATTTATTTATATTTTTAATCTGGTTCTATTCTTTCATAAAAACAAGAGAAAATAAAAATTAAGGGATGTTGTTCACATTTTCAAAAACAATAAAAGGTTTGATAAATACGTGTTACAACTATCAATGGAGGTAACTTTTGACTCGGGTATCCAAACGACTATTATAATATATCAAATCGAAGCTCGTATCCAATTACACCATAGGATTTGGTCTCATAGAGAAAAATAATTTTTGTAGCCAAATTCCATCGTTTACATCACTTATGGAGGGTTTAAAGTTTTTGACGCACCATTTTCATTTTACTTACTTCCGATCTTATTCAATAGAGCTATAAAGGAGATATTTGTGCCGAAATATCCTTATTTATTTATATTTGCAATCAATCTCTATTCTTTAATAAAAATAAGAGAAAAGAAAAATCAAGGGATATTATTCCCATTTTCAAAAACAACAAAATATTTGATAAATACGTGTTGCAAATTTCAACGGAGTTAAATTTTGACTCGAGTATCGAAACGACTATTATAATATATCGAATGGAAGCTCATATCAAATTACACAATATGATTTGTTCTTGCAGAGAAAAACATTTTTGTACCCAAATTCCATCGTTTACATAACTTATTGAGGGTTTAAATTTTTGACGCACCATTTTCATTTTATTTACTTCCGGTCTTAGTCAATAGAGCTATAAAGGAAATATTGGTGCCGAAATATCCTTATTTATTTATATTTGCAATCAGTCTCAAGGGATATTGTTCACATTTTTAAAAATAACAAAAATTTGATAAATACGTGTTGCAACTTTCAACGGAGTTAACATTTGACTCGGGTATCGAAACGACTATTATCATATATCAAATGGATGCACATATCAAATTACAAAATATGAGTAGTTCTTGCTGAGAAAAATATTTTTGTACCCAAATTTCATCGTTTACATCACTTATCGAGGGTTTAAAATTTTTGACGCACCATTTTCATTTTACTTACTTCCGGTCTTATTCAATTGAGCTATAAAGGAGATATTGGTGCCGGCCTATTCTTATTTATTTATATTTTCAATCAGGTTCTATTCTTTAATAAAAATATGAGAAAAGAAAAATAAAGGGATGTTGTTCACATATTCAAAAATAACAAAATGTTTGATAAATATGTGTTGCAACTGTCACCGGAGTTAACTTTTGACTCGGGTATCCAAACGACTATTATAATATATCAAATCGAAGCTCGTATCCAATTACACAATAGGATTTGGTCTCTCAGAGAAAAATAATTTTTGTAGCCAAATTCCATCGTTTACATAACTTATCGAGGGTTTAAAGTTTTTGACGCACCATTTTCATTTTACTTACTTCCGGTCTTATTCAATAGAGCTATAAAGTAGATATTGGTGCTGAAATATTCCTATTTACTTATATTTTCAATCACTCTCTATTATATAATAAAAATAAGAGAAAAGAAAAATCAAGGGATATTGTTCACATTTTCAAAAACAACAAAACATTTGATACATACGTCTTGCAACTTTCAACGGAGTTACCTTTTGACTCGGGTATCGAAACGACTATTATAATATATCAAATTGAAGGTCATATCAAATTACACAATATGAGTAGTTCTTGCCGAGAAAAATCATTTTTGTACCCAAATTCCATCGGTTACATCACTTATCAAGGATTTAAAGTTTTTGAAGCACCATATTGATTTTACTTAGTTCCGGTGTTATTCAATAGAGCTATAAAGGAGATATTGGTGCCGGCCTATCCTTATTTATTTATATTTTCAATCAGGTTCTATTCTTTTATAAAAATATGAGAAAAGAAAAATAAAGGGATGTTGTTCACATTTTCAAAAATAACAAAATGTTTGATAAATATGTGTTGCAACTGTCACCGGAGTTAACTTTTAACTCGGGTATCCAAATGACTATTATAATATATCAAATCGAAGCTCGTATCCAATTACACAATAGGATTTGGTCTCTTAGAGAAAAATAATTTTTGTAGCCAAATTCCATCGTTTGCATAACTTATCGAGGGTTTAAAGTTTTTGACGCACCATTTTCATTTTACTTACTTCCGGTCTTATTCAATAGAGCTATAAAGTAGATATTGGTGCCGAAATATTCCTATTTACTTATATTTTCAATCACTATCTATTATATAATAAAAATAAGAGAAAAGAAAAATCAAGGGATATTGTTCACATTTTCAAAAACAACAAAACATTTGATACATACGTCTTGCAACTTTCAACGGAGTTACCTTTTGACTCGGGTATCGAAACGACTATTATAATATATCAAATTGAAGCTCATATCAAATTACACAATATGAGTAGTTCTTGCCGAGAAAAATCATTTTTGTACCCAAATTCCATCGGTTACATCACTTATCAAGGATTTAAAGTTTTTGAAGCACCATATTGATTTTACTTAGTTCCGGTGTTATTCAATAGAGCTATAAAGGAGATATTGGTGCCGGCCTATCCTTATTTATTTATATTTTCAATCAGGTTCTATTCTTTAATAAAAATATGAGAAAAGAAAAATAAAGGGATGTTGTTCACATTTTCAAAAATAATAAAAGGTTTGATAAATACGTGTTGCAACTGTCACCGGAGTTAATTTTTGACTCGGGTATCCAAACGACTATTATAATATATCAAATCGAAGCTCGTATCCAATTACACCATAGGATTTGGTCTCATAGAGAAAAATAATTTTTGTAGCCAAATTCCATCATTTACACCACTTATGGAGGGTTTAAAGTTTTTGACGCACCATTTTCATTTTACTTACTTCCGGTCTTATTCAATAGAGCTATAAAGTAGATATTGGTGCCAACCTTAGGTTTTTTATTTATATTTTCTGTCAGGCTCTATTCTTTAAGAAAAATAAGAGAAAAGAAAAATTAAGGGATGTTGTTCACATTTTCAAAAACAACAAAAGGTTTGATAAATATGTGTTGCAACTGTCAACGGAGTTAACTTTTGACTCAGGTATCCAAACGACTATTATAATATATCAAATCGAAGCTCGTATCCAATTACACCATAGGATTTGGTCTTGCAAAGAAAAATAATTTTTGTAGCCAAATTCTATCATTTACATCACTTAATCGAGGGTTTAAAGTTTTTGACGTACCATTTTCATTTTACTTACTTCCGGTGTTATTCAATAGAGCTATAAAGGAGATATTGGTGCCAACCTGGGTTATTTAATTATATTTTCCATTAGTCTCTCTTCTTCAAAAAAATATAAGAGAAGAAAAAAAGGAAGGGGATGTTGTTCACATTTTCAAAAACAAAAAAACATATGATAAATATGTTGTGCAAATTTCAACGGAGTTAACTTTTGACTCGGGTGTCGAAATGACTATTATAATATATCAAATCGAAGCTCCTATCCAATTACACCATTGGATTTGGTCTCGTAGAGAAAAATAATTTTTGTAGCCAAGTTCCATCGTTTACATCACTTATCAAGTGTTTAAAGTATTTGACGTACCATTTTCAATTTACTTACTTCCGGTGTTATTCAATAGAGATATAAAGGAGATATTGGTGCCAATCTTGGGTTATTTATTTATATTTTCAATTAGGCTCTATTCTTAAATAAAAATAAGAGAAAAGAAAAATTAAGGGATGTTGTTCACTTTTTAAAAAACAAAAAAACATTTGATAAATATGTTTTGCAACTTTCAACGTCTGTTAACTTTTGACTCGGGTATCCAAACGACGATTATAATATATCAAATCGAAGCTCGTATCCAATTACACCATAGGATTTGGTCTCGTAGAGAAAAATAATTTTTGTAGCCAAATTCCATCGTTTACATCACTTATGTAGGGTTTAAAGTTTTTGATGCACCATTTCCAATTTACTTACTTCCGGTGTTATTCAATAGAGCTATAAAGGAGATATTGGTGCCAACCTTGGGTTATTTATTTATATTTTCAATCAGGCTCTCTTCTTCAAAAAAATATAAGAGAAGAAAAAAAGGAAGGGGATGTTGCATTTTCAAAAACAAAAAAACCTTTAATAAATATGTGTTGCAACTGTCAACGTAGTTAACTTTTGAATCGGGTATCGAAACGACTCTTATAATATATCAAATCGAAGCTCGTATCCAATTACACCATAGGATTTGGTCTCGTAGAAAAAAATAATTTTTGTAGCCAAATTCCATCGTTTACATTACTTATCAAGTGTTTAAAGTTTTTGACGTACCATTTTTATTTTAGTTATTTCCGGTGTTATTCATTAGAGCTATAAAGGAGATATTGGTGCCAACCTAGGGTTATGTATTTATATTTTCCATTAGTCTCTCTTCTTCAAAAAAATATAAGAGAAGCAAAAAGGAAGGGGATGTTGTTCACATTTTCAAAAACAAATAAACATTTGATAAATATGTTTCGCAACTTTCAACGTAGTTAACTTTTGACTCGGGTATCCAAACGACGATTATAATATATCAAATCAAAGCTCGTATCCAATTACACCATAGGATTTGGTCTCGTAGAGAAAAATAATTTTTGTAGCCAAATTCCATCGTTTACATCACTTATGGAGGGTTTAAAGTTTTTGACGCACCATTTTCAATTTACTTACTTCCGGTGTTATTCAATAGAGCTACAAAGGAGATATTGGTGCCAATCTTGGGTTATTTATTTATATTTTCAATCAGGCTCTATTCTTTAATAAAAATAAGAGAAAAGAAAAACTAAGGGATTTTGTTCACATTTTCAAAAACAACAAAAGGTTTGAAAAATATGTGTTGCAACTATCAACGGGGTTAACTTTTGACTTGGGTATCGAAACGACTATTATAATATATAAAATCGAAGCTCGTATCCAACTACACCATAGGATTTGGTCTCCAAGAGGAAAAAAAATTTTGTTCCCAAATTCCATCGTTTACATAACTTATCGAGGATTTAAGATTTGTGACGCACCATATTGATTTCACTTACTTCTGGTGTTATTCAATATAGCTATAAAGGAGATATTGGAACCAACCAAGGGTTATTTATTTATATTTCCCATTAGTCTCTCTTCTTCAAAAAAGATAAGAGAAGACAAATAGGAAGGGGATGTTGTTCACATTTTCAGAAACAACAAAACGTTTTATAAATATGTGTTGCAACTTTCGACAGAGTTATCTTTTGATTCAGGTAACGAAACGACTATTATAATATATCAAATCGAAGCTTTTATCAAATTACACAATATGTTTAATGTTTTTCATGCAACATTTTAATTTTACATACTTACGGTCTTATTCAATAGAGCTACAAAGGAGATATCGATGCCGACCGATCTTTATTTATTTATATTTTCAATCAGGTGCTATTCTTTAATAAAAATAAGAGAAAATAAAAATTAAGGGATGTTGTTCACATTTTCAAAAACAATAAAAGGTTTGATAAATACGTGTTGCAACAGTCAATGGAGGTAACTTTTGACTCGGGTATCCAAACGACTATTATAATATATCAAATCGAAGCTCGTATCCAATTACACCATAGGATTTGGTCTCATCGAGAAAAATAATTTTTGTAGCCAAATTCCATCGTTTACACCACTTATTGAGGGTTTAAAGTTTTTGACGCACCATTTTCAATTTACTTACTTCCTGTGTTATTCAAGAGAGCTATAAAGGAGATATTGGTGCCACCCTTAGGTTTTTTATTTATATTTTCAGTCAGGCTCTATTATTTAAGAAAAATAAAAGAAAAGAAAAATTAAGGCATGTTGTTCACATTTTCAAAAACAACAAAAGGTTTGATAAATATGTGTTGCAACTGTCAACGGAGTTAACTTTTGACTCAGGTATCCAAACGACTATTATAATATATCAAATCGAAGCTCGTATCCAATTACACCATAGGATTTGGTCTCGCAAAGAAAAATAATTTTTGTAGCCAAATTCTATCATTTACATCACTTAATCGAGGGTTTAAAGTTTTTGACGTACCATTTTCATTTTACTTACTTCCGGTGTTATTCAATAGAGCTATAAAGGAGATATTGGTGCCAACCTAGGGTTATTTATTTATATTTTCCATTAGTCTCTCTTCTTCAAAAAAATATAAGAGAAGAAAAAAAGGAAGGGGATGTTGTTCACATTTTCAAAAACAAAAAAACATATGATAAATATGTTGTGCAACTTTCAACGGAGTTAACTTTTGACTCGGGTGTCGAAATGACTATTATAATATATCAAATCGAAGCTCCTATCCAATTACACCATAGGATTTGGTCTCGTAGAGAAAAATAATTTTTGTAGCCAAGTTCCATCATTTACATCACTTATCGAGTGTTTAAAGTTTTTGACGTACCATTTTCAATTTACTTACTTCCGGTGCCATTCAATAGAGCTATAAAGGAGATATTGGATCCAATCTTGGGTTATTTATTTATATTTTCAATCAGGCTCTCTTCTTCAAAGAAATATAAGAGAAGAAAAAAAGGAAGGGAATGTTGTTCACTTTTTAAAAAACAAAAAAACATTTGATAAATATGTTTTGCAACTTTCAACGTAGTTAACTTTTGACTCGGGTATCCAAACGACGATTATAATATATCAAATCGAAGCTCGTATCCAATTACACCATAGGATTTGGTCTCGTAGAAAAAAATAATTTTTGTAGCCAAATTCCATCGTTTACATTACTTATCGAGTGTTTAACGTTTTTGACGTATCATTTTTATTTTAGTTATTTCCGGTGTTATTCAATAGAGCTATAAAGGAGATATTGGTGCCAACCTAGGGTTATGTATTTATATTTTCCATTAGTCTCTCTTCTTCAAAAAAATATAAGAGAAGAAAAAAGGAAGGGGATGTTGTTCACATTTTCAAAAACAAAAAAACATTTGATAAATATGTTTTGCAACTTTCAACGTAGTTAACTTTTGACTCGGGTATCCAAACGACGATTATAATATATCAAATTGAAGCTCGTATCCAATTACACCATAGGATTTGGTCTCGTAGATAAAAATAATTTTTGTAGCCAAATTCCATCGTTTACATCACTTATGGAGGGTTTAAAGTTTTTGATGCACCATTTTCAATTTACTTACTTCCGGTGTTATTCAATAGAGCTACAAAGGAGATATTGGTGCCAATCTTGGGTTATTTATTTATATTTTCAATCAGGCTCTATTCTTTAATAAAAATAAGAGAAAAGAAAAACTAAGGGATTTTGTTCACATTTTCAAAAACAACAAAAGGTTTGAAAAATATGTGTTGCAACTGTCAACGGGGTTAACTTTTGACTTGGGTATCGAAACGACTTTTATAATATATAAAATCGAAGCTCGTATCCAACTACACCATAGGATTTGGTCTCCAAGAGGAAAAAAAATTTTGTTCCCAAATTCCATCGTTTACATAACTTATCGAGGATTTAAGATTTGTGACGCACCATATTGATTTCACTTACTTCTGGTGTTATTCAATATAGCTATAAAGGAGATATTGGAACCAACCAAGGGTTATTTATTTATATTTCCCATTAGTCTCTCTTCTTCAAAAAATATAAGAGAAGACAAATAGGAAGGGGATGTTGTTCACATTTTCAGAAACAACAAAAAGTTTTATAAATATGTGTTGCAACTTTCGACAGAGTTATCTTTTGATTCGGGTAACGAAACGACTATTATAATATATCAAATCGAAGCTTTTATCAAATTACACAATATGTTTAATGTTTTTCATGCACCATTTTAATTTTACATACTTACGGTCTTATTCAATAGAGCTACAAAGGAGATATCGATGCCGACCGATCTTTATTTATTTATATTTTCAATCAGGTGCTATTCTTTAATAAAAATAAGAGAAAATAAAAATTAAGGGATGTTGTTCACATTTTCAAAAACAATAAAAGGTTTGATAAATACGTGTTGCAACAGTCAATGGAGGTAACTTTTGACTCGGGTATCCAAACGACTATTATAATATATCAAATCGAAGCTCGTATCCAATTACACCATAGGATTTGGTCTCATAGATAAAAATAATTTTTGTAGCCAAATTCCATCGTTTACACCACTTATTGAGGGTTTAAAGTTTTTGACGCACCATTTTCAATTTACTTACTTCCGGTGTTATTCAAGAGAGCTATAAAGGAGATATTGGTGCCACCCTTAGGTTTTTTATTTATATTTTCAGTCAGGCTCTATTATTTAAGAAAAATAAGAGAAAAGAAAAATTAAGGCTTGTTGTTCACATTTTCAAAAACAACAAAAGGTTTGATAAATATGTGTTGCAACTGTCAACGGAGTTAACTTTTGACTCATGTATCCAAACGACTATTATAATATATCAAATCGAAGCTCGTATCCAATTACACCATAGGATTTGGTCTCGCAAAGAAAAATAATTTTTGTAGCCAAATTCTATCATTTACATCACTTAATCGAGGGTTTAAAGTTTTGGACGTACCATTTTCATTTTACTTACTTCCGATGTTATTCAATAGAGCTATAAAGGAGATATTGGTGCCAACCTAGGGTTATTTATTTATATTTTCCATTAGTCTCTCTTCTTCAAAAAAATATAAGAGAAGAAAAAAAGGAAGGGGATGTTGTTCACATTTTCAAAAACAAAAAAACATATGATAAATATGTTGTGCAACTTTCAACGGAGTTAACTTTTGACTCGGGTGTCGAAATGACTATTATAATATATCAAATCGAAGCTCCTATCCAATTACACCATAGGATTTGGTCTCGTAGAGAAAAATAATTTTTGTAGCCAAGTTCCATCATTTACATCACTTATCGAGTGTTTAAAGTTTTTGACGTACCATTTTGAATTTACTTACTTCCGGTGTTATTCAATAGAGCTATAAAGGAGATATTGGTGCCAATCTTGGGTCATTTATTTATATTTTCAATCAGGCTCTCTTCTTCAAAAAAATATAAGAGAAGAAAAAAAGGAAGGGAATGTTGTTCACTTTTTAAAAAACAAAAAAACATTTGATAAATATGTTTTGCAACTTTCAACGTAGTTAACTTTTGACTCGGGTATCCAAACGACGATTATAATATATCAAATCGAAGCTCTTATCCAATTACACCATAGGATTTGGTCTCGTAGAGAAAAATAATTTTTGTAGCCAAATTCCATCGTTTACATCACTTATGTAGGGTTTAAAGTTTTTGATGCACCATTTCCAATTTACTTACTTCCGGTGTTATTCAATAGAGCTATAAAGGAGATATTGGTGCCAACCTTGGTTTATTTATTTATATTTTCAATCAGGCTCTCTTCTTCAAAAAATATAAGAGAAGAAAAAAAGGAAGGAGATGTTGTTCACATTTTCAAAAACAAAAAAACTTTTAATAAATATGGGTTGCAACTGTCGACGTAGTTAACTTTTGCTTCGGGTATCGAAACGACTCTTATAATATATCAAATCGAAACTCGTATCCAATTACACCATAGGATTTGGTCTCGTAGAAAAAAATAATTTTTGTAGCCAAATTCCATCGTTTACATTACTTATCGAGTGTTTAAAGTTTTTTACGTACCATTTTTATTTTAGTTATTTACTGTGTTATTCATTAGAGCTATAAAGGAGATATTGGTGCCAACCTAGGGTTATGTATTTATATTTTCCATTAGTCTCTCTTCTTCAAAAAAATATAAGAGAAGAAAAAAAGAAGGGGATGTTGTTCACATTTTCAAAAACAAAAAAACATTTGATAAATATGTTTTGCAACTTTCAACGTAGTTAACTTTTGACTCGGGTATCCAAACGACGATTATAATATATCAAATCGAAGCTCTTATCCAATTACACCATAGGATTTGGTCTCGTAGAGAAAAATAATTTTTGTAGCCAAATTCCATCGTTTACATCACTTATGTTGGGTTTATAGTTTTTGACGCACCATTTTCAATTTACTTACTTCCGGTGTTATTCAATACAGCTATAAAGGAGATATTGGTGCCAACCTTGGGTTATTTATTTATATTTTCAATCAGGCTCTCTTCTTCAAAAAAATATAAGAGAAGAAAAAAAGGAAGGGGATGTTGTTCACATTTTCAAAAACAAAAAAACTTTTGATAAATATGTTTTGCAATTTTCAACGGAGTTAACTTTTGACTCGACTATCCAAACGACTATTATAATATATTAAATCGAAGCTCGTATCGAATTACACCAGAGGATTTGGTCTCGTAGAGAAAAATAATTTTTGTAGCCAAATTACATCGTTTACATCACTTATCGAGTGTTTAAAGTGTTTGACGTACCATTTTCATTTTACTTACTTCCGGTGTTATTCAATAGAGCTATAAAGGAGATATTGGTGCCAACCTAGGGTATTTTATTTATATTTTCCATTAGTCTCTCTTCTTCAAAAATATATAAGAGAAGAAAAAAAAGAAGGGTATGTTGTTCACATTTTCAAAAACAAAAAAAGGTTTGATAAATATGTTTTGCAACTTACAATGTAGTTAACTTTTGACTCGGGTTTCGAAATGACTATTATAATATATCAAATCGAAGCTCGTATCCAATTACACCATAGGATTTGGTCTCGTAGTGAAAAATAATTTTTGTAGCCAAATTCCATCGTTTACATCTCTTATCGAGGGTTTAAAATTTTTGACGCACCATTTTCAATTTACTTACTTCCGGTGTGATTCAATAGAGCTAAAAAGGAGATATTAGTGCCAATCTTGGGTTATTTATTTATATTTTCAATCAGGCTCTATTCTTTAATAAAAAAAAGAGAAAAGAAAAATTAAGGGATGTTGTTCACATTTTCAAAAACAACAAATGGTTTGATAAATATGTGTTGCAAATGTCAACGGAGTTAACTTTTGACTCGGGTATCCAAACGACTATTATAAAATATCAAATCGAAGCTCGTATCAAATTACACAATATGAGTAGTTCTTGTCGAGAAAAATCAATTTTGTACCCAAATTCCATCGGTTACATCACTTATCGAGGATTTAAAGTTTTTGAAGCACCATATTGATTTTACTTAGTTCCGGTGTTATTCAATAGAGCTATAAAGGAGATATTGGTGCCGACCTATCCTTATTTATTTATATTTTCAATGAGGTTCTATTCTTTAATAAAAATATGAGAAAAGAAAAATAAAGGGATGTTGTTCACTTTTTCAAAAACAAAAAAACATTTGATAAATATGTTTTGCAACTTTCAACGTAGTTAACTTTTGACTCGGGTATCCAAACGACGATTATAATATATCAAATCGAAGCTCGTATCCAATTACACCATAGGATTTGGTCTCGTAGAAAAAAATAATTTTTGTAGCCAAATTCCATCGTTTACATTACTTATCGAGTGTTTAAAGTTTTTGACGTACCATTTTTATTTTAGTTATTTCCGGTGTTATTCATTAGAGCTATAAAGGAGATATTGGTGCCAACCTAGGGTTATGTATTTATATTTTCCATTTTTCTCTCTTCTTCAAAAAAATATAAGAGAAGAAAAAAGGAAGGGGATGTTGTTCACATTTTCAAAAACAAAAAAACATTTGATAAATATGTTTTGCAACTTTCAACGTAGTTAACTTTTGACTCGGGTATCCAAACGACGATTATAATATATCAAATCGAAGCTCGTATTCAATTACACCATAGGATTTGGTCTCGTAGAGAAAAATAATTTTTGTAGCCAAATTCCATCGTTTACATCACTTATGTTGGGTTTATAGTTTTTGACGCACCATTTTCAATTTACTTACTTCCGGTGTTATTCAATAGAGCTATAAAGGAGATATTGGTGCCAACCTTGGGTTATTTATTTATATTTTCAATCAGGCTCTCTTCTTCAAAAAAATATAAGAGAAGAAAAAAAGGAAGAGGATGTTGTTCACATTTTCAAAAACAAAAAAACTTTTGATAAATATGTTTTGCAATTTTCAACGGAGTTAACTTTTGACTCGACTATCCAAACGACTATTATAATATATTAAATCGAAGCTCGTATCCAATTACACCAGAGGATTTGGTCTCGTAGAGAAAAATAATTTTTGTAGCCAAATTACATCGTTTACATCACTTATCGAGTGTTTAAAGTGTTTGACGTACCATTTTCATTTTACTTACTTCCGGTGTTATTCAATAGAGCTATAAAGGAGATATTGGTGCCAACCTAGGGTATTTTATTTATATTTTCCATTAGTCTCTCTTCTTCAAAAATATATAAGAGAAGAAAAAAAAGAAGGGTATGTTGTTCACATTTTCAAAAACAAAAAACGGTTTGATAAATATGTTTTGCAACTGTCACCGGAGTTAACTTTTGACTCGGGTATCCAAACGACTATTATAATATATCAAATCGAAGCTCGTATCCAATTACACCATAGGATTTGGTCTCGTAGTGAAAAATAATTTTTGTAGCCAAATTCCATCGTCTACATCTCTTATCGAGGGTTTAAAATTTTTGACGCACCATTTTCAATTTACTTACTTCCGATGTGTTTCAATAGAGCTATAAAGGAGATATTAGTGCCAATCTTGGGTTATTTATTTATATTTTCAATCAGACTCTATTCTTTAATAAAAATAAGAGAAAAGAAAAATTAAGGGATGTTGTTCACATTTTCAAAAACAACAAATGGTTTGATAAATATGTGTTGCAAATGTCAACGGAGTTAACTTTTGATTCGGGTATCCAAACGACTATTATAAAATATCAAATCGAAGCTCGTATCCAATTACACCATAGGATTTGGTCTCGCAAAGAAAAATAATTTTTGTAGCCAAATTCCATCGTTTACATCTCTTATCGAGGGTTTAAAATTTTTGACGCACCATTTTCAATTTACTTACTTCCGGTGTGATTCAATAGAGCTATAAAGGAGATATTAGTGCCAATCTTGGGTTATTTATTTATATTTTCAATCAGGCTCTATTCTTTAATAAAAAAAAGAGAAAAGAAAAATTAAGGGATGTTGTTCACATTTTCAAAAACAACAAATGGTTTGATAAATATGTGTTGCAAATGTCAACGGAGTTAACTTTTGACTCGGGTATCCAAACGACTATTATAAAATATCAAATCGAAGCTCATATCAAATTACACAATATGAGTAGTTCTTGTCGAGAAAAATCATTTTTGTACCCAAATTCCATCGGTTACATCACTTATCGAGGATTTAAAGTTTTTGAAGCACCATATTGATTTTACTTAGTTCCGGTGTTATTCAATAGAGCTATAAAGGAGATATTGGTGCCGACCTATCCTTATTTATTTATATTTTCAATCAGGTTCTATTCTTTAATAAAGATATGAGAAAAGAAAAATAAAGGGATGTTGTTCACTTTTTCAAAAACAAAAAAACATTTGATAAATATGTTTTGCAACTTTCAACGTAGTTAACTTTTGACTCGGGTATCCAAAGGACGATTATAATATATCAAATCGAAGCTCGTATCCAATTACACCATAGGATTTGGTCTCGTAGAAAAAAATAATTTTTGTAGCCAAATTCCATCGTTTACATTACTTATCGAGTGTTTAAAGTTTTTGACGTACCATATTTATTTTAGTTATTTCCGGTGTTATTCATTAGAGCTATAAAGGAGATATTGGTGCCAACCTAGGGTTATGTATTTATATTTTCCATTAGTCTCTCTTCTTCAAAAAAATATAAGAGAAGAAAAAAGGAAGGGGATGTTGTTCACATTTTCAAAAACAAAAAAACATTTGATAAATATGTTTTGCAACTTTCAACGTAGTTAACTTTTGACTCGGGTATCCAAACGACGATTATAATATATCAAATCGAAGCTCGTATCCAATTACACCATAGGATTTGGTCTCGTAGAGAAAAATAATTTTTGTAGCCAAATTCCATCGTTTACATCACTTATCGAGGGTTTAAAGTTTTTGACGCTCCATTTTCAATTTACTTACTTCCGGTGTTATTCAATAGAGCTATAAAGGAGATATTGGTGCCAACCTTGGGTTATGTATTTATATTTTCAATCAGGCTCTCTTCTTCAAAAAAATATAAGAGAAGAAAAAAGGAAGGGGATGTTGTTCACATTTTCAAAAACAAAAAAACATTTGATAAATATGTTTTGCAACTTTCAACGTAGTTAACTTTTGACTCGGGTATCCAAACGACGATTATAATATATCAAATCGAAGCTCGTATCCAATTACACCATAGGATTTGGTCTCGTAGAGAAAAATAATTTTTGTAGCCAAATTCCATCGTTTACATCACTTATCGAGGGTTTAAAGTTTTTGACGCTCCATTTTCAATTTACTTACTTCCGGTGTTATTCAATAGAGCTATAAAGGAGATATTGGTGCCAACCTTGGGTTATGTATTTATATTTTCAATCAGGCTCTCTTCTTCAAAAAAATATAAGAGAAGAAAAAAAGGAAGGGGATGTTGTTCACATTTTCAAAAACAAAAAAACATTTGATAAATATGGTTTGCAACTTTCAACGTAGTTAACTTTTGACTCGGGTATCCAAACGACGATTATAATATATCAAATCGAAGCTCGTATCCAATTACACCATAGGATTTGGTCTCGTAGAGAAAAATAATTTTTGTAGCCAAATTCCATCGTTTACATCACTTATCGAGGGTTTATAGTTTTTGACGCACCATTTTCAATTTACTTACTTCCGGTGTTATTCAATAGAGCTATAAAGGAGATATTGGTGCCAACCTTGGGTTATTTATTTATATTTCCCATTAGTCTCTCTTCTTCAAAAAGTATAAGAGAAGACAAATAGGAAGGGAAGTTGTTCACATTTTCAAAAACAAAAAAACATTTGATAAATATGTTTTGCAACTTTCAACGTAGTTAACTTTTGACTCGGGTATCCAAACGACGATTATAATATATCAAATCGAAGCTCGTATCCAATTACACCATAGGATTTGGTCTCGTAGAGAAAAATAATTTTTGTAGCCAAATTCCATCGTTTACATCACTTATCGAGGGTTTAAAGTTTTTGACGCTCCATTTTCAATTTACTTACTTCCGGTGTTATTCAATAGAGCTATAAAGGAGATATTGGTGCCAACCTTGGGTTATGTATTTATATTTTCAATCAGGCTCTCTTCTTCAAAAAAATATAAGAGAAGAAAAAAAGGAAGGGGATGTGGTTCACATTTTCAAATACAACAAAACATTTGATAAATATGTGTTCCAACTTTTAATGGAGTTAACTTTTGACTCGGGTATCGAAACGAATATTATAATATATCAAATCCAAACTCGTATATAATTACACAATAGGATTTGGTCTCGTAGAGAAAAATAATTTTTGTAGCCAAATTCCATCGTTTACATCACTTATCGAGGGTTTATAGTTTTTGACGCACCATTTTCAATTTACTTACTTCCGGTGTTATTCAATAGAGCTACAAAGGAGATATTGGTGCCAATCTTGGGTTATTTATTTATATTTTCAATCAGGCTCTATTCTTTAATAAAAATAAGAGAAAAGAAAAACTAAGGGATTTTGTTCACATTTTCAAAAACAACAAAAGGTTTGAAAAATATGTGTTGCAACTGTCAACGGGGTTAACTTTTGACTTGGGTATCGAAACGACTTTTATAATATATAAAATCGAAGCTCTTATCCAACTACACCATAGGATTTGGTCTCCAAGAGGAAAAAAAATTTTGTTCCCAAATTCCATCGTTTACATAACTTATCGAGGATTTAAGATTTGTGACGCACCATATTGATTTCACTTACTTCTGGTGTTATTCAATATAGCTATAAAGGAGATATTGGAACCAACCAAGGGTTATTTATTTATATTTCCCATTAGTCTCTCTTCTTCAAAAAGTATAAGAGAAGACAAATAGGAAGGGGATGTTGTTCACATTTTCAAAAACAAAAAAAAAACTTTTCATAAATATGTGGTGCACCTTTCAATAGAGTTAACTTTTGACTCGGGTGTCGAAACGATTATTATAATATATCAAATGGAAGCTCATATCCAATTACACCATAGGATTTGGTCTCATAGAGAAAAATAATTTTTGTAGCCAAATTCCATGGTTTACATCACTTATCGAGGGTTTAAAGTTTTTGACGCACCATTTTCATTTTACTTACTTCCGGTGTTATTCAATAGAGCTATAAAGGAAATTTTGGTACCAACCTAGGGTTATTTATTTATATTTTCCATTAGTCTCTCTTCTTTAAAAAATATAAGAGGAGAAAAAAGGAAGGGGATGTTGTTCACATTTTCAAAAACAAAAAAACATTTGATAAATATGTTGTGCAACTTTCAACAGAGTTAACCTTTGACTCGTGTATCAAAATGACAATTATAATATATCAAATCGAAGCTCGTATCCAATTACACCATAGAATTTGGTCTCATAGAGAAAAATAATTTTGTAGCCAAATTCCATCGTTTACATCACTTATCGAGTGTTTAAAGTTTTTGACGTACCATTTTCATTTTACTTACTTCCGGTGTTATTCAATAGAGCTATAAAGTAGATATTGGTGCCAACCTTGGGTTATTTATTTATATTTTCCATTAGTCTCTCTTCTTCAAAAAATATAAGAGGAGAAAAAAAGGAAGGTGATGTTGTTCACATTTTCAAAAACAAAAAAACATTTGATAAATATGTGGTGCAACTTTCAATGGAGTTAACTTTTGACTCGGGTGTCGAAACGATTATTATAATATATCAAATCGAAGCTCATATCCAATTACACCATAGGATTTTGTCTCATAGAGAAAAATAATTTTTGTAGCCAAATTCCATGGTTTACATCACTTATCGAGGGTTTAAAGTTTTTAAAGCATCATATTGATTTTACTTAGTTCCGGTGTTATTCAATAGAGCTATAAAGGAGATAGTGGACCCAACCTAGGGTTATTTATATATATTTCCCATTAGTCTCTCTTCCTCAAAAAATATAAGAGAACACAAATAGGAAGGGGATGTTGTCCACATTTTCAAAAACAAAAAAAACATTTGATAAATATGTGGTGCAACTTTCAATAGAGTTAACTTTTGACTCTCGGTGTCGAAACGACTATTATAATATATCAAATCGAAGCTCATATCCAACTACACCATAGGATTTGGTCTCATAGAGAAAAATAATTTTTGTAGCCAAATTCCATGGTTTACATCACTTATCGAGGGTTTAAAGTTTTTAAAGCAATATATTGATTTTACTTAGTTCCGGTGTTATTCAATAGAGCTATAAAGAAGATATTGGACTTAACCTAGGGTTATTTATTTATATTTCCCATTAGTCTCTCTTCTTCAAAAAATATAAGAGAAGACAAATAGGAAGGGGATGTTGTTCAAATTTTAAGAAACAACAAAAAGTTTTATAAATATGTATTGCAACTTTCAACGGAGTTATCTTTTGACTCGGGTATCGAAACGACTATTATAATATATCAAATCGAAGCTCTTAACAAATTACACAATATAATTTTTTCTCCCTGAGAAAAATCATTTTTGTACACAACTTCCATCGTTTCCATCATTTACTGAGGGTTTAATGTTTTTGATGCACCATTTTAATTTTACTTACTTCTGGTGCCAGTCAATAGAGCTATAAAGGAGATATTGGAGCCAACATAGGGTTATTTATTTATATTTTCGATTAGTCTCTCTTCTTCAAAAAATATAAGAGAAGACAAAAAGGAAGTGGATGTTGTTCCCATTTTCAGAAACAACAATAGATCTATAAAGTAGTTATTGGTGCCGACCTATCCTTATTTATTTATATTTTCAATCAGGCTCTATTCTTTAATAAAAATATGAGGAAAGAAAAATTAAGGGATGTTGTTCACATTTTCAAAAACAACAAAATGTTTGATAAATATGTGTTGCAACTGTCACCGGAGTTAACTTTTGACTCGGGTATCCAAACGACTATTATAATATATCAAATCGAAGCTCGTATCCAATTACACCATAGGATTTGGTCTCGCAAAGAAAAATAATTTTTGTAGCCAAATTTCATCGTTTACATCACTTATCGAGGGTTTAAAGTTTTTGACGCACCATTTTCATTTTAGTTTCTTCCGGTGTTATTCAATAGAGCTATAAGGGAGATATTGGAGCCAACCTAGGGTTATTTATTTAAATTTTCCATTAGTCTCTCTTCTTCATAAAATATAAGAGAAGACAAAAAAGAAGAGGATGTTGTTCACATTTTCGAGAAAAAAAATTGTTTTTATAAATATGTGTTGCAACTTTCAATGGAGTTATCTTTTGACTCGGGTATCGAAACAACTATTATAATATATCAAATCGAAAGCTCTTATCAAATTACACAATATGATTTGGCTCCCTGAGAAAAATCTTTTTCCTACCCAACTTCTATCCTTTCCATCACTTACCGATGGATTAATGTTTTTGATGCACCATTTTAATTTTACTTACTTCCGGTCTTATTCAATAGTGCTATAAAGGAGATATTGGTGCCGACCTATCCTTATTTATTTATATTTTCATTTTGGTCTCTATTCTTTAATAATAATAAGAGAAAAGAAAAATCAAGGGATATTGTTCACATTTTCAAAAACAAGAAAACATTTGATAAATATGTGTTGCAACTTTAAACGGAGTTAACTTTTCACTCGGGTATCGAAACGACTATTATAATATATCAAATCGAAGCTTGTATCAAATTACACAATATGATTTGGTCTTGCTTAAAAAAATAATTTTTGTACCCAAATTCCATCATTTACATCACTTATCGAGTGTTTAATGTTTTTGACACACCATTTTCATTTTACTTATGGAATTATTCCAAAGAGCTATAAAGGAGATATTGGTGTCATCCTATCCTTATTTTTATATATTATCAATCAGTCTCTATTCTTTAATAAAAATAAGAGAAAAGAAAAATTAATGGATGTTGTTCACATTTTCAAAAACAAGAAAACATGTGATAAATATTTTCAAACTACTATTATAATATATCAAATCGAAGCTCGTGTCTAATTTGACCATACGATTTGGTCTCGTAGAGAAAAATAATTTATGTAGCAAAATTCCATCGTTTACATCACTTATCGAGGGTTTAATGTTTTTGACGCACCATTTTCATTTTTCTTACTTCCGGTGTTATTCAATAGAGCTATAAAGGAGATATTGGTACCAACCTAGGGTTATTTATTTATATTTTCTATTAGTTTCTCTTCTTCAAAAAATATAAGAGAAGAAAAAAAGGAAAGGGATGTTGTTCACATTTTCAAAAACAAAAAAACATTTGATAAATATGTTTTGCAACTTTCAACGGATTTAACTTTTGACTCGGGTAACGAAATGACTATTATAATATATCAAATCGAAGCTCTTATCAAATTACACAATATGATTTTGGATCCCTGAGAAAAATCATTTTTGTACCCAACTTCCATCGTTTCCATCACTTACCGAGGGTTTAATGTTTCTGACGAACCATTTTCATTTTACTTACTTGCGGTATTATTCCATAGAGCTATAAAGGAGATATTGGTGTCATCCTATCCTTATTTTTATATATTATCAATCAGTCTCTATTCTTTAATAAAAATAAGAGAAAAGAAAAATTAATGGATGTTGTTCACATTTTCAAAAATAAGAAAACATGTGATAAATATGTGTTGCAACTGTCAACGTAGTTAACTTTTGACTCGGGTATCGAAAGGACTATTATAATATATCAAATCAAAGCTCGTATCCAATTACACCATAGGATTTGGTCTCACAAAGAAAAATAATTTTTGTAGCCAAATTCCATCGTTTACATCACTTATCGAGGGTTTAAAGTTTTTGACGCACCATTTTTATTTTTACTTACTTCCGTGGTTATTCAATAGAGCTATAAAGGAGATATTGGTGCCAACCTAGGGTTATTTATTTATATTTTCCATTAGTCTCTCTTCTTCAAAAAAACTAAGAAAAGAGAAAAAAGGAAGGGGATGTTGTTCACATTTTCAAAAAAAAAAATATTTGATAAATATGTGGTGCAACTTTCAACGGAGTTAACTTTTGACTCGGTTATCGATAGGACTATTATAATATATCAAATTGAAGCACATATCAAATTACACAATATGATTTGGTCTCCCAGAGAAAAATCATTTTTGTACCCAACTTCCATTGTTTCCATCACTTACCGAGGGTTTAATGTTTTTGATGCACCATTTTAATTTTACTTACTTCCAGCCTTATTCAATAGAGCTATAAAGGAGATATTGGTGCCGACCTATCCTTATTTATTTATATTTTCAATCAGTCTCTATTCTTTGATAAAAATAAGAGAAAAGAAAAATCAATGGATGTTGTTCACATTTTCAAATACAACAAAACATTTGATAAATATGTGGTACAAGTTTCAACGGGGTTAACTTTTGACTCGGGTATCGAAACGACTATTATAATATATCGAAACGACTATTATAATATATCAAATCGAAGCTCTTATCAAATTACACAATATGATTTTGGCTCCCTGAGAAAAATCATTTTTGTACCCAACTTCCATCGTTTCTATCACTTATCGAGGGTTTAAAGTTTTTGACGCACCATTTTAATTTTACTTACTTCCAGTCTTATTCAATAGAGCTATAAAGGAGATATTGGTGCCGACCTATCCTTATTTATTTATATTTTCAATCAGTCTCTATTCTTTGATAAAAATAAGAGAAAAGAAAAATCAATGGATGTTGTTCACATTTTCAAATACAACAAAACATTTGATAAATATGTGGTACAAGTTTCAACGGGGTTAACTTTTGACTCGGGTATCGAAACGACTATTATAATATATCGAAACGACTATTATAATATATCAAATCGAAGCTCTTATCAAATTACACAATATGATTTTGGATCCCTGAGAAAAATCATTTTTGTACCCAACTTCCATCGTTTCTATCACTTATCGAGGGTTTAAAGTTTTTGACGCACCATTTTAATTTCACTTACTTCCAGTCTTATTCAATAGAGCTATAAAGAAGATATTGGTGCCGACCTATCCTTATTTATTTATATTTTCAATCATTCTCTATTCTTTAATAAAAATAAGAGCGAAGAAAAATCAAGGGATGTTGTTCACATTTTCAAATACAACAAAACATTTGATAAATATGTGTTGCAACTTTCAATGGAGTTAACTTTTGACTCGGGTATCGAAACGACTATTATAATATATCAAATCCAAACTCGTATATAATTACACAATAGGATTTGGTCTCATAGAGAAAAATAATTGTTCTTCCCAAATTCCATCGTTTACATCAATTATCGAGGGTTTAAACTTTTTGATGCACTATTTTCATTTTACTTACTTCCGCTGTTATTCAATAGAGCTATAAAGGAGATAATGGAGCCAACCTAGGGTTATTTATTTATATTTTCCATTAGTCTCTCTTCTTCAAAAAATATAAGAGAAGACAAAAAGGAAGGGGATGTTGTTCGCATTTTCAGAAACAACAAATCATTTTTATAAATATGTGTTGCAACTTTCAACGGAGTTATCTTTTGACTCGGGTATCGAAACGACTATTATAATATATCAAATAGAAGCTCTTATCAAATTACACCATATGATTTTGGCTCCCTGAGAAAAATCATTTTTGTACCCAACTTCCATCGTTTCCATCACTTACCGAGGGTTTAATGTTTTTGATGCACCATTTTAATTTTACTTACTTCCGGTCTTATTCAGTAGAGATATAAAGGAGATATTGGTGCCGACTTATCCTTATTTATTTATATTTTCAATTAGTCTCTATTCTTTAAAACAAATAAGAGAAAAAAAATCAAGAGATGTTGTTCACATTTTCCAAAACAACAAAACATTTTATAAATATGTGTTGCAACTTTCAACGGAGATAACTTTTGACTCGGGTATCGAAATGACTATTATAATATATCAAATCGAAGCTCTTATCAAATTACACAATATGATTTTGGCTCCCTGAGAAAAATCATTTTTGTACCCAACTTTCATCGTTTCTATCACTTATCGAGGGTTTAAAGTTTTTGACGCACCATTTTCATTTTACTTATTTCCGCTGTTATTCAATAGAGCTATAAAGGAGATATTGGTGCCGACCTATCCTTATTTATTTATATTTTCAATCATTCTCTATTCTTTAATAAAAATAAGAGCGAAGAAAAATCAAGGGATGTTGTTCACATTTTCAAATACAACAAAACATTTGATAAATATGTGTTGCAACTTTTAATGGAGTTAACTTTTGACTCGGGTATCGAAACGAATATTATAATATATCAAATCCAAACTCGTATATAATTACACAATAGGATTTGGTCTCGTAGAGAAAAATAATTTTTGTAGCCAAATTCCATCGTTTACATCACTTATCGAGGGTTTATAGTTTTTGACGCACCATTTTCAATTTACTTACTTCCGGTGTTATTCAATAGAGCTACAAAGGAGATATTGGTGCCAATCTTGGGTTATTTATTTATATTTTCAATCAGGCTCTATTCTTTAATAAAAATAAGAGAAAAGAAAAACTAAGGGATTTTGTTCACATTTTCAAAAACAACAAAAGGTTTGAAAAATATGTGTTGCAACTGTCAACGGGGTTAACTTTTGACTTGGGTATCGAAACGACTTTTATAATATATAAAATCGAAGCTCTTATCCAACTACACCATAGGATTTGGTCTCCAAGAGGAAAAAAAATTTTGTTCCCAAATTCCATCGTTTACATAACTTATCGAGGATTTAAGATTTGTGACGCACCATATTGATTTCACTTACTTCTGGTGTTATTCAATATAGCTATAAAGGAGATATTGGAACCAACCAAGGGTTATTTATTTATATTTCCCATTAGTCTCTCTTCTTCAAAAAGTATAAGAGAAGACAAATAGGAAGGGGATGTTGTTCACATTTTCAAAAACAAAAAAAAAACTTTTCATAAATATGTGGTGCACCTTTCAATAGAGTTAACTTTTGACTCGGGTGTCGAAACGATTATTATAATATATCAAATGGAAGCTCATATCCAATTACACCATAGGATTTGGTCTCATAGAGAAAAATAATTTTTGTAGCCAAATTCCATGGTTTACATCACTTATCGAGGGTTTAAAGTTTTTGACGCACCATTTTCATTTTACTTACTTCCGGTGTTATTCAATAGAGCTATAAAGGAAATTTTGGTACCAACCTAGGGTTATTTATTTATATTTTCCATTAGTCTCTCTTCTTTAAAAAATATAAGAGGAGAAAAAAGGAAGGGGATGTTGTTCACATTTTCAAAAACAAAAAAACATTTGATAAATATGTTGTGCAACTTTCAACAGAGTTAACCTTTGACTCGTGTATCAAAATGACAATTATAATATATCAAATCGAAGCTCGTATCCAATTACACCATAGAATTTGGTCTCATAGAGAAAAATAATTTTGTAGCCAAATACCATCGTTTACATCACTTATCGAGTGTTTAAAGTTTTTGACGTACCATTTTCATTTTACTTACTTCCGGTGTTATTCAATAGAGCTATAAAGTAGATATTGGTGCCAACCTTGGGTTATTTATTTATATTTTCCATTAGTCTCTCTTCTTCAAAAAATATAAGAGGAGAAAAAAAGGAAGGTGATGTTGTTCACATTTTCAAAAACAAAAAAACATTTGATAAATATGTGGTGCAACTTTCAATGGAGTTAACTTTTGACTCGGGTGTCGAAACGATTATTATAATATATCAAATCGAAGCTCATATCCAATTACACCATAGGATTTTGTCTCATAGAGAAAAATAATTTTTGTAGCCAAATTCCATGGTTTACATCACTTATCGAGGGTTTAAAGTTTTTAAAGCATCATATTGATTTTACTTAGTTCCGGTGTTATTCAATAGAGCTATAAAGGAGATAGTGGACCCAACCTAGGGTTATTTATATATATTTCCCATTAGTCTCTCTTCCTCAAAAAATATAAGAGAAGACAAATAGGAAGGGGATGTTGTCCACATTTTCAAAAACAAAAAAAACATTTGATAAATATGTGGTGCAACTTTCAATAGAGTTAACTTTTGACTCGGGTGTCGAAACGACTATTATAATATATCAAATCGAAGCTCATATCCAACTACACCATAGCATTTGGTCTCATAGAGAAAAATAATTTTTGTAGCCAAATTCCATGGTTTACATCACTTATCGAGGGTTTAAAGTTTTTAAAGCAATATATTGATTTTACTTAGTTCCGGTGTTATTCAATAGAGCTATAAAGAAGATATTGGACTTAACCTAGGGTTATTTATTTATATTTCCCATTAGTCTCTCTTCTTCAAAAAATATAAGAGAAGACAAATAGGAAGGGGATGTTGTTCAAATTTTAAGAAACAACAAAAAGTTTTATAAATATGTATTGCAACTTTCAACGGAGTTATCTTTTGACTCGGGTATCGAAACGACTATTATAATATATCAAATCGAAGCTCTTAACAAATTACACAATATGATTTTTTCTCCCTGAGAAAAATCATTTTTGTACACAACTTCCATCGTTTCCATCATTTACTGAGGGTTTAATGTTTTTGATGCACCATTTTAATTTTACTTACTTCTGGTGCCAGTCAATAGAGCTATAAAGGAGATATTGGAGCCAACATAGGGTTATTTATTTATATTTTCGATTAGTCTCTCTTCTTCAAAAAATATAAGAGAAGACAAAAAGGAAGTGGATGTTGTTCCCATTTTCAGAAACAACAATAGATCTATAAAGTAGTTATTGGTGCCGACCTATCCTTATTTATTTATATTTTCAATCAGGCTCTATTCTTTAATAAAAATATGAGGAAAGAAAAATTAAGGGATGTTGTTCACATTTTCAAAAACAACAAAATGTTTGATAAATATGTGTTGCAACTGTCACCGGAGTTAACTTTTGACTCGGGTATCCAAACGACTATTATAATATATCAAATCGAAGCTCGTATCCAATTACACCATAGGATTTGGTCTCGCAAAGAAAAATAATTTTTGTAGCCAAATTTCATCGTTTACATCACTTATCGAGGGTTTAAAGTTTTTGACGCACCATTTTCATTTTAGTTTCTTCCGGTGTTATTCAATAGAGCTATAAGGGAGATATTGGAGCCAACCTAGGGTTATTTATTTAAATTTTCCATTAGTCTCTCTTCTTCATAAAATATAAGAGAAGACAAAAAAGAAGAGGATGTTGTTCACATTTTCAGAAAAAAAAATTGTTTTTATAAATATGTGTTGCAACTTTCAATGGAGTTATCTTTTGACTCGGGTATCGAAACAACTATTATAATATATCAAATCGAAAGCTCTTATCAAATTACACAATATGATTTGGCTCCCTGAGAAAAATCTTTTTCCTACCCAACTTCTATCCTTTCCATCACTTACCGATGGATTAATGTTTTTGATGCACCATTTTAATTTTACTTACTTCCGGTCTTATTCAATAGTGCTATAAAGGAGATATTGGTGCCGACCTATCCTTATTTATTTATATTTTCATTTTGGTCTCTATTCTTTAATAATAATAAGAGAAAAGAAAAATCAAGGGATATTGTTCACATTTTCAAAAACAAGAAAACATTTGATAAATATGTGTTGCAACTTTAAACGGAGTTAACTTTTCACTCGGGTATCGAAACGACTATTATAATATATCAAATCGAAGCTTGTATCAAATTACACAATATGATTTGGTCTTGCTTAAAAAAATAATTTTTGTACCCAAATTCCATCATTTACATCACTTATCGAGTGTTTAATGTTTTTGACACACCATTTTCATTTTACTTGCGGAATTATTCCAAAGAGCTATAAAGGAGATATTGGTGTCATCCTATCCTTATTTTTATATATTATCAATCAGTCTCTATTCTTTAATAAAAATAAGAGAAAAGAAAAATTAATGGATGTTGTTCACATTTTCAAAAACAAGAAAACATGTGATAAATATTTTCGAAACGACTATTATAATATATCAAATCGAAGCTCGTGTCTAATTTGACCATACGATTTGGTCTCGTAGAGAAAAATAATTTATGTAGCAAAATTCCATCGTTTACATCACTTATCGAGGGTTTAATGTTTTTGACGCACCATTTTCATTTTTCTTACTTCCGGTGTTATTCAATAGAGCTATAAAGGAGATATTGGTACCAACCTAGGGTTATTTATTTATATTTTCTATTAGTTTCTCTTCTTCAAAAAATATAAGAGAAGAAAAAAAGGAAAGGGATGTTGTTCACATTTTCAAAAACAAAAAAACATTTGATAAATATGTTTTGCAACTTTCAACGGATTTAACTTTTGACTCGGGTAACGAAATGACTATTATAATATATCAAATCGAAGCTCTTATCAAATTACACAATATGATTTTGGATCCCTGAGAAAAATCATTTTTGTACCCAACTTCCATCGTTTCCATCACTTACCGAGGGTTTAATGTTTCTGACGCACCATTTTCATTTTACTTACTTGCGGTATTATTCCATAGAGCTATAAAGGAGATATTGGTGTCATCCTATCCTTATTTTTATATATTATCAATCAGTCTCTATTCTTTAATAAAAATAAGAGAAAAGAAAAATTAATGGATGTTGTTCACATTTTCAAAAATAAGAAAACATGTGATAAATATGTGTTGCAACTGTCAACGTAGTTAACTTTTGACTCGGGTATCGAAAGGACTATTATAATATATCAAATCAAAGCTCGTATCCAATTACACCATAGGATTTGGTCTCACAAAGAAAAATAATTTTTGTAGCCAAATTCCATCGTTTACATCACTTATCGAGGGTTTAAAGTTTTTGACGCACCATTTTTATTTTTACTTACTTCCGTGGTTATTCAATAGAGCTATAAAGGAGATATTGGTGCCAACCTAGGGTTATTTATTTATATTTTCCATTAGTCTCTCTTCTTCAAAAAAACTAAGAAAAGAGAAAAAAGGAAGGGGATGTTGTTCACATTTTCAAAAAAAAAAATATTTGATAAATATGTGGTGCAACTTTCAACGGAGTTAACTTTTGACTCGGTTATCGATAGGACTATTATAATATATCAAATTGAAGCACATATCAAATTACACAATATGATTTGGTCTCCCAGAGAAAAATCATTTTTGTACCCAACTTCCATTGTTTCCATCACTTACCGAGGGTTTAATGTTTTTGATGCACCTTTTTAATTTTACTTACACCCGGTCTTATTCAAAAGAGCTATAAATGAGATAATGGTGCCGACCTATCCTTATTTATTTATATTTTCAATCAGTCTCTATTCTTTAATAAAAATAAGAGAAAAGAAAAATCAAGGGATGATCACATTTTCAAATACAACAAAACATTTGATAAATATGTGGTACAAATTTCAACGGGGTTAACATTTGACTCGGGTATCGAAACGAGTATTATAATATATCGAAACGACTATTATAATATATCAAATCGAAGCTCTTATCAAATTACACAATATGATTTTGGCTCCCTGAGAAAAATCATTTTTGTACCCAACTTTCATCGTTTCTATCACTTATCGAGGGTTTAAAGTTTTTGACGCACCATTTTAATTTTACTTACTTCCAGTCTTATTCAATAGAGCTATAAAGGAGATATTGGTGCCGACCTATCCTTATTTATTTATATTTTCAATCAGTCTCTATTCTTTGATAAAAATAGGAGAAAAGAAAAATCAATGGATGTTGTTCACATTTTCAAGTACATCAAAACATTTGATAAATATGTGCTACAAGTTTCAACGGGGTTAACTTTTGACTCGGGTATCGAAACGACTATTATAATATATCGAAACGACTATTATAATATATCAAATCGAAGCTCTTATCAAATTACACAATATGATTTTGGATCCCTGAGAAAAATCATTTGTGTACCCAACTTCCATCGTTTCTATCACTTATGGAGGGTTTAAAGTTTTTGACGCACCATTTTAATTTCACTTACTTCCAGTCTTATTCAATAGAGCTATAAAGGAGATATTGGTGCCGACCTATCCTTATTTATTTATATTTTCAATCATTCTCTATTCTTTAATAAAAATAAGAGCGAAGAAAAATCAAGGGATGTTGTTCACATTTTCAAATACAACAAAACATTTGATAAATATGTGTTGCAACTTTCAATGGAGTTAACTTTTGACTCGGGTATCGAAACGACTATTATAATATATCAAATCCAAACTCGTATATAATTACACAATAGGATTTGGTCTCATAGAGAAAAATAATTGTTCTTCCCAAATTCCATCGTTTACATCAATTATCGAGGGTTTAAACTTTTTGATGCACTATTTTCATTTTACTTACTTCCGCTGTTATTCAATGGAGCTATAAAGGAGATAATGGAGCCAACCTAGGGTTATTTATTTATATTTTCCATTAGTCTCTCTTCTTCAAAAACTATAAGAGAAAACAAAAAGGAAGGGGATGTTGTTCGCATTTTCAGAAACAACAAATCATTTTTATAAATATGTGTTGCAACTTTCAACGGAGTTATCTTTTGACTCGGGTATCGAAACGACTATTATAATATATCAAATAGAAGCTCTTATCAAATTACACCATATGATTTTGGCTCCCTGAGAAAAATCATTTTTGTACCCAACTTCCATCGTTTCCATCACTTACCGAGGGTTTAATGTTTTTGATGCACCATTTTAATTTTACTTACTTCCGGTCTTATTCAGTAGAGATATAAAGGAGATATTGGTGGCGACTTATCCTTATTTATTTATATTTTCAATTAGTCTCAATTCTTTAAAAAAAATAAGAGAAAAAAAATCAAGGGATGTTGTTAACATTTTCCAAAACAACAAAACATTTTATAAATATTTGTTGCAACTTTGAACGGAGGTAACTTTTGACTCGGGTATCGAAACGACTATTATAATATATCAAATCGAAGCTCTTATCAAATTACACAATATGATTTTGGATCCCTGAGAAAAATCATTTTTGTACCCAACTTCCATCGTTTCTATCACTTATCGAGGGTTTAAAGTTTTTGACGCACCATTTTAATTTTACTTACTTCCAGTCTTATTCAATAGAGCTATAAAGGAGATATTGGTGCCGACCTATCCTTATTTATTTATATTTTCAATCATTCTCTATTCTTTAATAAAAATAAGAGCGAAGAAAAATCAAGGGATGTGGTTCACATTTTCAAATACAACAAAACATTTGATAAATATGTGTTGCAACTTTTAATGGAGTTAACTTTTGACTCGGGTATCGAAACGAATATTATAATATATCAAATCCAAACTCGTATATAATTACACAATAGGATTTGGTCTCGTAGAGAAAAATAATTGTTCTTCCCAAATTCCATCGTTTACATCAATTATCGAGGGTTTAAACTTTTTGATGCACTATTTTCATTTTACTTACTTCCGCTGTTATTCAATAGAGCTATAAAGGAGATAATGGAGCCAACCTAGGGTTATTTATTTAAATTTTCCATTAGTCTCTCTTCTTCAAAAAATATAAGAGAAGACAAAAAGGAAGGGGATGTTGTTAACATTTTCCAAAACAACAAAACATTTTATAAATATTTGTTGCAACTTTGAACGGAGGTAACTTTTGACTCGAGTATCGAAACGACTATTATAATATATCAAATCGAAGCTCGTATCAAATTACACCATATGATTTTGTCTCCCTGAGAAAAATCATTTTTGTACCAACCTTCCATCGTTTCCATCACTTACCGAGGGTTTAATGTTTTTGACGCACCATTTTCATTTTACTTACTTCCGGTGTTATTCAGTAGAACTATAAAGGAGATATTGGTGGCGACTTAGGGTTATTTGTTTATATTTTCCATTAGTCTCAATTGTTTAAAAAAAATAAGAGAAAAAAAATCAAGGGATGTTGTTAACATTTTCCAAAACAACACAACATTTTATAAATATTTGTTGCAACTTTGAACGGAGGTAACTTTTGACTCGGGTATCGAAACGACTATTATAATATATCAAATCGAAGCGCTTATCAAATTACACAATATGATTTTGGATCCCCGAGAAAAATCATTTTTGTACCCAAATTCCATCGTTTACATCAATTATCGAGGGTTTAAAGTTTTTGACGCACCATTTTAATTTCACTTACTTCCAGTCTTATTCAATAGAGCTATAAAGAAGATATTGGTGCCGACCTATCCTTATTTATTTATATTTTCAATCATTCTCTATTCTTTAATAAAAATAAGAGCGAAGAAAAATCAAGGGATGTTGTTCACATTTTCAAATACAACAAAACATTTGATAAATATGTGTTGCAACTTTTAATGGAGTTAACTTTTGACTCGGGTATCGAAACGAATATTATAATATATCAAATCCAAACTCGTATATAATTACACAATAGGATTTGGTCTCGTAGAGAAAAATAATTGTTCTTCCCAAATTCCATCGTTTACATCAATTATCGAGGGTTTAAACTTTTTGATGCACTATTTTCATTTTACTTACTTCCGCTGTTATTCAATAGAGCTATAAAGGAGATAATGGAGCCAACCTAGGGTTATTTATTTATATTTTCCATTAGTCTCTCTTCTTCAAAAAATATAAGAGAAGACAAAAAGGAAGGGGATGTTGTTCGCATTTTCAGAAACAACAAAACATTTTATAAATATTTGTCGCAACTTTGAACGGAGGTAACTTTTGACTCGAGTATCGAAATGACTATTATAATATATCAAATCGAAGCTCGTATCAAATTACACAATACGATTTTGGCTCCATGAGAAAACTCATTTTTCTACCAACCTTCCATCGTTTCCATCACTTACCGAGGGTTTAAAGTTTTTGACGCACCATTTTCATTTTACTTACTTCCGGTGTTATTCAATAGAACTATAAAGGAGATATTTGAGCCAACCTAGGGTTATTTGTTTATATTTTCCATTAGTTTCTCTTCTTCAAAAAATATAAGAGAAGACAAAAAGGAAGGGGATGTTGTTCACATTTTCAAATACAAAAAAACATTTGATAAATATGTGGTAAAAGTTTCAACGGGGTTAACTTTTGACTCGGGTATCGAAACGACTATTATAATATATCGAAACGAATATTATAATATATCAAATCGAAGCTCTTATCAAATTACACAATATGATTTTGGCTCCCTGAGAAAAATCATTTTTGTACCCAACTTCCATTGTTTCCATCACTTACCGAGGGTTTAATGTTTTTGATGCACCATTTTAATTTTACTTACATCCGGTCTTATTCAAAAGAGCTATAAATGAGATAATGGTGCCGACCTATCCTTATTTATTTATATTTTCAATCAGTCTCTATTCTTTAATAAAAATAAGAGAAAAGAAAAATCAAGGGATGATCACATTTTCAAATACAACAAAACATTTGATAAATATGTGGTACAAATTTCAACGGGGTTAACATTTGACTCGGGTATCGAAACGACTATTATAATATATCGAAACAACTATTATAATATATCAAATCGAAGCTCTTATCAAATTAGACAATATGATTTTGCCTCCCTGAGAAAAATCATTTTCGTACCCAACTTCCATCGTTTCCATCACTTACTAAGGGTTTATTGTTTTTGATGCACCATTTTAATTTTACTTACTTCAGGTGTTATTCAAAAGAGCTATAAAGGAGATATTGGAGCCAACCTAGGGTTGTTTATTTATATTTTCCATTACTCTCTCTTCTTCAAAAAATTTAAGAGAAGAGAAAAAGGAAGGGGATGTTGTTCACATTTTCAAAAAAAAAAACAAAACATTTTTATAAATATGTGTTGCAACTTTCAACGGAGTTATCTTTTGACTCGGTTATCGAAATGACTATTATAATATATCAAATCGAAGCTCTTATCAAATTACATAATATGATTTTGGTTCATAAAGAAAAAGCATTTTTGTACCCAAATTCCATCGTTTACATCACTTACCGAGGGTTCACGTTTACTTCTGGTGTTATTCAATAGAGCTAAAAAGGAGATATTGGTGCCGACCTAGCCTTATTTATTTATATTTTCAATCAGTCTCTATTCTATAATAAAAATAAGGGAAAAGAAAAATCAAGGAATGTTGTTCACATTTTCAAAAACAACAAAGCATTTGATAAATATGTGTTGCAACTTTAAACGCAGTTAACTTTTCACTCGGGTATCGAAACGACTATTATAATATATCAAATCGAAGCTCGTATCAAATTACACAAAATGATTTGGCTTGATGAGAAAAATAATTATTGTACCCAAATTCCATCATTTACATCACTTATCGAGGGTTTAAATATTTTGACGCACCATTTTTATTTTACTTTCTTCCGGTGTTATTCAATAGAGCTATAAGGGAGATATTGGAGCCAACCTAGGGTTATTTATTTATATTTTTGTTGAGTGCTCAAAAAGCACCAAATTTACCATGATTTTATGCTCATTAATTGATTAAAAATATATATATTTATATGTTTTATCATATATTTATATAAATTTGTCTTTTTCGGAATCACGGGTATTTTTATTGTTTTTCAGGTATTTTGGCTTAAAAACACAATTTAAAGACTCAAAGAGGAATACTTGAAGCAATACATCACAAATATATTAATAAATAAGTGGGAAAAGGTCAACAAACACGTAAAAATTGGACAAAATGGGTCGAAACGGTCAAAAATGTCAAAAAGACGGAAATCGTGCCCGCGGCCCTAGCCGCCGTGCGGCCAGCGCCACGTCGTGCGCCCGGTGCGATGGGCACTTGTTCATGCGCACCGAAGCTGCGCTACTGAACATCCCCGCTGCGCAGCGCTGCCCAAGCCCCCTCCACGTGCCTAACGCCTTTTTGCCCCATTTATCACGTGCAGCCGCCCCCATGACGTCATGCTGACGTCATTAATGACCTCAGCATTTCCATTACACGTTTTTACATTTTTTAACATTTTTTTAACATTTGTTTTAACATTTTTTTACTCATTTTTTCTCTCCATCCTCACCTATAAATACCCCCCTTCCCTTCACTTCAAAACACACCTCAAAACACACTTCTCTCTTCTTTCTTTCTCTCCATTTCTTAGTTTTTAGTTTTTTTTAGTTTTTCTTATGTTTTAGCTAGTTTTTCGTATGTTTTCGCTAGTTTCTCTTAGTTTTAGAGTTCTTCCCTTTTTGGGAAGAACTAGTTATGTTTTTTGTAATTTATTAGCTTTTGGATTCAATAAATGGGAGTGCAAATTCCGTTTGGAGTTTTTCTAGCAACGGGAATGGCATCGAAGTACTGTAAGGATTTTATTTTCTTTGCAGTTATTTTTTATGCTTTATTCTTACATGTTATATTTAATTTGTCTATGATTAAATTTAATTGTGTTAGGTGTTTGTAAAAATGATATAATAATAACGTTGTTATGCTTGCGAAATATTAAATAGGTGAAAATCTCTAAAATGAATTGATTTTATTTTTATTCAAGATTTTATATTAAGAATGTTAGAGAGAAATATATTATTTTTCATTACAAACTTAAATCTGAAAATTAGATTTTAAGGTTTAGTTATCCGGTCTGATTTAGAGTAGTGCTCTTTTATTTGTTGGTACATTCGCCCGGTAGTGAGAGTGAAGCTCTATTTCAAAAGTTTTTATAAGAATTATTATCTGAAAATGTATTGACAACACGTTTTCAGTAGTGGTTTTAAAACTTGAAAGTTAGTACTCGGATAACTAAATTCTTAGGTTTAATTTGGACACCTTGAATAAAGTTTAAACTATCTAACCCCACCAAAGGTGGCATTTAAATGGTTCATTTTCAATCTCTTAGAAAAAGGAATTAATTTAATTAACCAAATTAATTATCAACCCCACCCATAGGTGTTAATTGATTTGTTTAGTTAACAAAGAATATCTAACCCCACCAAAGGTGGTATTCATACAAAAAAGGGAGAATCAATAAATATCAATTCATATCTTTAATAACCTAAATAATATGAGCAAGCATAATTAACTTAGTTATTATATCCATAAATACTCCACTATTATAAATGATAAAATTTGCATAAATATTTATTGAATCTATGTTTATTTTTATGTTAGTAGATTAAAAACACAAAACCCAAAATATCGTGACAGGATGTTTAGGATTTAATTTCATTTTTAAAAGTTTGAATAATAAATTAAAAACCACATACATTCCTTCCTTAGATCGACCTTGGGAGTATACTTATCATTTTCTACGAAATGATTCGTGCACTTGCAAGAGTTTTATAAATATAAAACCAAAGTATTGGTAAGATCGGCGATGCCAGTTTTCTTCATCAAGTTTTTGGCGCCGTTGCCGGGGATGGCATCAAAGTTTTTGGCAATCCCGATTCTGCTCATCAAGTTTTTGGCGCCGTTGCCGGGAAAGGATTAGCGTTTTTAATATATTTATCATTAAAATTTTAAAAATATTTTTGTGCTGTAAATAATTGTGATTTTTTTTGTTTTGTAAAAAAAATAAAAAATAAAACATTTAATCAAATTTCAAATTTCATAAGAAATAATAAAAAAATTAAAAAAATTAAAAAAAAATTAAAAATTAAAAAAATTAAAAAATTAAAAATTAAAAAAATTAAAAACAAATAAAAAAAATAAAAAAAATAAAAAAAATAAAAAAAATTATTTTATTTTCTTTTACCTTTTTCAATTTTATTTTATTATTTTTATTTTATTTTATATTTTTCTTTTTTAGCTATTTGTTTTTGTTTTTTTTTCTTCTTGATTTTTTTAACTTAATTAACTTAGATTTTTTTTTACTAACTTAATTAAATTAGATTTTTTTAACTTAACTTAAGTAACTTAGTTTTGTTTTACTAACTTAATTAACTTAGATTTTTTTTAAACTTAACTTAATTAACTTAGATTTTTTTTACTTCACTTAACTTAATTAACTTTTTTTTAAACTTAATTAACTTAGATTTTCATTAACTTAAATTTTTATTTAATTTAACTTAATAACATGAAAAGTAAAGATCTAAGGGAGTTCTGTCTAGGAGACTAGTTCTTGGAAGCCTTTGTGCCACTAGTCTTTTCTGGGAACGTTGTTCTGTCTAGGAGGATGGTTTTTAAGGAGCCTTTGCACCACCATTCTTTCCTGGGAGCACTCTTGGTTAATACTGATTATGTTATTTTTTTTTCTTAAAAACAAAAAAAAACATAAATTCTGAAACTACCTCCAAAATTTTAAAGTTTTAATTATAATCTAAGGAGTTAGTTGCTTTGTTTAATCTAGGTACAATTGTGTTTTTTATGCCTTAATTATTTGATTTGTACCTAGATGTGGGTTATCTAAAACTCAAAGTATGCCTCTAGTTTTAAGTACAGAAAGAAATCTGAAAATCAATAGGGCATGACTGAAAAAGTATAGGTAGACAACCTTGTCTTACATGAAGGTTTGATTGACTCAATGATGAGGGGACATTGAGTTTACTTAAAATGCAATCCCCAAGTTACATCTTGCTAAGACGTTAAACTAAGCGCTGGATGGGAGGCAACCCATCATTTTAGGTAATTTTCTTTTATTTCTTTTATTTACTTAATTTTATTGTTTATTTCTTTTTAATTACATGTGAATAATTTTTAAATTGTTAAAACTAAAAATATTTGTTGAGATGTTAGAAGTTCACAGTGATCTGTCTGTATACACTTTAATGATGAATATGATGGATGCACCTGCATTTTCCATTACTACTTGCACTTTCTCAAGAAATAGGTAATCTTTCTTCTCTTTTCTCTTTATCTTTAATTTACAGTTGTTACATTGAGGACAATGTAAGTTCTAGGTTGGGGTTGGTGAAAAGTTACCATGCTTAATTAAAAAAAAAGTTTTAACAATTTAAAAATATAAAAAAATATAAAAAAATAAAAAATATACTTTTTCATTTTTTGTGTGTTTGGTTTTATTTCTATTTTGTGTGATTTAGTAATTTTTGAAAAAAAAAATTTCTCACAAAAATTATCATTTCTTTAAATCAAATTTAAGTAAATAGTTAAGTCTTTTGTACTGTTAGATCAATTTTTGAAAACATATCATGAAATATTTTGTAATTATTTTTGATAATTAGTTAGTTTTTGTCATAACTAGTATTTCTTGATAAGATGTAGAAATTATATTAAACCCAAAATCGGTGTTTATGAATTTTTTTTAGTGGAGACTACCTTTGTTAGATATAATTTGAGCCTAATTTCCTTTATTCAGAGTGAAATATATATTTTTTCTACTCCAAACAAATTTCTTATTTCTTCAATTTTTAGATGATCTCTATAGGTATTAGCATTGAATGTATGAATTTTTTCTCATCTTAATAGAGTATCGTATATTTTTTATTATTATTTTTGCTTAGATTAAATGATTTGAGTAGAAATTGATAGTATATGCTTATATCTCGTTCATGCATGACTGCTACAAAAAAAATACATATCTGGGGTTACCTAAACCACGATCAAACAGAAAAGCCACAAAATTAAACACTCACCAAAATCCAAAAAAAAAAATGTACAATCTCTACATGGGTTGACTCTCTAAAATACATATATTGAGAAATATCTTCAGAAAAAAATAGAGAGATAAAGAATATATAGTATAATCTACATACTATAACCCACATTGCCTACAAAGTTGTGAGTAAAAGTTAATTACAAAAGAAAGATATAGGAAATAATTCCCTAAAAAGTCATTGCACTCTCTTCATTTGTAAAAGGCATATATCTTGAAATTCTTTCTTAATGATTTTGATTTATGAATGACAATAATTTTTATATATGATATCTTTATAATTTATACATTTGATTCCTTTCATGAGATCAATATTAAAATAACACTTTGAGCCTTTATTCTTTATACATATGCGAACATATTAGTTCATTTCTATACATCAACTCTTTCGCATATAAATTAGTATGAGTGTTTGAACCCATAGGATTCAGTGTTTTGAGAGTATTGACTTGTGAGGAATAGAGTCAAAGCGAATTCTGATTCATGACACTGAAATTGGGTGAAATTAAATTGATACATTTTTGACATGAAATATGAAAATGATTTTCGACTAATTATTATAATAAATCATGATTGTTTAAAGAGATTAAAATAACTTATGCTTGAGATTTTAATTATGATCTTAAAGGAGATTAAAAAGTATGAGACATTTTTGTGATATGTTGTTAATTTGTGATTTTGTTGTAAATTTAATTTTTAATTTGTTTGTTTTTATTGTTTCTTTTGATTTTTACATTTAGTTCAATGTTTGTGGGTATCATTACTAAAAACCCTCACGAGATTCAAACTCGTCCACTAGGGCAACCTAGGGGTTTAAAGGCTTGTTGCATAGGCTAAATGCAACCGTGTAAATCCACGGAAGTGATTTAGGATAGTTTAATTTTTAGTTTTTATCGCTTCTCTTGCTAAGGGACTAGCAAGAAGTTGGTCAGGTTGTGATGAGTGCTCAAAAAGCACTAAAATTACCATGATTTTATGCTCATTAATTGATTAAAAATATATATATTTATATGTTTTATCATATATTTATATAAATTTGTCTTTTTCAGAATCACGGGTATTTTTATTGTTTTTCAGGTATTTTGGCTTAAAAACGCAATTTAAAGACTCAAAGAGGAATACTTGAAGCAATACATCACAAATATATTAATAAATAAGTGGGAAAAGGTCAACAAACATGGAAAAATTGGACAAAATGGGTCGAAAAGGTCAAAAATGTCAAAAAGACGGAAATTGCGCCCCGCTGCCCAGCCGCGCGCGCAGCCCAGCGCCCCAGCCCGCGCACCCCGGTGCCCCATGCCGCGTGCGCACGCGTGCGCCTGAGCGCGTTGGGCACTGTTCACGTGCGCCGAGCTGCGCGTAGCGAGAGCCCCCCGTGCGCGCGCGCAGTGCCTAGCAGCCCCCCTCCGCGCGCCCAACGCCTTTTCGCCCCATTTTTCACGTGCAGCCGCCCCCATGACGTCATGCTGACATCATTAATGACCTCAGCATTTCCATTACACATTTTTACATTTTTTAACATTTTTTTAACATTTGTTTAACATTTTTTTACTCATTTTTTCTCTCCATCCTCACCTATAAATACCCCCCTTCCCTTCACTTCAAAACACACCTCAAAACACAGTTCTCTCTTCTTTCTTTCTCTCCATTTCTTAGTTTTTAGTTTTTTTTAGTTTTTCTTATGTTTTAGCTAGTTTTTCTTATGTTTTAGCTAGTTTCTCTTAGTTTTAGAGTTCTTCCCTTTTTGGGAAGAACTAGTTATGTTTTTTGTAATTTATTAGCTTTTGGATTCAATAAATGGGAGTGCAAATTCCGTTTGGAGTTTTTCTAGCAACGGGAATGGCATCGAAGTACTGTAAGGATTTTATTTTCTTTACAGTTATTTTTTATGCTTTATTCTTACATGTTATATTTAATTTGTCTATGATTAAATTTAATTGTGCTAGCTGTTTGTAAAAATGATATAATAATAACATTGTTATGCTTGCGAAATATTAATTAGATGAAAATCTCTAAAAGGAATTGATTTTATTTTTATTCAAGATTTTATATTAAGAATGTTAGAGAGAAATATATTATTTTTCATTACAAACTTAAATCTGAAAATTAGATTTTAAGGTTTAGTTATCCGGTCTGATTTAGAGTAGTGATCTTTTATTTGTTGGTACAATCGCCCGGTAGTTAGAGTGAAGCTCTATTTCAAAAGTTTTTATAAGAATTATTATCTGAAAATGTATTGACAACACGTTTTCAGTAGTGGTTTTAAAACTTGAAAGTTAGTACTCGGATAACTAAATTCTTAGGTTTAATTTGGACACCTTGAATAAAGTTTAAACTGTCTAACCCCACCAAAGGTGGCATTTAAATGGTTCATTTTCAATCTCTTAGAAAAAGGAATTAATTTAATTAACCAAATTAGTTGTCAACCCCATCCATAGGTGTTAATTGATTTGTTTAGTTAACATAGAATATCTAACCCCACCAAAGGTGGTATTCATACAAAAAAGGGAGAATCAATAAATATCAATGCATATCTTTAATAACCTAAATAATATGAGCAAGCATAATTAACTTAGTTATTATATCAATAAATACTCCACTATTATAAATGATAAAATTTGCATAAATATTTATTGAATCTATGTTTATTTTTATGTTAGTAGATTAAAAACACAAAACCCAAAATATCGTGACAGGATGTTTAGGATTTAATTTCGTTTTTAAAAATTTGAATAATAAATTAAAAACCACATACATTCCGTCCTTAGATCGATCTTGGGAGTATACTTATCATTTTCTACGAAATGATTCGTGCACTTGCGAGAGTTTTATAAATATAAAACCAAAGTATTGGCAGGATCGGCGATGCCGGTTTTCGTTCATCAAGTTTTTGGCGCCGTTGCCGGGGATGACTCCGTTGCGGGGATGGCATCAAAGTTTTTGGCAATCCCGATTCTGCTCATCAATTTTCCATTAGTCTCTCTTCTTCAAAAAATCTAAGAGAAGAGAAAAAGGAAGGGGATGTTGTTCACATTTTCAGAAACAACAAAACATTTTTATAAATATGTGTTGCAACTTTCAACGGAGTTATCTTTTGACTCGGGTATCGAAACGACTATTATAAAATATATCAAATCAAAGAACTTTCCAAATTACACAATATGATTTTGGCACACTCAGAAAAATCATTTTTGTACCCAAATTCCATCTTTTACGTCACTTATCGAGGGTTTAAAGTTTTTGACGGACCATTTTCATTTTACTTACTTCCGGTGTTATTTAATAGAGCTATAAATGAGATATTGGTGCCGATCTATCCTTATTTGTTTATATTTTCAATCACTTTATATTATTTAATAAAAATAAGAGAAAAGAAAAACAAGGGATGTTGTTCACTTTTTCAAAAAGAACAAAGCATTTGATAAATATGTGTTGCAACTTTCACCGAAGTTAACTTCTCACTCGGGTATCAAAACGACTATTATAATATATCAAATCGAAGCTCGTATCAAATTAAACAATATGATTTGGTCTCGCTAGGAAAAATAATTTTTGTACGCAAATTCCATAGTTTACATCACTTATCGAGGGTTTAATGTTTTTGACGCACCATTTTCATTTTACTTCCTTGCGGTCTAATTCAATAGAGCTATAAAGGAGATATTGGTGTTGTCCTATCCTTATTAATATATATTATCAATCAGTCTCTATTCTTTAATAAAAATAAGAGAAAAGAAAAATCAAGGGATATTTTTCACATTTTCAAAAACAAGAAAACATTTGATAAATATGTGTTGCAACTTTCAACGGAGTTAAGTTTTGACTCGGGTATCGAAACAACTATTATAATATATTAAATCGAAGCTCATATCATATTACACAATATGATTTTGGCTCCCTGAAAAAAATCATTTTCGTACCCAACTTCCATCGTTTCCATCACTTACCGAGGGTTTAATGTTTTTTATGCACCATTTTAATTTTACTCACTTCTGGTGTTATTCAATAGAGCTATAAAGGAGATATTGGAGCCAACCTAGGGTTATTTATTTATATTTTCCATTAGTCTCTCTTCTCAAAAAATATAGGAGAAGACAAAAAGGAAGGGGATGTTGTTCACATTTTCAAAAAGAACAAAGCATTTGATAAATATTTGTTGCAACGTTCAACGGAGTTAACTTTTGACTCGGGTATCGAAACGACTATCCTTATACTTACTTCCGGTCTTATTCAATAGAGCTATAAAGGAGATATTGGTGCCGATCTATCCTTATTTATTTATATTTTGGATTAGTCTCTTTTCTTTAATAAAAATAACAGAAAAGAAAAATCAAGGGATATTGTTCACATTTTCAATAACAACAAAGCATTTGACAAATATATGTTGCAACTTTCAACGGAGTTGAATTTTGACTCGGGTATCGAAATGAATTTTATATTATATCAAATCGAAGCTCATTTCAAATTTCACAATATGACTTGGTCTCCCTGAGAAAAATCATTTTTGTACCCAATTTCCATCGTTTACATCACTTACCGAGTGTTTAAAATTTTTGAGGCACCATTTTAATTGTACTTACTTCCGGTGTTATTCAATAGTGCTATAAAGGAGATATTGGAGCCAACCTAGGGTTATTTATTTAAATGTTCCATTAGTCTCTCTTCTTCAAAAAATATAAGAGAAGAAAAAAAGGAAGGTGATGTTGTTCACATTTTCAATAAAAACAAAACATTTTTATCAATATGTGTTACAACTTTCAACGGAGTTATCTTTTGACTCGGTTATCGAAACGGCTATTATAGTATATCAAATCGAAGCTCTTATCAAATTACACAATATTTTTTTCTCCCTGAGAAAAATCATTTTTGTACCCAACTTCCATCGTTTCTATCACTTACCGATGGCTTAATGTTTTTGATGCACCATTTTAATTTTACTTACTTCCGGTCTTATTCAATGGAGCTATAAAGGAGATATTGGTGCCGACCTATCCTTATTTATTTATATTTTCAATCAGTCTCTATTCTTTAATAAAAATTAGAAAACAAAAAAAAATCAAGGGATGTTGTTCACATTTTCAAAAAGAACAAAGCATTTGATTAATATGTGCTGCAACTTTCAACGGAGTTAACTTTTCACTCGGGTATCAAAACGACTATTATAATATATCAAATCGAAGCTCGTATCAAATTGAACAATATGATTTGGCCTCACTTAGAAAAATAAATTTTGTACCCAAATTCCATCGTTTACATCACTTATCGAGGGTTTAATTTTTTGACGCACCATTTTCATTTTACTTACTTGCGGTCTTATTCAATAGAGCTATAAAGGAGATATTGGTGTTGTCCTATCCTTATTTATATATATTATCAATCAGTCTCTATTCTTTAATAAAAATAAGAGAAAAGAAAAATCAAGGGATATTTTTCACATTTTCAAAAACAAGAAAACATTTGATAAATATGTGTTGCAACTTTCAACGGAGTTAAGTTTTGACTCGGGTATCGGAACGACTATTATAATATATCAAATCAAAGCTCATATCAAATTACACAATATGATTTGGTCTCCCTTTGAAATATCCATTTTGTACCAAACTTCCATCATTTACATCACTTCTCAAGGGTTTAAAGTGTTTGACGCACCATTTTCATTTTATTTACTTCCTGCGTTATTCAATAGAGCTATAAAGGAGATATTGGAGCCAACCTCCGTTTATTTATTTATATTTTCCATTAGTCTCTCTTCTTCAAAAAGTATAAGAGAAGAAAAAAATCAAGGGATGTTGTTCACATATTCAAAAACACTAAAAAATTAGATAAATGTGTTACAACTTTTAACAGAGTTATATTTTGACTCGGGTATCGAAACTGCTATTATAATATATCAAAACGAAGCTCGTATAAAATTACAAAATATGATTTGGTCTTGACGAGAAAAATAATTTTTGTACCAAAATTCCATCGTTTACATCACTTATCGGGGGTTTAAAGTTTTTGACGCACCATTTTCATTTTACTCACTTCCAGTGTTATTCAATAGAGCAACAAAGGAGATATTGGAGTCAACCTATGGTTATTTTTTTAAATTTTCCATTAGTCTCTCTTCTTCAAAAAATATAAGAGAAGGCAAAAAAAGAAGGGGATGTTGTTCACATTTTCAGAACAAACAAAACATTTTTATAAATATGTGTTACAACTTTTAACGGAATTATCTTTTGACTCGGGTATCGAAACTGCTATTATAATATATCAAATCGAAGCTCGTATCGAATTACACAATATTTTTTTCTCCCTGAGAAAAATCATTTTTGTACCCAACTTCCATCGTTTACATCACCTATCGATGGTTTAATGTTTTTGATGCACCATTTTAATTTTACTTACTTCTGGTCTTATTCAATAGTGCTATAAAGCAGATATTGGTGCCGACCTATCCTTATTTATTTATATTTTCAATCAGTCTCTATTCTTTAATAAAAATAAGAGAAAAGAAAAATCAAGGGATGTTGTTCACATTTTCAAAAACAACAAAGCATTTGATAAATATGTGTTGCAACTTTCAACGTAGTTAAATTTTGACTCGGGTATCGAAATGGCTATTATAAAATATCAAATCGAAGCTCATATCAAATTGCACAATATGATTTTTTCTCCCTTTGAAAAATCAATTTTGTACCAAACTTCCATCATTTACATCACTTCTCAAGGGTTTAAAGTGTTTGACGCACCATTTTCATTTTATTTACTTCCTGCGTTATTCAATAGAGCTATAAAGGAGATATTGGAGCCAACCTCCGTTTATTTATTTATATTTTCCATTAGTCTCTCTTCTTCAAAAAGTATAAGAGAAGAAAAAAATCAAGGGATGTTGTTCACATTTTCAAAAACACTAAAAAATTAGATAAATGTGTTGCAACTATCAACGGAGTTAACTTTTGACTGGGGTATCGAAACGACTATTATAATATATCAAATTGAAGTTCGTATCAAATTACACAATATGATTTGGTGTTGACGAGAAAAATAATTTTTGTACCAAAATTCCATCGTTTACATCACTTATCGGGGGTTTAAAGTTTTTGACGCACCATTTTCATTTTACTCACTTCCAGTGTTATTCAATAGAGCTACAAAGGAGATATTGGAGCCAACCTATGGTTATTTTTTTAAATTTTCCATTAGTCTCTCTTCTTCAAAAAATATAAGAGAAGGCAAAAAAAGAAGGGGATGTTGTTCACATTTTCAGAACAAACAAAACATTTTTATAAATATGTGTTACAACTTTTAACGGAGTTATCTTTTGACTCGGGTATCGAAACGGCTATTATAATATATCAAATCGAAGCTCTTATCAAATTACACAATATGGTTTTTCCCTGAGAAAAAACATTTTCGTACCCAACTTCCATCGTTTCCATCACTTACCGATGTTTTAATGTTTTTGATGCACCATTTTAATTTTAATTACTTCCGGTCTTATTCAATAGAGCTATAAAGCAGATATTGGTGCCGACCTATCCTTATTTATTTATATTTTCAATCAGTCTCTATTCTTTAATAAAAATAAGAGAAAATAAAAATCAAGGGACGTTCAAATTTTCAAAAACAGCAAAGCATTTGATAAATATGTGTTTCAACTTTCAACGTAGTTACGTTTTGACTCGTGTATCGAAACGACTATTATAATATATCAAATCGAAGCTCATATCAAATTATACAATATGATTTTGTCTCCCTTTGAAAAATCAATTTTGTACCCAAATTCCATCGTTTACGTCACTTATCGAGGGTTTAAAGTTTTTGACGCACCATATTAATTTTACTTACTTCTGGTGTTATTCAACAGAGCTATAAAGGAGATATTGGAGCCAACATAGGGTTATTTATTTATATTTTCCATTAGTCTCTCTTCTTCAAAAAATCTAAGAGAAGAGAAAAAGGAAGGGGATGTTGTTCACATTTTCAAAAACAAAAAAAACATTTGATAAATATGTGGTGCAACTTTCAACGGAGTTAGCTTTTGACTCAGGTATCGAAAGGACTATTATAATATATCAAATTAAAGCTCATATCAAATTACACAATATGATTTGGTCTCCCTGAGAAAAAATCATTTTTGTACCCACTTTCAATCATTTACATCACTTACCGAGGGTTTAATGTTTTTGATGCACCATTTTTATTTTACGTACTTCCGGTGTTATTCAATAGAGCTATAAAAGAGATATTGGAGCCAAGCTAACGTTATTTATTTATATTTTCCAATCTCCCTTCTTCAAAAAATATAAGAGAAGACAAAAAGGAAGGGGATGTTGTTCCCATTTTCAGAAACAACAAAACATTTTTAGAAATATGTGTTGCAACTTTCAACAGAGTTATCTTTTGACTCGGGTATCGAAACGACTATTACACAATATGAGTTTTGATCCCTGAGAAAAATAATTTTTGTACTCAACTTCCCTCGTTTCCATCACTTACTGGGGGTTTAATGTTTTTGATTCACCTTTTTAATTTTACTTACTTCCGGTCTTATTCAATAGATCTATAAAGTAGTTATTGGTGCCGACCTATCCTTATTTATTTATATTTTCAATCAGTGTCTATTCTTTAATAAAAATAAGAGAAAAGAAAAATCAAGGGATATTGTTCACATTTTCAAAAACAAAAAAGCATTTGATAAATATGTTTTGCAACTTTCAACGGAGTTAACTTTTGACTCGGGTATCGAAACGAATATTATAATATATCAAAACGAAGCTCGTATCAAATTACCCAATATGATTTTGTCTCGCTGCGAAAAATAATTTTTGTACCCAAATTCCATCTTTTACGTCACTTATGGAGGGTTTAAAGTTTTTGATGCACCATTTTCATTTTACTCACTTCCGGTGTTATTCAATAGAGCTATAAAGGAGATATTGGAGCCAACCTAGGATTATTTATTTATATTTTCCATTAGTCTCTCTTCTTTAAAAAATATAAGAGAAGACAAAAAGGAAGGGGATGCTGTTAACATTTTCAGAAAAGACAAAACATTTTTTTAAATAGGTGTTGCAACTTTCAACAGAGTTATCTTTTTACTCGGGTATCGAAACGGCTGTTATAATATATAAAATCGAAGCTCTTATCAAATTACAAAATAAAATTTTGGCTCCTAAAAAAAAATAATTTTTGTACCCAACTTCCATCGTTTCCATCACTTACCGAGGGTTTAATGTTTTTGATGCACCATTTTAATTTTACTTACTTCCGGGCTTATTCAATAGAGCTATAGAGGAAATAGTGGGGCCAACCTATCTTTATTTATTTATATTTTCAATGAATCTCTACTCTTTAATAAAAATAAGAGAAAATATGTGTTGCAACTGTCAATAACAACAAAAGGTTTGATAAATATGTGTTGCAACTGTCAACGGAATAAACTTTTGACTCGGGTAACGGAACGACTATTATAATATATCAAATCGAAGCTCGTATCCAATTAAACCATAAGATTTTTTCTCGCAGAGAAAAATAATTTTTGTAGCGAAATTCCCTCGTTTACATCACTTCTCGATGGTTTAAAGTTTTTGACGCACCATTTTCATTTTACTTAATTCCGGTGTTATTCAATAGAGCTATAAAGGAGATATTGGAGCCAATCTAGGGTTATTTATCTATATTTTCCATTAGTCTATCTTCTTCAAAAAATATAAGGGAAGAAAAAAATCAAGGGATGTTGTTCACATTTTCAAAAACACTAAAAAATTTGATAAATATGTGTTGCAACTTTCAATGGAGTTAACTTTTGAATCGGGTATCGAAACGACTATTATTTTATATCAAATCGAAGCTCGTATCAAATTACACAATATGATTTGGTCTTGATGAGAAAAATATTTTTGTACCCAAATTCCATCGTTTACATCACATATCGAGGGTTTAAAGTTTTTGACGCACCATTTCCATTTTACTCACTTCCGATTTTATTCAATAGAGCTATAAAGGATATATTGGAGCCAACATATGGTTATTTATTTAAATGTTCCATTAGTCTCTGTTCTTCAAAAAATATAAGAGAAGACAAAAAAGAAGGGGATGTTGTTCACATTTTCAGAAAAAACAAAAAAGTTTTATAAATATGTGTTCCAACTTTCAACGGAGTTATCTTTTGACTCGGGTAGCGAAACGGATATTATAATAAATCAAATCGAAGCTCTTATCAAATTACACAATATGAATTTGGCTCCCTGAGAGAAATCTTTTTCCTACCCAATTTCCATCGTTTCCATCACTCACCGATGGTTTAATATTTTTGATGCACCATTTTAATTTTACTTACTTCCGGTCTTATTCAATAGAGCTATAAAGTAGATATTGGTGCCGACCTATCCTTATTTATTTATATTTTCAATCAGTCTCTATTCTTTAATAAAAATAAGAGAAAAGAAAAATCAAGGGTTGTTGTTCACATTTTCAAAAACAACAAAGCATTTGATAAATATGTGTTGCAACTTTCAACCGAGTTAACTTTTCACTCGGTTATCAAAACGACTATTATAATATATCAAATCGAAGCTCGTATCAAATAAAACAATATGATTTGGTCTCGCTAGGAAAAATAATTTTTGTACGCAAATTCCATAGTTTACATCACTTATCGAGGGTTTAATGTTTTTGACGCACCATTTTCATTTTACTTCCTTGCGGTCTTATTCAATAGAGCTATAAAGGAGATATTGGTGTTGTCCTATCCTTATTTATATATATTATCAATGTGTCTCTATTTTTAATAAAAATAAGAAAAAAGAAAAATCAAGGGATATTGTTCACATTTTCAAAAACAACAAAACATTTGATAAATATGTGTTGCAACTTTCAACCTAGTTAAGTTTTGACTCGGGTATCGAAACGACTATTATAATATATCAAATCAAAGCTCATATCAAATTACACAATATGATTTTGTTTCCCTTTGAAAAATCAATTTTTTACCCAAATTCCATCATTTACATCACTTATCAAGGGTTTAAAGTGTTTGACGCACCATTTTCATTTTACTTACTTCCGATGTTATTCAATAGAGCTATAAAGGAGATATTGGAGCCAACCTCCGTTTATTTATTTATATTTTCCATTTGTCTCTCTTCTTCAAAAAATCTAAGAGAATATAAAAAGGAAGGGGATGTTGTTCACATTTTCAAAAAAAAAAATAACATTTGTTAAATATGTGGTGCAACTTTAAACGGAGTTAACTTTTAACTCAGGTATCGAAAGGAGTATTATAATATATCAAATTGAAGCTCATATCAAATTACAAAATATGATTTGGTCTCCCTGAGAAAAAATCATTTTTTTACCCACCTTCCATCGTTTACATCACTTACCAAGGGTTTAATGTTTTGATGCACCATTTTTATTTTACTTGCTTCCGGTGTTATTCAATAGAGCTATAAAGGAGATATTGGAACCAACCAAGGGTTATTTATTTATATTTTCCATTAGCCTCTCTTCTTCAAAAATATATAAGAGAAGACAAAAAAGAAGGGGATGTTGTTCCCATTTTCACAAAAAACAGAACATTTTTATAAATATGTGTTACAACTTTCAACAGAGTTATGTTTTCACTCGGGTATCGAAACGACTATTATAATATATCAAATCGAAGCTCTTATCAAATTACACAATATGATTTGGTCTCCCATTGAAATATCCATTTTGTACCAAACTTCCATCATTTACATCACTTCTCAAGGGTTTAAAGTGTTTGACGCACCATTTTTATTTTACTTACTTCCGATGTTATGCAATAGAGCTATAAAGGAGATATTGGAGCCAACCTAGGGTTATTTATTTATATTTTCCATTAGTCTCTCTTCTTCAAAAAATATAAGAGAAGACAAAAAGGAAGGGAATGTTGTTCACATTTTCAGAAAAAACAAAACATTTTTTTAAATATGTGTTGCAACTTTCAACGGAGTTGTCTTTTTACTCGGGTATCAAAATGGCTGTTATAATATATAAAATCGAATTTCTTATCAAATTACAAAATACGATTTTGGCTCCCTAAAAAAAATAATTTTCGTACCCAACTTCCAATGTTTCCATCACTTACCGAGGGTTTAATGTTTTTGATGCACTATTTTAATTTTACTTACTTCCGGTCTTATTGAATAGAACTATAAAGGAGATATTGGTGCCGACATAGGGTTATTTTTTAATATTTTCAATCAGTCTCTGTTCTTTAATAAAAATAAGAGAAAAGAAAAATCAAGGGATGTTGTTCACATTTTTAAAAACAACAAAACATTTGATAAATATTTGTTGCAACTTTCAACAAAGTTAACTTTTGACTCGGATATCGAAAAGACCATTATAATAATCAAATCGAAACTAATATCAAATTAAACTATATGATATGGCCTCACTAAGAAAATTCAATTTTGTACCCAAATTCCATCATTTACATCACTTACCAAGGGATTAAAGTTTTTGACGCACCATTTTAATTTTACTTACTTGCGGTCTTATTCAATAGAGCTATAAAGGAGATATTGGTTTCGTCCTATCCTTATTTATATATATTATCAATCAGAGTCTATTCTTTAATAAAAATAAGGGAAAAGAAAAATCAAGGGATATTGTTCACATTTTCAAAAACAAGAAAACATTTGATAAATATGTGTTGCAACTTGCAACGGAGTTAACTTTTGACTCATGTATCGAAACGACTATTATAATACATTATAATATAGCAAATATCATATTACACAATATGATTTGGTCTCCCTTTGAAAAATAAATTTTGTAACCAAATTCCATCGTTTACATCACTTATCAAAGGTTTAAAGTATTTGACGCAACATTTTCATTTTACTTACTTCTGGTGTTATTCAGTAGAGCTATAATGGAGATATTGGAGCCAACATAGGGTTATTTATTTATATTTTCCATTAGTCTCTCTTCCTCAAAAATCTAAGAGAAGAGAAATAGGAAGGGGATGTTGTTCACATTTTCAAAAACAAAAAAACATTTGATAAATATGTGGTGCATCTTTCAACGGAGTTATCTTTCTACTCGGGTATCGAAAGGTCTATTATAATATATCAAATTGAAGCTCATATCAAATTACACAATATGATTTGGTCTTCCTGAGAAAAATTCATATTTGTACCAACCTTCCATCGTTTACATCACTTACCGAGGGTTTAATGTTTTTGATGCACCATTTTAATTTTACTTACTTCCGGTCTTATTCAATAGAGTTATAAAGAAGATATTGGTGCCGACCTATCCTTATTTTTTTATATTTTCAATCATTCTCTATTCTTTAATAAAAATAAGAGAAAAGAAAAATTAAGGGATGTTGTTCACATTTTCAAAAACAACAAAAGGTTTGATAAATATGTGTTGCAACTGTCAATGGAGTTAACTTTTGACTCGGGTATTGAAACGATTATTATAATATATCAAATCGAAGCTCATATCCAATTACACAATAGGATTTTCTCTCCCAGAGGAAAATAATATTTTTAGCCAAATTCCATCGTTTACATCTCTTATCGAGGGCTTAAAGTTTTTGACGCACCATTTTCATTTTACTCACTTCCGGTCTTATTCAATAGAGCAATAAAGGAGATAGTGGTGCCAACCTAGGGTTATTTATTTAAATGTTCCATTAGTCTCTCTTCTTCAAAAAATAGAAGAGAAGACAAAAAAGAAGGGGATGTTGTTCAAATTTTCAGAAAAAACAAAACATTTTTATAAATATGTGTTACAACTTTCAACGGAGTTATCTTTTGACTCGGGTAGCGAAACGACTATTATAATATATCGAATCGAAGCTCTTATCAAATTACAAAATATATTTTTGGCTCCCTAAGAAAAATCATTTTCGTACCCAACTTCCTTCGTTTCCATCACTTATCGATGGTTTAATGTTTTTGATGCACCATTTTAATTTTACTTACTTCCGGTCTAATTCAATAGAGCTATAAAGTAGATATTGGTGCCAACCTAAGGTTATTTATTTGTGTTTTCCATTAGTCTCTCTACTTCAAAAAATCTAAGAGAAGAGGAAAAGGAAGGGGATGTTGTTCACATTTTCAAAAACAAAAAACATTTGATAAATATGTGGTGCAACTTACAACGGAGTTAACTTTTGACTCGGGTATCGAAAGGACTATTATAATATATAAAATTGAAGCTCGTATCAAATTGCACAATATGATTTGGTCTCCCTGAGAAAAATTCATTTTTGTACCCACCTTCATTTGTTTACCTCACTTACCAAGGGTTTAATGTTTTTGATGCACCATTTTGTTTTTACTTACTTCTGGTGTTATTCAATAGAGCTATAAAGGAGATATTGGAGCCAACCTATCCTTATTTATTTATATTTTCAATCAGTCTCTATTATTTAATAAAAATAAGATAAAAGAAAAATCAAGGGATGTTGTTCACATTTTCAAAAAGAACAAAGCATTTAATAAATATGTGTTGAAACTTTCAAGGGAGTTAACTTTTCACTCAGGTATCAAAACGACTATTATAATATATCAAATCGAAGCTCCTATCAAATTACACAATATGATTTGGTCTCGCTTAGAAAAATAATTTTTGTACCCAAATTCCATCGTTTACTTCACTTATAAAGGGTTTAAAGTTTTTGACGCACCAATTTCATTTTACTTCCGGTGTTATTCAAAAGAGCTATAAAGGAGATATTAGAGACAACCTAGGGTTATTTATTTATATTTTCCATTAGTCTCTCTTCTTTAAAAAATATAAGAGAAGACAAAGAGGAAGGGGATGTTGTTCCCATTTTCAGGAAGAACAAAACATTTTTATAAATATGTGGTGCAACTTACAACGGAGTTAACTTTTGACTCGGGTATCGAAAGGACTATTATAATATATCAAATTGAAGCTCATATCAAATTACACAATATGATTTGGTCTCGCTTAGAAAAATAATTTTTGTACCCAAATTCCATCGTTTACATCACTTATAGAGGGTTTAAAGTTTTTGACGCACCAATTTCATTTTTCTTACTTCCGTGTTATTCAATAGAGCTATAAAGTAGATATTTGTGCCAACCTAGGGTTATTTATTTATGTTTTCCATTAGTCTCTCTTCTTAAAAATATCTAAGAGAAGACAAAAAGGAAGGGGATGTTGTTCACATTTTCAAAAACAAAAAAACATTTCATAAATATGTGGTGCAACTTTCAACGGAGGTAACTTTTGACTCGGGTATCGAAAGGACTATTATAGTTGATGAGCGAGAATCGTGATCGCCAACTACTTTGATGAGCGAAAACCGGCATCGCCGATCCTACCAATACTTTGGTTTTATATTTATAAAACTCTCGCAAGTGCACGAATCATTTCGTAGAAAATGATAAGTATACTCCCAAGGTCGATCTAAGGAAGGAATGTATGTGGTTTTTAATTTATTATTCAAACTTTTAAAAACAAAATTAAATCCTAAACATCCTGTCACGATATTTTGGGGTTTTGTGTTTTTAATCTACTTACATAAAAATAAACATAGATTCAATAAACATTCATGCAAATTTTATCTTTTATAAATAGTGGAGTATTTATGGATATAATAACTAAGTTAATTATGCTTGCTCGTATTATTTAGGTTATTAAAGATATGAATTGATATTTATTGATTCTCCCTTTTTTGTATGAATACCACCTTTGGTGGGGTTAGATATTCTTTGTTAACTAAACAAATCAATTAACACCTATGGGTGGCGTTGATAGCTAATTTGGTTAATTAAATTAATTCCTTTTTCTAAGAGATTGAAAATGAACCATTTAAATGCCACCTTTGGTGGGGTTAGACAGTTTAAACTTTATTCAAGGTGTCCAAATTAAACCTAAGAATTTAGTTATCCGAGTACTAACTTTCAAGTTTTAAAACCACTACCGAAAACATGTTGTCAATACATTTTCAGATAATAATTCTTATAAAAACTTTTGAAATAGAGCTTCACTCTAACTAAAGGGCGATCGTACCATCAAATAAAAGAGCACTACTCTAAATTAAATAGGATAACTAAACCTTAAAATCTAATTTTCAGATTTAAGTTTGTAATGAAAAATAATATATTTCTCTCTAACATTCTTAATATAAAATCTTGAATAAAAATAAAATCAATTCATTTTAGAGATTTTTACCTATTTAATATTTCGCAAGCATAACAACATTATTATTATATCATGTTTACAAAAAGCTAGCACAATTAAATTTAATCACGGACAAATTAAATATAACGTGTAAGAATAAAGCATAAAAAATAAGCGCAAAGAAAATAAAATCCTTACAAGATTGATGCCATTCCCGTTGCTAGAAAACCTCGAAACGAATTTGCACTCCCATTTATTGAATCAAAAAGCTAACAAATTACAAAAAAAAAACATAAATAATTCTTCCCAAAAATGCAAGAACTCTAAAACTAAGAAAAACTAGCTAAAACATAAGAAAAACTAAAAAAACTAAAAACTAAGAAATGGAGAGAAAGAAAGAAGAGAGAAGTGTGTTTTGAGGTGTGTTTTTGAAGTGAAGGGAAGGGGGGTATTTATAGGTGAGGATGGAGAGAAAAAATGAGTAAAAAAAATGTTAAAAAATGAAAAAACGCGTAATGGAAATGCTGAGGTCATCAATGACGTCAGCATGACGTCATGGGGGCGGCTGCACGTGAAAAATGGGGCAAAAACGCGTTGGGCGCACGGAGGGGGGCTGCTGGGGCGCTGCGCGCAGCTCTGCGCGGATGAACAGTGCCCGCGCGCGCAGCTCGGCGCGGCTGGGCGCTGGCGCGCGCGGGATGGGCTGCTCCGGGCGCGATTTTCTCCTTTTTGACATTTTTGACCTTTTCGACCCATTTTGTCCAAATTTTTTAAAAATTTGTTGACCTTTCCCCATTTATTTATTGATATATTTGTGATGTATTGCTTCAAGTATTCCTCTTTGAGTCTTTAAATTGAGGTTTTAAGCCAAAATACCTGAAAAACAATAAAAATACCGATTATTCCGAAAAAGACAAATTTATATAAATATATGATAAAACATAAAAATATATATATTTTTAATCAATTAATTAGCAAAAAATCATGGTAATTTTAGTGCTTTTTGAGCACTCATCAATAGTATATCAAATTGAAGCTCATATCAAATTACACAATATGATTTGGTCTCCCTGAGAAAAATTCATTTTTGTACCCACCTTCATTCGTTTACATCACTTACCAAGGGTTTAATGTTTTTGATGCACCATTTTAATTTTACTTACTTTTGGTGTTATTCAATAGAGCTATAAAGGAGATATTGGAGCCAACCTATCCTTATTTATTTATATTTTCAATCAGTCTCTATTCTTTAATAAAAATAAGACAAAAGAAAAATCAAGAGATGTTGTTCACATTTTCAAAAAGAACAAAGCATTTAATAAATATTTGTTGAAACTTTCAACGGAGTTAACTTTTCACTCAGGTATCCAAACGACTATTATAATTTATCAAATCGAATCTCGTATCAAATTACACAATATGATTTGGTCTCGCTTAGAAAAATAATTTTTGTACCCAAATTCCATCGTTTACATCACTTATAAAGGGTTTAAAGTTTTTGACGCACCAATTTCATTTTATTTACATCCGGTGTTATTCATTAGAGCTATAAAGGAGATATTAGAGACAACCTAGGGTTATTTATTTATATTTTCTATTAGTCTCTCTTCTTTAAAAAATATAAGAGAAGACAAAGAGGAAGGGGATGTTGTTCCCATTTTCACAAACAACAAAACATTTTTATAAATATGTGGTGCAACTTACAACGGAGTTAACTTTTGACTCGGGTATCGAAAGGACTATTATAATATATCAAATTGAAGCTCATATCAAATTACACAATATGATTTGGTCTCGCTTAGAAAAATAATTTTTGTACCCAAATTCCATCGTTTACATCACTTATAGAGGGTTTAAAGTTTTTGACGCACCAATTTCATTTTTCTTACTTCCGTGTTATTCAATAGAGCTATAAAGTAGATATTTGTGCCAACCTAGGGTTATTTATTTATGTTTTCCATTAGTCTCTCTTCTTAAAAATATCTAAGAGAAGACAAAAAGGAAGGGGATGTTGTTCACATTTTCAAAAACAAAAAAACATTTCATAAATATGTGGTGCAACTTTCAACGGAGGTAACTTTTGACTCGGGTATCGAAAGGACTATTATAGTTGATGAGCAGAATCGTGATCGCCAAATACTTTGATGAACGAAAACCGGCATCGCCGATCCTACCAATACTTTGGTTTTATATTTATAAAACTCTCGCAAGTGCACGAATCATTTCGTAGAAAATGATAAGTATACTCCCAAGGTCGATCTAAGGAAGGAATGTATGTGGTTTTTAATTTATTATTCAAACTTTTAAAAACAAAATTAAATCCTAAACATCCTGTCACGATATTTTGGGGTTTTGTGTTTTTAATCTACTTACATAAAAATAAACATAGATTCAATAAACATTCATGCAAATTTTATCTTTTATAAATAGTGGAGTATTTATGGATATAATAACTAAGTTAATTATGCTTGCTCGTATTATTTAGGTTATTAAAGATATGAATTGATATTTATTGATTCTCCCTTTTTGTATGAATACCACCTTTGGTGGGGTTAGATATTCTTTGTTAACTAAACAAATCAATTAACACCTATGGGCGGCTATGATAGCTAATTTGGTTAATTAAATTAATTCCTTTTTCTAAGAGATTGAAAATGAACCATTTAAATGCCTCCTTTGGTGGGGTTAGACGATTTAAACTTTATTCAAGGTGTCCAAATTAAACCTAAGAATTTAGTTATCCGAGTACTAACTTTCAAGTTCTAACACCACTCCCGAAAACATGTTGTCAATACATTTTGAGATAATAATTCTTATAAAAGCTTTTGAAATAGAGGTTCAGTGTGACTACCGGGCGATTGTGCCATCAAATAAAACAGCACTACTCTAAATCGAATAGGATAACTAAACCTTAAAATCTAATTTTTCGGATTTAAGTTTGTAATGAAAAATAATATATTTCTCTCTAACATTCTTAATATAAAATCTTGAATAAAAATAAAATCAATTCATTTTAGAGATTTTTACCTATTTAATATTTCGCAAGCATAACAACATTATTATTATATCATGTTTACAAACAGCCAGCACAATTGAATTTAATCACAGACAAATTAAATATAACATGTAAGAATAAACGATAAAAAATAACTGCAAAGAAGATAAAATCCTTACAAGATGCTTGATGCCATTCCGTTGCTAGAAAACCTCAAAGCGGAATTTGCACTCCCATTTATTGAATCAAAAAGCTAATAAATTACAAAAAACATAACTAGTTCTTCCCAAAGAGGGAAGAACTCTAAAACTAAGAGAAACTAGCTAAAACATAAGAAAACTAAAAAAAACCTAAAACTAAGAAATGGAGAGAAAGAAAGAAGAGAGAAGTGTGTTTTGAGGTGTGTTTTTGAAGTGAATGGAAGGGGGTATTTATAGGTGAGGATGGAGAGAAAAAATGAGTAAAAAAAATGTTAAAAAATGAAAAACGCGTAATGGAAATCTTTGAGGTCATCAATGACGTCGGCATGACGTCATGAAGCGGCTGCCAGGTGAAAAATGGGGCAAAAACACGTTGGGCGCACGGAGGGGGCTCTTTGGCGCTAACGCGCGGCCTCTGTAGCGGATGAATAGTGCCAGCGCGTAGTTCGGCCTTGGTGGTATTGGCGGCAGCGGGATGAATTTCTTTCCGGTAGCGATTTTCTCCTTTTTGACATTTTTGACCTTTTCGACCCATTTTGTCCAAATTTTTTAAAAATTTGTTGACCTTTCCCCATTTATTTATTGATATATTTGCGATGTATTGCTTCAAGTATTCCTCTTTGAGTCTTTAAATTGAGGTTTTAAGCCAAAATACCCGCAAAACAATAAAAATACCCATTATTCCGAAAAGGACAAACTCATATAAATATATGATAAAACATAAAAATATATATATTTTTAATCAATTAATTAGCAAAAAATCATGGTAATTTTAGTGCTTTTTGAGCACTCATCAATAGTATATCAAATTGAAGCTCATATCAAATTACACAATATGATTTGGTCTCCTGAGAAAAATTCATTTTTGTACCCACCTTCATTCGTTTACATCACTTACCAAGGGTTTAATGTTTTTGATGCACCATTTTAATTTTACTTGCTTTTGGTGTTATTCAATAGAGCTATAAAGGAGATATTGGAGCCAACCTATCCTTATTTATTTATATTTTCAATCAGTCTCTACTCTCTAATAAAAATAAGACAAAACAAAAATCAACAGATGTTGTTCACATTTTCAAAACCCACAAAGCATTTAATAAAAACTTGTTCAACCTTTCAACGGAGATAACTTTTCACTCGGGTATCGAAATCACTATTATAATATATCAAATCGAGACTCGTATCAAATTACAAAATATGATTTGGTCTCGCTTAGAAAAATAATTTTTGTACCCAAATTCCATCGTTTACATCACTTATAAAGGGTTTAAAGTTTTTGACGCACCAATTTCATTTTATTTACATCCGGTGTTATTCATTAGAGCTATAAAGGAGATATTAGAGACAACCTAGGGTTATTTATTTATATTTTCTATTAGTCTCTCTTCTTTAAAAAATATAAGAGAAGACAAAGAGGAAGGGGATGTTGTTCCCATTTTCACAAACAACAAAACATTTTTATAAATATGTGGTGCAACTTACAACGGAGTTAACTTTTGACTCGGGTATCGAAAGGACTATTATAATATATCAAATTGAAGCTCATATCAAATTACACAATATGATTTGGTCTCGCTTAGAAAAATAATTTTTGTACCCAAATTCCATCGTTTACATCACTTATAGAGGGTTTAAAGTTTTTGACGCACCAATTTCATTTTTCTTACTTCCGTGTTATTCAATAGAGCTATAAAGTAGATATTTGTGCCAACCTAGGGTTATTTATTTATGTTTTCCATTAGTCTCTCTTCTTAAAAATATCTAAGAGAAGACAAAAAGAAAAGAGATGTTGTTCACATTTTCAAAAGCAAAAAACATTTCATAAATATGTGGTGCAACTTTCAACGGAGGTAACTTTTGACTCGGGTATCGAAAGGACTATTATAGTTGATGAGCGAGAATCGTGATCGCCAAATACTTTGATGAGCGAAAACCGGCATCGCCGATCCTACCAATACTTTGGTTTAATATTTATAAAACTCTGCAAAGTGCACGAATCATTTCGTAGAAAATGATAAGTATACTCCCAAGGTCGATCTAAGGAAGGAATGTATGTGGTTTTTAATTTATTATTCAAACTTTTAAAAACAAAATTAAATCCTAAACATCCTGTCACGATATTTTGGGGTTTTGTGTTTTTAATCTACTTACATAAAAATAAACATAGATTCAATAAACATTCATGCAAATTTTATCTTTTATAAATAGTGGAGTATTTATGGATATAATAACTAAGTTAATTATGCTTGCTAGTATTATTTAGGTTATTAAAGATATGAATTGATATTTATTGATTCTCCCTTTTTTGTATGAATACCACCTTTGGTGGGGTTAGATATTCTTTGTTAACTAAACAAATCAATTAACACCTATGGGTGGCGTTGATAGCTAATTTGGTTAATTAAATTAATTCCTTTTTCTAAGAGATTGAAAATGAACCATTTAAATGCCACCTTTGGTGGGGTTAGACAGTTTAAACTTTATTCAAGGTGTCCAAATTAAACCTAAGAATTTAGTTATCCGAGTACTAACTTTCAAGTTTTAAAACCACTACCGAAAACATGTTGTCAATACATTTTCAGATAATAATTCTTATAAAAACTTTTGAAATAGAGCTTCACTCTAACTAATGGCGATTGTACCATCAAATAAAAGAGCACTACTCTAAATCGAATAGGATAACTAAACCTTAAAATCTAATTTTCAGATTTAAGTTTGTAATGAAAAATAATATATTTCTCTCTAACATTCTTAATATAAAATCTTGAATAAAAATAAAATCAATTCATTTTAGAGATTTTTACCTATTTAATATTTCGCAAGCATAACAACATTATTATTATATCATGTTTACAAACAGCTAGCACAATTAAATTTAATCACAGACAAATTAAATATAACGTGTAAGAATAAAGCATAAAAAATAACTGCAAAGAAAATAAAATCCTTACAGTACTTCGATGCCATTCCCGTTGCTAGAAAACCTCGAAACGGAATTTGCACTCCCATTTATTGAATCAAAAAGCTAATAAATTACAAAAAAAAAACATAACTAGTTCTTCCCAAAAAGGTAAGAACTCTAAAACTAAGAGAAACTAGCTAAAACATAAGAAAAACTAAAAAAAACTAAAAACTAAGAAATGGAGAGAAAGAAAGAAGAGAGAAGTGTGTTTTGAGGTGTGTTTTTGAAGTGAATGGAAGGGGGGTATTTATAGGTGAGGATGGAGAGAAAAAATGAGTAAAAAAAATGTTAAAAAATGAAAAAACGCGTAATGGAAATGCTGAGGTCATCAATGACGTCAGCATGACGTCATGGGGGCGGCTGCAGGTGAAAAATGGGGCAAAAACACGTTGGGCGCACGGAGGGGGGCTGCTGGGGCGCTGCGCGCAGCTCTGCGCGGATGAATAGTGCCCGCGCGCGTAGTTCGGCGCGGCTGGGCGCTGGCGCGCGCGGGATGGGCTGCTCCGGGCGCGATTTTCTCCTTTTTGACCTTTTCGACCCATTTTGTCCAAATTTTTTAAAAATTTGTTGACCTTTCCCCATTTATTTATTGATATATTTGTGATGTATTGCTTCAAGTATTCCTCTTTGAGTCTTTAAATTGAGGTTTTAAGCCAAAATACCTGAAAAACAATAAAAATACCGATTATTCCGAAAAAGACAAATTTATATAAATATATGATAAAACATAAAAATATATATATTTTTAATCAATTAATTAGCAAAAAATCATGGTAATTTTAGTGCTTTTTGAGCACTCATCAATAGTATATCAAATTGAAGCTCATATCAAATTACACAATATGATTTGGTCTCCCTGAGAAAAATTCATTTTTGTACCCACCTTCATTCGTTTACATCACTTACCAAGGGTTTAATGTTTTTGATGCACCATTTTAATTTTACTTACTTTTGGTGTTATTCAATAGAGCTATAAAGGAGATATTGGAGCCAACCTATCCTTATTTATTTATATTTTCAATCAGTCTCTATTCTTTAATAAAAATAAGACAAAAGAAAAATCAAGAGATGTTGTTCACATTTTCAAAAAGAACAAAGCATTTAATAAATATTTGTTGAAACTTTCAACGGAGTTAACTTTTCACTCAGGTATCCAAACGACTATTATAATTTATCAAATCGAATCTCGTATCAAATTACACAATATGATTTGGTCTCGCTTAGAAAAATAATTTTTGTACCCAAATTCCATCGTTTACATCACTTATAAAGGGTTTAAAGTTTTTGACGCACCAATTTCATTTTATTTACATCCGGTGTTATTCATTAGAGCTATAAAGGAGATATTAGAGACAACCTAGGGTTATTTATTTATATTTTCTATTAGTCTCTCTTCTTTAAAAAATATAAGAGAAGACAAAGAGGAAGGGGATGTTGTTCCCATTTTCACAAACAACAAAACATTTTTATAAATATGTGGTCCAACTTACAACGGATTAACTTTTGACTCGGGTATCGAAAGGACTATTATAATATATCAAATTGAAGCTCATATCAAATTACACAATATGATTTGGTCTCGCTTAGAAAAATAATTTTTGTACCCAAATTCCATCGTTTACATCACTTATAGAGGGTTTAAAGTTTTTGACGCACCAATTTCATTTTACTTACTTCCGGTGTTATTCAATTGAGCTATAAAGTAGATATTTGTGCCAACCTAGGGTTATTTATTTATGTTTTCCATTAGTCTCTCTTCTTAAAAATGTCTAAGAGAAGACAAAAAGGAAGGGGATGTTGTTCACATTTTCAAAAACAGAAAAACATTTGATAAATATGTGGTGCAACTTACAACGGAGTTAACTTTTGATGTGGGTATCGAAAAGACTATTATCATATATCAAATTGAAGCTCATATCAAATTACATAATATGATTTGGTCTCTCTGAGAAAAATCATTTTCGTACCCAACTTCCATCGTTTCCATCACTTACCCATGGTTAAATGTTTTTGATGCACAATTTTAATTTTACTTACTTCCGGTCTTATTCAATAGAGGTATAAAGTAGATATTGGTGCAAACCTAGGGTTATTTATTTGTGTTTTCCATTAGTCTCTCTACTTCAAAAAATCTAAGAGAAGAGAAAAAGGAAGGGGATGTTGTTCACATTTTAAAAAACAAAAAAAAAACATTTGATAAATATGTGGTGCAACTTTCAATAGAGGTAACTTTTGACTCGGGTATCGAAAGGACTATTATAGTATATCAAATTGAAGCTCATATCAAATTACACAATATGATTTGGTCTCCCTGAGAAAAAATCATTTTTGTACCAACCTTCCATCGTTTACATCACTTACCGAGGGTTTAATGTTTTTGATGAACCATTTTAATTTTACTTACTTCTGGTGTTATTCAATAGAGCTATAAAGGAGATATTGGAGTAAACCTAGGGTTATTTATTTATATTTTCCATTAGTCTCTCTTCTTTAATAAAAATAAGAGAAAATAAAAATCAAGGGATGTTGTTCCCATTTTCAGAAACAACAAAACATTTTTATAAATATGTGTTGCAACTTTCAACGAAGTTATTGTTTTAACTCGGGTATCGAAACGACTATTATAATATATCAAATCGAAGTTATTATCAAATTACACAATATGATTTTGGCTCCCGAAGAAAAATCATTTTTGTACCCAACTTCCATCGTTTCCATCACTTACCCAGGGTTTAATGTTTTTGTTGCACCATTTTAATTTTACTTACTTCCGGTCTTATTCAATAGAGCTATAAAGTAGATATTGGTGCCAACCTAGGGTTATTTATTTGTGTTTTCCATTAGTGTCTCTACTTCAAAAAATCTAAGAGAAGAGAAAAAGGAAGGGGATGTTGTTCACATTTTCAAAAACAAAAAAAAAACATTTGATAAATATGTGGTGCAACTTTCAATAGAGGTAACTTTTGACTCGGGTATCGAAAGGACTATTATAGTATATCAAATTGAAGCTCATATCAAATTACACAATATGATTTGGTCTCCCTGAGAAAAATTCATTTTTGTACCCACCTTCATTCGTTTACATCACTCACCAAGTGTTTAATGTTTTTGATGCACCATTTTAATTTTACTTACTTTTGGTGTTATTCAATAGAGCTATAAAGGAGATATTGGAGCCAACCTATCCTTATTTATTTATATTTTCAATCAATCTCTTTTCTTTAATAAAAATAAGACAAAAGAAAAATCAAGAGATGTTGTTCACATTTTCAAAAAGAACAAAGCATTTAATAAATATGTGTTGAAACTTTCAACGGAGTTAACTTTTCACTCAGGTATCCAAACGACTATTATAATTTATCAAATCGAATCTCGTATCAAATTACACAATATGATTTGGTCTCGCTTAGAAAAATAATTTTTGTACCCAAATTCCATCGTTTACATCAATTATAAAGGGTTTAAAGTTTTTGACGCACCAATTTCATTTTATTTACATCCGATGTTATTCATAAGAGCTATAAAGGAGATATTAGAGCCAACCTAGGGTTATTTATTTATATTTTCCATTAGTCTCTCTTCTTCAAAAAATATAAGAGAAGACAAAAAGGAAGGGGATGTTGTTCCCATTTTTAGAAACAACAAAACATTTTTATAAATATGTGTTGCAACTTTCAACGTAGTTATCTTTTAACTTGGGTATCGAAACGACTATTATAATATATCAAATCGAAGCTATTATCAAATTACACAATATGATTTTGGCTCCTTGAGAAAAATCATTTTTGTACCCAAATTCCATCTTTTACGTCACCTACCGAGGGTTTACTGTTTTTGACGCAACATTTTCATTTTACTTACTTGCGGTCTTAATCAATAGAGCTATAAATGAGATATTGGTGTCATCCTATCCTTATTTATATATATTATCAATCAGTATCTATTCTTTATTAAAAATAAGAGAAAATAAAAATCAAGGGATATTGTTCACATTTTCAAAAACAAGAAAACATTTGATAAATATGTGTTGCAAATTTCAAATTAGGTAACTTTTGACTCGAGTATCGAAACGACTAATATAATATATCAAATCGAAACTCGTATCAAATTACACAATATGATTTTGTCTCCCTTTGAAATATCAATTTTGTACCCAAATTCCATCGTTTACATCACTTATCAAGGGTTTAAAGTGTTTGATGCACCATTTTCATTTTACTTACTTCTGGTGTTATTAAATAGAGCTATAAAGTAGATATTGGAGCCACCATAGGGTTATTTATTTATATTTTCCATTAGTCTCTCTTCTTCAAAAAATCTAAGAGAAGAGAAAAAGGAAGGGGATGTTGTTCACATTTTTAAAAACAAAAAAAAACATTTGATAAATATGTGGTGCAACTTTCAACGGAGTTAACTTTTGACTCGGGTATCGAAACGACTATTATAATATATCAAATCGAAGCTCATATCCAATTACACAATAGGATTTTGTCTCCCAGAGAAAAATAATATTTTTAGCCAAATTCCATCGTTTACATCTCTTATCGAGGGCTTAAAGTTTTTGATGCACCAATTTCATTTTACTTACTTCCGATGTTATTCAATAGAGCTATAAAGGAGATATTGGAACCAACCTAGGGTTATTTATTTATATTTTCCATTAGTCTCTCTTCTTGAAAAAATATAAGGGAAGACAAAAGGAAGGGGATGTTGTTCACACTTTCAAAAACAAAAAAACATTTGATAAATATGTGGTGCAACTTTCAATAGAGGTAACTTTTAACTCGGGAATCGAAAGGACTATTATAGTATATCAAATCGAAGTTCATATCAAATTACACAATATGATTTGGTCTCCCTAAGAAAAAATCATTTTTGGACCAACCTTCCATCGTTTACATCACTTACCAAGGGTTTAATGTTTTTGATGCACCATTTTAATTTTACTTACTTCCAGTCTTATTCAATAGAGCTATAAAGGAGATATTGGTGCCGATCTATCGTTATTTATTTATATTTTTGATCAGTCTCTTTTCTTTAATAAAAATAAGAGAAAAAAAAATCAAGGGATATTGTTCACATTTTCAATAACAACAAAGCATTTGATAAATATGTGTTGCAACTTTCAACGGAGTTAACTTTTGACTCGAGTATCGAAACGACTATTATAATATATCAAATCGAAGCTCGTATCAAATTATACAATATGATTTGGTCTTGATGAGAAAAATAATTTTCTACCCAAATTCCATCGTTTACGTCACATATCGAGGGTTTAAAGCTTTTGACGCACCAATTTCATTTTACTTACTTCTGATGTTATTCAATAGAGCTATAAAGGAGATATTAGAACCAACCTAGGGTTATTTATTTATATTTTCCATTAGTCTCTCTTCTTGAAAAAATATAAGAGAAGACAAAAAGGAAGGGGATGTTGTTCACACTTTCAAAAACAAAAAAACATTTGATAAATATGTGGTGCAACTTTCAATAGAGGTAACTTTTGACTCGGGTATCGAAATGACTGTTATAATCTATCAAATCGAAGATCGTATCAAATTACACAATATGATTTGGTCTCCTTGAGAAAAAATCATTTATGTACCCCACTTCCATCGTTTACAACACTTACCAAGGGTTTAATGTTTTTGATACACCATTTTAATTTTACTTTCTACCTGTGTTAGTCAATAGAGTTATAAAGGAGATATTGGTGCCGACCTATCCTTATTTATTTACATTTTCAATCAGTGGCTATTCTTTAATCAAAATCAAGGGATATTGTTCCCATTTTCAATAACAACAAAACATTTGATAAATATATGTTGCAACTTTCAACGGAGTTAACTTTTGACTCGAGTATCGAAACGAATATTATAATATATAAAATCGAAGCTCTTATCAAATTTCACAATATTTTTTTGGCTCCCTGAGAAAAATCATTTTCGTACCCAACTTTCATCGTTTCCATCACCTACCGAGGGTTTAATGTTTTTGATGCACCATTTTAATTTTACTTACTTCCGGTCTTATTCAACAGAGCTATAAAGTAGATATTGGTGCCGACCTATCCTTATTTAATTATATTTTCAATCAGTCTCTATTCTTTAATAAAAATAAGACAAAAGAAAAATAAAGGGATGTTGTTCACATTTTCAAAAACAACAAAGCATTTAATAAATGTGTTGCAATTTCAACGGAGTTAACTTTTAACTCGGGTATCGAAACGACTATTATAATATATCAAATCGAAGCTCGTATCAAATTACACAATATGATTTGGTCTCACTTAGAAAAATAATTTTGGTACCCAAATTCCATCGTTTACATCACTTATCGAGGGTTTAATGTTTTTGACGCACCAATTTCATTTTACTTACTTCTAGTGTTATTCAATGGAACTATAAAGGAGATATTAGAGCCAACCTAGGGTTATTTATTTATATTTTCCATTAGTCTCTCTTCTTCAAAAAATCTAAGAGAAGAGAAAAAGGAAGGGGATGTTGTTCACATTTTCAAAACAAAAAAACGTTTGATAAATATGTGGTGCAACTTTCAATGGACTTAACTTTTGACTCGGGTATCGATATGACAGTTATAATATATCAAATCGAAGCTCTTATCAAACTACACAATATGGTTTTGGTTCCCTGAGAAAAATCATTTTTGTACTCATCTTCCATCGTTTCCATCACTTACCGAGGATTTAATGTTTTTGATGCACCATTTTAATTTTACTCACTTCCAATCTTATTCAATAGAGCTATAAAGGAGATATTGGTGCTGACCTATCCTTATTTATTTATATTTTCAATCAGTCTCTCTTCTTCAAAAAATCTAAGAGAAGAGAAAATGGAAGGGGATGTTGTTCACATTTTCAAAAACAAAAAAAAAACATTTGATAAATATGTGGTGCAACTTTCAATGGAGTTAACTTTTGACTCGGGTATCGAAACGACAATTATAATATATCAAATCGAAGCTCGTATCAACTTACACAATAAGATTTGGTCTCCTTTAGAAAAAAAAATTTGTACCCAAATTCCATCGTTTACATCACTTATCAAGGGTTTAAAGTTTTTGACGCACTAATTACATTTTACTTACTTCTGATGTTATTCAATAGAGATATAAAGAAGATATTGGAGCCAACATTGGGTCATTTATTTATGTTTTCCATTAGTCTCTCTTCTTGAAAAACTATAAGAGAAGACAAAAAGGAAGGGGATGTTGTTCCCATTTTCAGAAACAACAAAACATTTTTATAAATATGTTATGCAGCTTTCAACGAAGTTATCTTTTAACTCGGGTATCAAAACGACTATTATAATATATCAAATCGAAGCTATTATCAAATTACACAATATCATTTTGGCTCCCTGAGAAAAATCATTTTTGTACCCAACTTCCATCGTTTCATCACTTACCGAGGGGTTAATGTTTTTGTTGCACCATTTTTATTTTACTTACTTTCAGTCTTATTCAAAAGTAGATATTGGTGACAACCTAGGGTTATTTATTTATGTTTTACATTAGTCTCTCTTCTTAAAAATATCTAAGAGAAGACAAAAAGGAAGGGGATGTTGTTCACATTTTCAAAAACAAGAAAACATTTGATAAATATGTGTTGCAACTTTCAACTGAGGTAACTTTTGACTCGGGTATCGAAACGACTATTATAATATATCAAATCGAAACTCATATCAAATTACACAATATGATTTGGTCTCCCTTTGAAATATCAATTTTGTACCCAAATTCCATCGTTTACATCACTTATCAAGGTTTTAAAGTGTTTGACGCACCATTTTCATTTTACTTACTTCTGGTGTTATTAAATAGAGCTATAAAGTAGATATTGGAGCCAACATAGGGTTATTTATTTATATTTTCCATTAGTCTCTCTTCTTCAAAAAATCTAAGAGAAGAGAAAAAGGAAGGGGATGTTGTTCACATTTTCAAAAACAAAAAAAACATTTGATAAATATGTGGTGCAACTTTCAACGGAGTTAACTTTTGACTCGGGTATCGAAACGACTATTATAATATATCAAATCGAAGCTCGTATCAACTTACACAATAAGATTTGGTCTCCTTCGGAAAAAAAATTTGTACCCAAATTCCATCGTTTACATCACTTATCAAGGGTTTAAAGTTTTTGATGCATCAATTTCATTTTACTTACTTCCGATGTTATTCAATTGAGCTATAAAGGAGATATTGGAACCAACATAGGGTTATTAATTTATATTTTCCATTAGTCTCTCTTCTTGAAAAAATATAAGAGATGACAAAAAGGAAGGGGATGTTGTTCACATTTTCAAAAATAAAAAAACATTTGATAAATATGTGGTGTAACTTACAACGGAGTTAACTTTTGACTCGGGTATCGAAAGGACTATTATAATATATCAAATTGAAGCCCATATCAAATTACACAATATGATTTGGTCTCCCTGAGAAAAATCATTTTCGTACCCAACTTCCATCGTTTCCATCACTTACCCATGGTTTAATGTTTTTGATGCACCATTTTAATTTTACTTACTTGCGGTCTTATTCAATAGAGCTATAAATGAGATATTGGTGTCATCCTATCCGTATTTATATATATTATCAATCAGTATCTATTCTTTAATAAAAATAAGAGAAAATAAAAATCAAGGGATATTGTTCACATTTTCAAAAACAAGAAAACATTTAATAAATATGTGTTGTAACTTTCAACTGAGTTAACTTTTGACTCGGGTATCGAAACGACTATTATAATATATCAAATCGAAACTCATATCAAATTACAGAATATTATTTGGTCTCCCATTGAAATATTAATTTTGTACCCAAATTCCATCGTTTACATCACTTATGAAGGGTTTAAAGTGTTTGACGCACCATTTTTATTTTACTTACTTCTGGTGTTATTAAATAGAGCTATAAAGTAGATATTGGAGCCAACATAGGGTTATTTATTTATATTTTCAATTAGTCTCTCTTCCTCAAAAAATCTAAGAGAAGAGAAAAAGGAAGGGGATGTTGTTCACCTTTTCAAAAACAAAAAAAAACATTTGATAAATATGTGGTGCAACTTTCAACGGAGTTAACTTTTGACTCGGGAATCAAAACAACAATTATAATATATCAAATCGAAGCTCTTATCAACTTACACAATAATATTTGGTCTCCTTTTGAAAAAAATATTTTGTACCCAAATTCCATCGTTTACATCACTTATCAAGGGTTTAAATATTTGACGCACCAATTTCATTTTACTTACTTCCGATGTTATTCAATAGAGCTATAAAGGAGATATTGGAACCAACCTAGGGTTATTTATTTATATTTTCCATTAGTCTCTCTTTTTCCAAAAATATAAGAGAAGACAAAAAGGAAGGGGATGTTGTTCACATTTTCAAAAACAAAAAAACATTTGATAAATATGTGGTGCAACTTACAACGGAGTTAACTTTTGACTCGGGTATCGAAAGGACTATTATAGTATATCAAATCGAAGATCATATCAAATTACACAATATGATTTGGTCTCCTTTGGAAAAAAATATTTTGTACCCAAATTCCATCGTTTACATCACTTATCAAGGGTTTAAAGTTATTGATGCACCAATTTCATTTTACTTACTTCCGATGTTATTCAATAGAGCTATAAAGGAGATATTGGAACCAACATAGGGTTATTAATTTATATTTTCCATTAGTCTCTCTTCTGGAAAAATATAAGAGAAGACAAAAAGGATGGGGATGTTGTTCACATTTTCAAAAACAAAAAAACATTTGATAAATATGGGGTGCAACTTACAACGGAGTTAACCTTTGACTCGGGTATCGAAAGGACTATTATAATATATCAAATTGAAGCCCATATCAAATTACACAATATGATTTGGTCTCCCTAAGAAAAATCATTTTTGTACCCAAATTCCATCGTTTCCATCACTTACCCATGGTTTAATGTTTTTGATGCACCATTTTAATTTTACTTACTTCCGGTCCTATTCAATAGAGCTATAAAGGTGATATTGGTGCCGACCTATCCTTATTTAATTATATTTTCAATCAGTCTCTATTCTTTAATAAAAATAAGACAAAAGAAAAATCAAGGGATGTTGTCCACATTTTCAAATACAACAAAGCATTTCATAAATGTGTTGAAACTTTCAACGGACTTAACTTTTAACTCGGGTATCGAAACAACTATTATAATATATCAAATCGAAGCTCGTATCAAATTACACAATATGATTTGGTCTCGCTTTGAAAAATTATTTTTGTACCCAAATTCCATCGTTTACATCACTTATAAAGGGTTTAAAGTTTTTGACGCACCAATTTCATTTTACTTACTTCGGGTGTTATTCAATAGAGCTATAAAGGAGATATTAGAGCCAACCTAGGGTTATTTATTTATATTTTCCATTAGTCTCTCTTCTTCAAAAAATCTAAGAGAAGAGAAAAAGGAAGGGGATGTTGTTCACATTTTCAAAAACAAAAAAACGTTTGATAAATATGTGGTGCAACTTTCAATGGACTTAACTTTTGACCCGTGTATCGAAATGACAATTATAATATATCAAATCGAAGCTCTTATCAAAATACACAATATGGTTTTGGCTCCTTGAGAAAAATCATTTTTGTACTCATCTTCCTTCGTTTCCATCACTTACCAAGAATTTAGAGTTTTTGATGCACCATTTTAATTTTACTCACTTCCAGTCTTATTCAAAAGAGCTATAAAGGAGATATTGGTGCTGACCTATCCTTATTTATTTATATTTTCGATCAGTCTCTTTTCTTTAATAAAAATCAAGGGATATTGTTCACATTTTCAATAACAACAAAGCATTTGATAAATATGTGTTGCAACTTTCAACGGAGTTAACTTTTGACTCGAGTATCGAAACGACTATTATAATATATCAAATCGAAGCTCGTATCAACTTACACAACAAGATTTGGTCACGCTTAGAAAATAATTTTTGTACCCAAATTCCATCGTTTACATCACTTATCGACGGTTTACTGTTTTTGACGCAACATTTTCATTTTACTTACTTGCGGTCTTAATCAATAGAGCTATAAATGAGATATTGGTGTCATCCTATCCTTATTTATATATATTATCAATCAGTATCTATTCTTTAATAAAAATAAGAGAAAATAAAAATCAAGGGATATTGTTCACATTTTCAAAAACAAGAAATTATTTGATAAATATGTGTTGCAACTTTCAACTGAGTTAACTTTTGACTCGGGTATCGAAATGACTATTATAATATATCAAATCGAAGCTCATATCAAATTACACAATATGATTTGGTCTCCCTTTGAAAAATCAAATTTTTACCCAAATTCCATCGTTTACATCACTTATCAAGGGTTTAAAGTGTTTGACGCACCATTTTCATTTTACTTACTTCCGGTGTTATTCAATAGAGCTATAAAGTAGATATTGGAGCCAACATAGGGTTATTTATTTATATTTTCCATTAGTCTCTCTTCTTCAAAAAAATCTAAGAGAAGAGAAAAAGGAAGGGGATGTTGTTCACATTTTCAAAAAAAAAAACATTTGATAAATATGTGGTTCAAGTTTCAACGGAGTTAACTTTTGACTCGTTTAGCGAAACGACTATTATAATATATCAAATCTAAGCTCGTACAACCTTACACAATAAGATTTCGTCTCCTTTAGAAAAAACAATTTTGTACCCAAATTGCATCGTTTACATCACTTATCAAGGGTTTAAAGTTTTTGACGCACCAATTTCATTTTACTTACTTCCGATGTTATTCAATAGAGCTATAAAGGAGATATTGGAGCCAACATAGGGTTATTTATTTATATTTTCCATTAGTCTCTCTTCTTGAAAAAATATAAGAGAAGACAAAAAGGAAGGGGATGTTGTTCACATTTTCAAAAACAAAAAAACATTTGATAAATATGTGGTGCAACTTACAACGGAGTTAACTTTTGACTCGGGTATCGAAAGGACTATTATAGTATATCAAATTGAAGCTCATATCAAATTACACAATATGATTTGGTCTCCCTGAGAAAAATTCATTTTCGTACCCACCTTCATTCGTTTACATCACTTACCCATGGTTTAATGTTTTTGATGCACCATTTTAATTTTACTTACTTCTGGTATTATTCAATAGAGCTATAAAGGAGATATTGGAGCCAACCTATCCTTATTTATTTATATTTTCAATCAGTCTCTATTCTTTAATAAAAATAAGACAAAAGAAAAATCAAGGGATGTTGTTCACATTTTCAAAAAGGACAAAGGATTTAATAAATATGTGTTGCAACTTTCAACGGAGTTAACTTTTCACTCAGGTATCAAAACGACTATTATAATATATCAAATCGAAGTTCGTATCAAATTACACAATATGATTTGGTCTCGCTTAGAAAAATAATTTTTGTCCGCAAATTCCATCGTTTACATCACTTATAAAGGGATTAATGTTTTTGACCCACCAATTTCATTTTACTTACTTCCGGTGTTATTCAATAGAGCTATAAAGGAGATATTAGAGCCAACCTAGGGTTATTTATTTATATTTTCCATTAGTCTCTCTTCTTCAAAAAATATTAGAGAAGACAAAAAGGAAGGGGATGTTGTTCCCATTTTTAGAAACAACAAAACATTTTTATAAATATGTTATGCAACTTTCAACGAAGTTATCTTTTAACTTGGGTATCAAAATGACTATTATAATATATCAAATCGAAGCAATTATCAAATTACACAATATGATTTTGGCTCCCTGAGAAAAATCATTTTTGTACCCAACTTCTATCGTTTCCATCACTTACTGAGGGTTTAATGTTTTTGTTGCACCATTTTAATTTTACTTACTTCCAGTCTTATTCAATAGAGCTATAAAGTAGATATTGGTGCCAACCTAGGGTTATTTATTTATGTTTTCCATTAGTCTCTCTTCTTAAAAATATCTAAGAGAAGACAAAAAGGAAGGGGATGTTGTTCACATTTTCAAAAACAAAAAAACATTTGATAAATATGTGGTGCAACTTTCAATGGAGTTAACTTTTGACCCGGGTATCGAAAGGACTATTATAATATATAAAATTGAAGCTCGTATCAAATTACACAATATGATTTGGTCTCCCTTTGAAATATCAATTTTGTAACCAAATTCCATCGTTTACATCACTTATCAAGGGTTTAAAGTGTTTGACGCACCATTTTCATTTTATTTACTTCAGGTGTTATTAAATAGAGCTATAAAGTAGATATTGGAGCCAACATAGGGTTATTTATTTATATTTTCCATTAGTATCTCTTCTTCAAAAAATCTAAGAGAAGAGAAAAAGGAAGGGGATGTTGTTCACATTTTCAAAAACAAAAAAAAACATTTGATAAATATGTGGTGCAACTTTCAACGGAGTTAACTTTTGACTCGGGTATCGAAACGACTATTATAATATATCAAATCAAAGCTCGTATCAACTTACACAATAAGATTGTCTCCTTTGGAAAAAAAAAATTTTGTACCCAACTTCCATCGTTTCCATCACTTACCCATGGTTTAATGTTTTTGATGCACCATTTTAATTTTACTTACTTGCGGTCTTATTCAATAGAGCTATAAAGTAGATATTGGTGCCGACCTATCCTTATTTATTTATATTTTCAATCAGTCTCTATTCTTTAATAATAATAAGACAAAAGAAAAATCAAGGGATGTTGTTCACATTTTCAAAAAGAACAAAGCATTTAATAAATATGTGTTGCAACTTTCAATAGATGTAACTGTTGACTCGGGTATCGAAAGGACTATTATAATATATAAAATCGAAGCTCGTATCACATTACACAATATCATTTGGTCTCGCTTGGGAAAATCATTTTTGTACCCAAATTCCATCGTTTACATCACTTATCGAGGGTTTAATGTTTTTGTTTCACCATTTTAATTTTACTTACTTCCGGTCTTATTCAATAGAGCTATAAAGTTGATATTGGTGCCAACCTAGGGTTATTTATTTGTGTTTTCCATTAGTCTCTCTTCTTCAAAAAATCTAACAGAAGAGAAAAAGGAAGGGGATGTTGTTCACATTTTAAAAAAAAACATATTTGATAAATATGTGGTGCAACATTCAATAGAGGTAACTTTTGACTCGCGTATCGAAAGGACTATTATAGTATATCAAATTGAAGCTCATATCAAATTACACAATATGATTTGGTCTCGTTGAGAAAAATTCATTTTTGTGCCCAACTTCATTGGTTTACATCACTTACCAAGGGTTTAATGTTTTTGGAGCACCATTTTAATTTTACTTACTTCTGGTGTTATTCAATAGAGCTATAAAGGAGATATTGGAGCCAACCTATCCTTATTTATTTATATTTTCAATCAGCCTCTATTCTTTAATAAAAATTAGACAAAAGAAAAATCAAGGGATGTTGTTCACATTTTCAAAAAGAACAAAGCATTTAATAAATATGTGTTGCAACTTTCAACGGAGTTAACTTTTCACTCAATTATCAAAACGACTATTGAAATATATCAAATCAAAGATCGTATCAAATTACACAATATGATTTTGTCTCGCTTAAAAAATAATTTTTGTACCCAAATTCCATCGTTTAAATCACTTATAAAGGGTTTAAAGTTTTTGACGCACCAATTTCATTTTACTTACTTCCGCTGTTATTCAATAGAGCAATAAAAATGATATTAGAGCCAACCTAGGGTTATTTACTTATATTTTCCATTAGTCTCTCTTCTTCAAAAAATCTAAGAGTAGACAAAAAGGAAGGGGATGTTGTTCCCATTTCAGAAACAACAAAACATTTTTATAAATATGTGTTGCAACTTTCAACGTAGTTATCTTTTAACTCGGGTATCGAAACGACTATTATAATATATCAAATCGAAGCTATTATCAAATTACACAATATGATTTTGGCTCCCTGAGAAAAATCATTTTTGTACCCAAATTCCATCTTTTACGTCCCTTACCGAGGGTTAATGTTTTTGTTGCACCATTTTAATTTTACTTACTTCCGGTCTTATTCAATAGAGCTATAAAGTAGATATTGGTGCCAACCTAGGGTTATTTATTTATGTTTTCCATTAGTCTCTCTTCTTCAAAATATCTAAGAGAAGACAAAAAGGAAGGGGATGTTGTTCACATTTTCAAAAACAAAAAAAACATTTGATAAATATGTGGTGCAACTAACAACGCAGTTAACTTTTGACTCGGGTATCGCAAGAACTATTATAATATATCAAATTGAAGCACATATCAAATTACACAATATGATTTGGTCTCCCTGAGAAAAATCATTTTCGTACCCAACTTCCATCGTTTCCATCACTTACCCATGGTTTAATGTTTTTGATGCACCATTTTAATTTTATTTACTTCCGGTCTTATTCAATAGAGCTATAAAGTAGATATTGGTGCCGACCTATCCTTATTTATTTATATTTTCAATCAGTCTCTATTCTTTAATAAAAATAAGACAAAAGAAAAATCAAGGGATGTTGTTCACATTTTCAAAAAGAACAAAGCATTTAATAAATATGTGTTGCAACTTTCAACGGAGTTAACTTTTCACTCAGGTATCAAAACGACTATTATAATATATCAAATCGAAGCTCGTATCAAATTACACAATATGATTTGGTCTCGCTTAGAAAATAATTTTTGTACCCAAATTCCATCGTTTACATCACTTATCGAGGGTTTAATGTTTTTGACGCACCATTTTCATTTTACTTACTTGCGGTCTTATTCAATAGAGCTATAAATGAGATATTGGTGTCATCCTATCCTTATTTATATATATTATCAATCAGTATCTATTCTTTAATAAAAATAAGAGAAAATAAAAATCAAGGGATATTGTTCACATTTTCAAAAACAAGAAAACATTTGATAAATATGTGTTGCAACTTTCAACGGAGTTAACTTTTGACTCGGGTATCGAAACGACTATTATAATATATCAAATCGAAGCTCATATCAAATTACACAATATGATTTGGTCTCCCTTTGAAAAATCAATTTTGTACCCAAATTCCATCATTTACATCACTTATCAAGGGTTTAAAGTGTTTGACGCACCATTTTCATTTAACTTACTTCCGGTGTTACTCAATAGAGCTATAAAGGAGATATTGGAGCCAACCTCCGTTTATTTATTTATATTTTCCATTAGTCTCTCTTCTTCAAAAAATCTAAGAGAAGAGAAAAAGGAAGGGGATATTGTTCACATTTTCAAAAACAAGAAATTATTTGATAAATATGTGTTGCAACTTTCAACTGAGTTAACTTTTGACTCGGGTATCGAAATGACTATTATAATATATCAAATCGAAGCTCATATCAAATTACACAATATGATTTGGTCTCCTAGGGAAAAAAATATTTTGTACCAAAATTCCATCGTTTACATCACTTATCAAAGGTTCAAAGTTTTTGATTTACCAATTTCATTTTACTCACTTCCGAAGTTATTCAGTATAGCTATAAACGAGATATTGGAACCAACATAGGGTTATTTATTTATTTTTTCCATTAGTCTCTCTTCTTGAAAAAATATAAGAGAAGACAAAAAGGAAGGGGATGTTGTTCACATTTTCAAAAACAAAAAAACATTTGATAAATATGTGGTGCAACTTACAACGGAGTTAACTTTTGACTCGGGTATCGAAAGGACTATTATAGTATATCAAATCGAAGCTCATATCAAATTACACAATATGATTTGGTCTCCCTGAGAAAAAATCATTTTTGGACCAACCTTCCATCGTTTACATCACTTACTGAGGGTTTAATGTTTTTGATGCACCGTTTTAATTTTACTTACTTCCGGTCTTATTCAACAGAGCTATAAAGGAGATATTGGTGCCGATCTATCCTTATTTATTGATATTTTCGATCAGTCTCTTTTCTTTAATATAAATAAGAGAAAATAAAAATCAAGGGATATTGTTCACATTTTCAATAACAACAAAGCATTTGATAAATATGTGTTCCAAATTTCAACGATGTTAACTTTTGACTCGGGTATCGAAACGACTATTATAATATATCAAATCGAAGCTCGTATCAAATTACACAATATGATTTGGTCTTGATGAGAAAAATAATTTTTGTACCCAAATTCCATCGTTTACATCACTTATCGAGGGTTTAAAGTTTTTGACGCACCATTTTCATTTTACTCACTTCCGGTGTTATTCAATGGAGCTATAAAGGAGATATTGTAGCCAACCTAGGGTTATTTATTTAAATTTTCCATTAGTCTCTCTTTTTCCAAAAATATAAGAGAAGACAAAAAAGAATTGGATGTTGTTCATATTTTTAGAGAAAACAAAACATTTTTATAAATGTGTGTTACAACTTTCAACGGAGTTATCTTTTGACTCGGGTATCGAAACGGCTATTATAATATATAAAATCGAAGCTCTTATCAAATTACACAATATTGTTTTTTCTCCCTGAGAAAAATCCTTTTCGTACCCAACTTCCATCGTTTCCATCACTTACCGAGGGTTTAATGTTTTTGATGCACCATTTTAATTTTACTAACTTCCGGTCTTATTCAATAGAGCTATAAAGGAGATATTGGTGCCGACCTATCCTTATTTATTTATATTTTCAATCAGTCTCTATTCTTTAATAAAAATAAGAGAAAATAAAAATCAAGGGATGATGTTCACATTTTCAAAAAGAATAAAGAATTTGATAAATATGTGTTGCAACTTTCAACGGAGTTAAATTTTCACTTAGGTATCAAAACGATTATTATAATATATCAAATCGAAGCTCGTATCAAATTATACAATATGATTTGGTCTCGCTTAGAAAAATAATTTTTGTACCCAAATTCCATCGTTTACATCACTTATAAAGGGTTTAAAGTTTTTTACGCACCAATTTCATTTTACTTACTTCCGGTGTTATTCAGTAGAGCTATAAATGAGATATTGGTGTCGAACTGTCCTTATTTATATATATTATCAATCAGTATCTATTCTTTAATAAAATAAGAGAAAATAAAAATCAAGGGATATTGTTCACATTTTCAAAAACAAGAAAACATTTGATAAATATGTGTTGCAACTTTCAACTGAGTTAACTTTTGACTCGGGTATCGAAATGACTATTATAATATATCAAATCGAAGCTCATATCAAATTACACAATATGATTTGGTCTCCCTTTGAAAAATCAAATTTTTACCCAAATTCCATCGTTTACATCACTTATCAAGGGTTTAAAGTGTTTGACGCACCATTTTCATTTTACTTACTTCCGGTGTTACTCAATAGAGCTATAAAGGAGATATTGGAGCCAACATAGGGTTATTTATTTATATTTTCCATTAGTCTCTCTTCTTCAAAAAATCTAAGAGAAGAGAAAAAGGAAGGGGATGTTGTTTGCAATTTCAAAAACAAAAAAAAAACATTTGATAAATATGTGGTGCAACTTTCAACGGAGTTAACTTTTCACTCGGATATCGAAACGACTATTATAATATATCAAATCGAAGCGCGTATCAAATTACACAATATGATTTGGTCTCCCTTTGACAAATAAATTTTGTACCCAAATTCCATCGTTTACATCACTTATCAAGGGTTTACAGTTTTTAACGCACCAATTTCATTTTACTTACTTCTGATGTAATTCAATAGAGCTATAAAGGAGATATTGGAACCAACATAGGGTTATTTATTTATATTTTCCATTAGTCTCTCTTCTTGAAAAAATATAAGAGAAGACAAAAAGGAAGGAGATGTTGTTCACATTTTCAAAAACAAAAACACATTTGATAAATATGTGGTGCAACTTACAACAGAGGTAACTTTTGACTCGGGTATCGAAAGGACTATTATAATATATCAACTTGAAGCTCATATCAAATTACACAATATGATTTGGTCTCCCTGAGAATAATCATTTTCGTACCCAACTTAAATCGTTTCCATCAGTTACCCATGGTTTAATGTTTTTGATGCACCATTTTAATTTTACTTACTTCCGGTCTTATTCAATAGAGCTATAAAGTAGATATTGGTGTCATCCTATCCTTATTTATTTATATTTTCAATCAGTCTCTATTATTTAATAAAAATAAGACAAAAAAAATCAAGGGATGTTGTTCACATTTTCAAAAAGAACAAAGCATTTGATAAATATGTGTTGCAACTTTCAATAGAGGTAACTTTTGATTCGGGTATCGAAAGGACTATTATAGTATATCAAATCGAAGATCATATGAAATTACACAATATGATTTGGTCTCGCTAAGAAAAATAATTTTTGTACCCAAATTCCATCGTTTACATCACTTATCGAGGGTTTAAAGTTTTTGCCGCACCATTTTCATTTTACTTACTTCCGGTATTATTCAATGGAGGTATAAAGGAGATATTGGAGCCAACCTAGGGTTATTTATTTATATTTTCCATTAGTCTCTCTTCTTCAAAAAATATAAGAGAAGACAAAAAAGAAGGGGATGTTGTTCATATTTTCACAAACAACAAAACATTTTTATAAATATGTGTTGCAACTTTCAACGGAGTTATCTTTTGACTCGTGTATCAAAACGGCTATTATAATATATCAAATCGAAGCTATTATCAAATTACACAATATGATTTTGGCTCCCTGAGAAAAATCATTTTCGTACCCAACTTCCATCGTTTCCATCACTTACCGAGGTTTTAATGTTTTTCATGCACCATTTTAATTTTACTTACTTCCGGTCTTATTCAATAGAGCTATAAAGGAGATATTAGTGCCAATGAATCCTTATTTATTTATATTTTCAATCAGTCTCTATTCTTTAATAAAAATAAGAGAAAAGAAAAATCAAGGGATGTTGTTCACATTTTCAAAAACAACAAAGCATTTGATAAATATGTGTTGCAACTTTCAACGGAGTTAACTTTTCACTCGGGTATCAAAACGACTATTATAATATATCAAATCGAAGCTCGTATCAAATTAAACAATATGATTTGGTCTCGCTTAGAAAAATAATTTTTGTACCCAAATTCCATCGTTTACATCACTTATCGAGGGTTTAATGTTTTTGACGCACCATTTTCATTTTACTTACTTGCGGTCTTATTCAATAGAGCTATAAAGGAGATATTGGTGTCGAACTGTCCTTATTTATATATATTATCAATCAGTATCTATTCTTTAATAAAAATAAGAGAAAAGAAATATCAAGGGATATTGTTCACATTTTCAAAAACAAGAAAACATTTGATAAATATGTGTTGCAACTTTCAACGGAGTTAACTTTTGACTTAGGTATCGAAACGACTATTATAATATATCAAATCGAAGCTCATATCAAATTACACAATATGATTTGGTATCCCTTTCAAAAATAAATTTGTAACCAAATTCCATCGTTTACATCACTTATCAAGGGTTTAGTGTGTTTGACGCACCATTTTCATTTTACTTACTTCCGATGTAATTCAATAGAGCTATAAAGGAGATATTGGAGCCAACCTAGGGTTATTTATTTATATTTTCAATTAGTCTCTATTCTTCCAAAAAAGAGGAGAAAAAGGAAGGGGTTATTTTTCACTTTTTCCAAAACAAAAAAAACATTTGATAAATATGTGGTGCAACTTTCAACGGAGTTAACTTTTGACTCGGGTATCGAAACGACTATTATCATATATCAAATCGAAGCTCGTATCAACTTCCACAATAAGATTTGGTCTCCATAGGAAAAAAAGGTTTCTACCTAAATTCCATCGTTTACATCACTTATCAAGGGTTTACAGTTTTTAACGCACCAATTTCATTTTACTTACCTCGGATGTAATTCAATAGAGCTATAAAGGAGATATTGGAACCAACATAGGTTTATTTATTTATATTTTCCATTAGTCTCTCTTCTTGAAAAAATATAAGAGAAGACAAAAAGGAAGGAGATGTTGTTCACATTTTCAAAAACAAAAACACATTTGATAAATATGTGGTGCAACTTTCAACGGAGATAACTTTTGACTCAGGTATCGAAACGACTATTATAATATATCAAATCGAAGCTCGTATCAAATTACAAAATATGATTTGGTCTCCCTGAGAAAAATCATTTTTGTTCCCAACTTCCTTCGTTAACATCACTTACAGAGGGTTTAATGTTTTTGATGCACCATTTTAATTTTACTTACTTCCGATCTTATTCAATAGAGCTATAAAGTAGATATTGGTGTCATCCTATCCTTATTTATTTATATTTTCAATCAGTCTCTATTATTTAATAAAAATAAGACAAAAAAAATCAAGGGATGTTGTTCACATTTTCAAAAAGAACAAAGCATTTGATAAATATGTGTTGCAACTTTCAACGTAGTTAACTTTTCACTCGGGTATCAAAACGATTATTATAATATATCAAATCGAAGCTCGTATCAAATTACACAATATGATTTGGTCTCGCTTAGAAAATAATTTTTGTACCCAAATTCCATCGTTTACATCACTTATCGAGGGTTTAAAGTTTTTGACGCACCAATTTCATTTTACTTACTTCCGGTGTTATTCAATAGAGCTATAAAGGAGATATTACAGCCAACCTAGGGTTATTTATTTATATTTTGCATTACTCTCTCTTCTTCAAAAAATCTAAGAGAAGAGAAAAAGGAAGGGGTTGTTGTTCACATTTTCAAAAACAAAAAATCATTTGATAAATATGTGGTGCAACTTTCAATAGAGGTAACTTTTGATTCGGGTATCGAAAGGACTATTATAGTATATCAAATCGAAGATCATATGAAATTACACAATATGATTTGGTCTCCCTGAGAAAAAATCATTTTTGGACCAACCTTCCATCGTTTACATCACTTACCGAGCGTTTAATGTTTTTGATGCACCATTATAATTTTACTTACTTCCGGTCTTATTCAATAGAGCTATAAAGGAGATATTGGTGCCAACCTAGGGTTATTTATTTAAATTTTCCATTAGTCTCTATTCTTTAATAAAAATAAGACAAAAGAAAAATCAAGGGATGTTGTTCACATTTTAAAAAACAACAAAACATTTGATAAATATGTGTCGCAACTTTCAATGGAGATAACTTTTAACTCGGGTATCGAAACAACAACTATAATATATCAAATCAAAGTTTTTATCCAATTACCCAATTTGATTTGGTCTCGGTTAGAAAAATAATTTTTGTACCCAAATTTCATTGTTTACATCACTTAATGAGGTTTTAAAGTTTTTGACGCACCATTTTAATTTTACTAACTTATGGTTTTATTCAATAGAGCTATAAAGGAGATATTGGTGCCAACCTAGGGTTATTTATTTATATTTTCCATTAGTCTCTCTTCTTCAAAAAATATAAGAGAAGACAAAAAGGAAGGGGATGTTGTTCACATTTTCAGAAACAACAAAACATTTTTATAAATATGTGTTGCAACTTTCAACCGAGTTATCTTTTGACTCGGGTATCAAAACGACTATTATAATATATCAAATCGAAGCTCTTATCAAATTACACAATATGATTTTGGCACCCTGAGAAAAATCATTTTCGTACCCAAATTATATCCTTTACTTCACTTACCGAGGGTTTAATGTTTTTGACGCACCATTTTTATTTTACTTACTTCAGGTGTTATTCAATAGAGCTATAAAGGAGATATTGGCTCCAACCTAGGGTTCTTTATTAATATTTTCAATCAATCTCTATTATTAAAAAAAATTAAGAGAAGAGAAATAAAAGGGGATGTTGTTCACATTTTCAAAAAGAACAAAACATTTGATAAATACGTGTTGCAACTTTCAACGGAGATAACTTTTGACTCGGGTATCGAAACGACTATTATAATATATCAAATCGAAGCTCGTATCAAATTACACAATATGATTTGGTCTCCAACTTGAAAATCAATTTTGTACCCAAATTCCATCGTTTACATCACTTATCGAGGGTTTAAAGTTTTTGACGCACCATTTTAATTTTACTTACTTACGGTGTTATTCAATAGAGCTATAAAGGAGATATTGGTGCCGACCTATCCTTATTTATATATATTTTCAATTAGTCTCTATTCATCAATAAAAATAAGAGAAAAGAAAAATCAAGGGATATTGTTCACGTTTTAAAAACAACAAAACATTTGATAAATATGTGTTGCAACTTTCAACGGAGTTAACTTTTGATTCGTGTTTTGAAACGACTATTATAATCTATCAAATCGAAGATCGTATCAATTACACAATATGATTTAGTCTCCTTGAGAAAAAATTATTTTTGCACCCAACTTCCATGGTTTACATCACTTACCTAGGGTTTAATGTATTTGATGCACCATTCTCATTTTACTTACTTCCTGTGTTATTCAATAGAGCTATAAAGGACATATTGGTTCCGACCAATCCTTATTTATTTATATTTTCAATCATTCTCTATTCTTTAATAAAATTAAGAGAAAATAAAAATCAAGGGATATTGTTCACATTTTCAAAAACATCAAAACATTTGATAAATATGTGTTGCAACTTTCAACGGAGTTAACTTTTTACTCGGGTATCGAAACGACTATTATAATATATCAAATCGAAGCTCATATCAAATTACACAATATGATTTGGTCTCGCTTAGGAAAATAATTTTTGTACCCAAATTCCATCGTTTACATCACTTATCGAGGGTTTAAAGTGTTTGAAGCACCATTTTCATTTTACTTACTTCCGGTGTTATTCAATAGAGCTATAAAGGAGATATTAGAGCCAACCTAGGGTTATTTATTTATATTTTCCATTAGTCTCTCTTCTTCAAAATATCTAAGAGAAGAGAAAAAGGAAGGGGATATTGTTCATATTTTCAAAAACAAGAAATTATTTGATAAATATGTGTTGCAACTTTCAACTGAGTTAACTTTTGACTCGGGTATCGAAATGACAATTATAATCTATCAAATCGAAGCTCGTATCAAATTACACAATATGATTTGGTCTCCCTGAGAAAAAATTATTTTTGCACCCAACTTCCATGGTTTACATCACTTACCTAGGGTTTAATGTTTTTGATGCACCATTTTAATTTTACTTACTTCCTGTGTTATTCAATAGAGCTATAAAGGAGATATTGGTGCCGACCAATCCTTATTTATTTATATTTTCAATCAGTCTCTATTCTTTAATAAAAATAAGACAAAAGAAAAATCAAGGGATGTTGTTCACATTTTCAAAAAGAACAAAGCATTTAATAAATATGTGTTGCAACTTTCAACGGAGTTAACTTTTCACTCAGGTATCAAAACGACTATTATAATATATCAAATCGAAGCTCGTATCAAATTACACTATATGATTGGTTCTCGCTTAGAAAATAATTTTTGTACCCAAATTCCATCGTTTACATCACTTATCAAGGGTTTAAAGTTTTTGACGCACCAATTTCATTTTACTTACTTCCGGTGTTATTCAATAGAGCTATAAAGGAGATATTAGAGCCAACCTAGGGTTATTTATTTATATTTTCCATTAGTCTCCGTTGTTCCAAAAATATAAGAGAAGACAAAAAAGAAGGAGATGTTGTTCACATTTTCAGAAAAAACAAAACATTTTTATAAATATGTGTTACAACTTTCAACGGAGTTATCTTTTGACTCGGGTATCGAAACGGCTATTATAATATATAAAATCGAAGCTCGTATCAAATTACACAATATGATTTGGTCTCGCTTAGAAAAATAATTTTTGTACCCAAATTCCATCGTTTACATCACTTATCGAGGGTTGTTTTTGACGCACCATTTTCATTTTACTTACTTGCGGCCTTATACAGTAGAGCTATAAAGGAGATATTGGAGCCAACCTAGGGTTATTTATCTATATTTTCCATTAGTCTCTCTTCTTGAAAAAATCTTAGAGAAAATAAAAATCAAGGGATATTGTTCACATTTTCAAAAACAAGAAAACATTCGATAAATATGTGGTGCAACTTACAACGGAGTTAACTTTTGACTCGGGTATCGAAAGGACTATTATAATATATCAAATTGAAGCTCATATCAAATTACACAATATGATTTGGTCTCCGTGAGAAAAATTATTTTCGTACCGAACTTCCATCGTTTCCATCACTTACCGATGGTTTAATGTTTTTGATGCACCAATTTCATTTTACTTACTTCCGGTCTTATTCAATAGAGCTATAAAGTAGATATTGGTGCCGACCTATCCTTATTAATTTATATTTTCAATCAGTCTCTATTCTTTAATAAAAATAAGACAAAAGAAAAATCAAGGGATGTTGTTCACATTTTCAAAAAGAACAAAGCATTTAATAAATATGTGTTGCAACTTTCAACGGAGTTAACTTTTCACTCAGGTATCAAAACGACTATTATAATATATCAAATCGAAGCTCGTATCAAATTAAACAATATGATTTGGTCTCGCTTAGAAAAATAATTTTTGTACCCAAATTCCATCGTTTACATCACTTATGACGGTTTACTGTTTTTGATGCACTATTTTCATTTTACTTTCTTGCGGTCTTATTCAATAGAGCTATAAATGAGATATTGGTGTCATCCTTTCCTTATTTATATATATTATCAATCAGTATCTATTCTTTAATAAAATAAGAGAAAATAAAAATCAAGGGATATTGTTCACATTTTCAAAAATAAGATAACATTTGATAAATATGTGAAGCAACTTTCAACGGAGTTAATTTTGGACTCGGGTATCGAAACCACTATTATAATATATCAAATTGAAGCTCTTATCAAATTACACAATATGATTTTTTCTCCCTGAGAAAAATCATTTTTGTACCCAAATTCCATCATTTACATCACTTACCGAGGGTGTAAAGTTTTTGACGCACCATTTTCATTTTACTTACTTCGGATTTTATTCAATAGAGCTATAAAGGAGATATTGGAGGCAACCTAGGGTTATTTATTTAAATTTTCCATTAGTCTCCCTTGTTCCAAAAATATAAGAGAAGACAAAAAAGAAGGAGATGTTGTTCACATTTTCAGAAAAAACAAAACATTTTTATAAATATGTGTTACAACTTTCAACGGAGTTATCTTTTGACTCGGGTATCGAAACGTCTATTATAATATATCAAATCGAAGCTCGTATCTAATTACACTATATGATTTGTTCTCGCTTAGAAAATAATTTTGGTACCCAAATTCCATCGTTTACATCACTTATCAAGGGTTTAAAGTTTTTGACGCCCCAATTTCATTTTACTTACTTCCGGTGTTATTCAATAGAGCTATAAAGGAGATATTAGAGCCAACCTAGGGTTATTTATTTATATTTTCCATTAGTCTCTATTCTTTAATAAAAATAAGGGAAAAGAAAAATCAAGGGATGTTGTTCACATTTTCAAATACAACAAAACATTTGATAAATATGTGTTTAAATTTTCAACAGATAACTTTTGACTCGGGTATCGAAACGGTTATTATAATATATAAAATCGAAGCTCATATCAAATTACACAATATGATTTGGTCTCGCTTATAAAATAATTTTTGTACCCAAATTCCATCGTTTACATCACTTATCGAGGGTTTAATGTTTTTGACGCACTATTTTCATTTTACTTATTTGCGGTCTTATTCAATAGAGCTATAAATGAGATATTGGTGTCGTCCTATCCTTATTTATATATATTATCAATCAGTATCTATTCTTTAATAAAAATAAGAGAAAATAAAAATCAAGGGATATTGTTCACATTTTCAAAAACAAGAAAACATTCGATAAATATGTGGTGCAACTTACAATAGAGTTAACTTTTGACTCGGGTATCGAAAGGACTATTATAATATATCAAATTGAAGCTCATATCAAATTACACAATATGATTTGGTCTCCCTGAGAAAAATAATTTTGGTACCCAAATTCCATCGTTTACATCACTTATCGATGGTTTAATGTTTTTGACGCACCATTTTCATTTTAATTAATGTGTTATTCAATAGAGATATAAAGGAGATATTGGTGCTGACCTATCCTTATTTATTAATATTTTCAATCAATCTCTATAATTCAAAAAAATTAAGAGAAGATAAATAAAAGGGGATGTTGTTAACATTTTCAAAAAGAACAAAACATTTGATAAATACGTGTTGGAACTTTCAACGGAGATAACTTTTAACTCCGGTATCGAAACGACTATTATAATATATCAAATCGAAGAATGTATCAAATTACACAATATTATTTGGTCTCCCTAGTAAAAATAATTTTTGTACCCAAATTCTATCCTTTACATCACTTACCTAGAGTTTAAAGTTTTTAACGAACCATTTTTATTTTACTTACTTCCGGTTTTTTCAATAGAGCTATAAAGGAGATATTGGAGCCAACCTAGGGTTATTTATTTATATTTTCCACTAGTTTCTCTTCTGCAATAAATATAAGAGAAGAGGAAAAGAAAGGAGATCTTGTTCACATTTTCAACAACAACAAAACATTTTTATAAATATGTGTTACAACTTTCAACGGAGTTATCTTTTGACTCGGGTATCGAAACGGCTATTATAATATATAAAATCGAAGCTCGTATCAAATTACACAATATGATTTGGTCTCGCTTAGAAAATAATTTTTGTACCCAAATTCCATCGTTTACATCACTTATCGAGGGTTTAATGTTTTTGACGCACCATTTTCATTTTACTTATTTGCGGTCTTATTCAATAGAGCTATAAATGAGATATTGGTGTCGTCCTATCCTTATTTATATATATTATCAATCAGTATCTATTCTTTAATAAAAATAAGAGAAAATAAAAATCAAGGGATATTGTTCACATTTTCAAAAACAAGAAAACATTCGATAAATATGTGGTGCAACTTACAATAGAGTTAACTTTTGACTCGGGTATCGAAAGGACAATTATAATATATCAAATTGAAGCTCATATCAAATTACACAATATGATTTGGTCTCCGTGAGAAAAATTATTTTCGTACCGAACTTCCATCGTTTCCATCACTTACCGATGGTTTAATGTTTTTGATGCACCAATTTCATTTTACTTACTTCCACTTTTATTCAATAGAGCTATAATAGAGATATTGGTCCCAACCTATCCTTATTTATTTATATTTTCAATCAGTCTCTATTCTTTAATAAAAATAAGAGAAACGAAAAATCAAGGGATGTTGTTCACATTTTCAAAAACAACAAAACATTTGATAAATATGTGTTGCAACTTTCAACGGAGATAACTTTTGACTCGGGTATCGAAACGACTATTATAATATATCAAATCGAAGCTCGTATCAAATTACACAAGATGAATTGGTCTCGCTATTTAAAAATCATTTTTGTAACCAAATTCCATCATTTACATCGGTTATCAAGGGTTTAAAGTTTTTGACGCACCAATTTCATTTTACTTACTTTCGGTGTTATTCAATAGAGCTATAAAGGAGATATTAGAGCCAACCTAGGCTTATTTATTTATATTTTCCATTAGTCTCTCTTCTTCCAAAAATATATGAGAAGACAAAAAAGAAGGCGATGTTGTTCACATTTTCAAAAACAAAAAAACATTAGATAAATATGTGATGCAACTTACAACGGAGTTAACTTTTGATTCGGGTATCGAAAGGACTATTATAGTACATCAAACCGAAGCTCGTATCAAATTACACAATATGATTTGGTCGCCCTGAGAAAAAATCATTTTTGGACCAACCTTCCATCGTTTACATCACTTGTCGAGGGTTTAAACTTTTTGACGCACCATTATCATTTTACTTACTTGCGGTGTTATTCAATAGAGCAATAAAGCAGATATTGGTGCTGACCTATCCTTATTTATATATATTTTCAAATAGTACCTATTCATCAATAAAAATAAGAGAAAATGAAAATCAAGGGATATTGTTCACATTTTGAGAAACAACAAAACATTTGATAAATATGTGTTGCAACTTTAAACGGAGTTAACTTTTGACTCGGGTATCGAAACGAATATTTTAATATATCAAATCGAAGCTCATATCAAATTACACAATATGATTTGGTCTCGTGTAGAAAAATAATTTTTGTACCCAAATTCCATCGTTTACATCACTTGTCGAGGGTTTAAACTTTTTGACGCACCATTTTCATTTTACTCACTTCCGGTGTTATTCAATAGAGCTATAAAGGCGATATTAGAGCCAACCTAGGGTTATTTATTTAAATTTTCCATTAGTCTCCCTTGTTCCAAAAATATAAGAGAAGACAAAAAAGAAGGAGATGTTGTTCACATTTTCAGAAAAAACAAAACATTTTTATAAATATGCGTTACAACTTTCAACGGAGTTATCTTTTGACTCGGGTATCGAAACGGCTATTATAATATATCAAATCGAAGCTCATATCAAATTACACAATATGATTTGGTCTCCCTTTGGAAAATCATTTTTGTACCCAACTTCCATCGTTTCCATCACTTACCGAGGGTTTAATGTTTTTGATGCACCATTTTAATTTTACTTACTTCCGGTCTTATTCAATAGAGCTATAAAGGAGATATTGGTGCCGACCTATCCTTATTTATTTATATTTTCAATCAGTCTCTATTCTTTAATAAAAATAAGAGAAAATAAAAATCAAGGGATGTTGTTCACATTTTCAAAAAGAATAAAGCATTTGATAAATATGTGTTGCAACTTTCAACGGATTTAACTTTTCACTCGGGTATCAAAACGATTATTATAATATATCAAATCGAAGCTCGTATCAAATTACACAATATGATTTGGTCTCGCTTAGAAAATAATTTTTGTACCCAAATTCCATCGTTTACATCACTTATCGAGGGTTTAATGTTTTTGACGCACCATTTTCATTTTACTTACTTGCGGTCTTATTCAATAGAGCTATAAATGAGATATTGGTGTCGTCCTATCCTTATTTATATATATTATCAATCAGCATCTATTCTTTAATAAAAATAAGACAAAAGAAAAATCAAGGGATGTTGTTCACATTTTCAAAAACAAGAAAACATTTGATAAATATGTGGTGCAACTTTCAACGGAGTTAACTTTTGACTCGGGTATCGAAATGACTACTATAATATAACAAATCGAAGCTCATATCAAATTACACAATATGATTTGGTCTCCCATTGACAAATCATTTTTGTACCCAAATTCCATCATTTACATGACTTATCAAGTGTTTAAAGTGTTTGACGCACCATTTTCATTTAACTTACTTCCGGTGTTACTCAATAGAGCTATAAAGGATATATTGGAGCCAACCTCCGTTTATTTATTTATATTTTCCATTAGTCTCTATTCTTCACAAAAAATAAGAGAAGAGAAAAAGGAAGGGGATGTTGTTCACATTTTCAAAAACAACAAAACATTTGATAAATATGTGTTGCAACTTTCAACGGAGTTAACTTTTGACTCGGGTATCGAAACGACTATTATAATATATCAAATCGAAGCTCGTATCAAATTACACAATATGATTTGGTCTCGCAAAGAAAAATAATTTTTGTACCCAAATTCCATCGTTTACATCACTTATCGAGGGTTTAATGTTTTTGACGCACCATTTTCATTTTACTTACTTACGGTGTTATTCAATAGAGATATAAAGGAGATATTGGTGCTGACCTATCCTTATTTATATATATTTTCAATTAGTCTCTATTCATCAATAAAAATAAGAGAAAAGAAAAATCAAGGGATATTGTTCACATTTTCAAAAACAAGAAAACATTCGATAAATATGTGGTGCAACTTACAACGGAGTTAACTTTTGACTCGCGTATCGAAAGGACTATTATAATATATCAAATTGAAGCTCATATCAAATTACACAATATGATTTGGTCTCCCTGAGAAAAATCATTTTCGTACCGAACTTCCATCGTTTCCATCACTTACCGATGGTTTAATGTTTTTGATGCACCAATTTCATTTTACTTACTTCCGATCTTATTCAATAGAGCTATAAAGTAGATATTGGTGCCGACCTATCCTTATTAATTTATATTTTCAATCAGTCTCTATTCTTTAATAAAAATAAGACAACAGAAAAATCAAGGGATGTTGTTCACATTTTCAAAAAGAACAAAGCATTTAATAAATATGTGTTGCAACTTTCAACGGAGTTAACTTTTGACTCGGGTATCGAAACGACTATTATAATATATCAAATCGAAGCTCGTATCAAATTACACAATATGATTTGGTCTTGATGAGAAAAATAATTTTTCTACCCAAATTCCATCGTTTACATCACTTATATAGGGTTTAAAGTTTTTGACGCACCATTTTCATTTTACTCACTTCCGGTGTTATTCAATAGAGCTATAAAGGCGATATTAGAGCCAACCTAGGGTTATTTATTTAAATTTTCCATTAGTCTCCCTTGTTCCAAAAATATAAGAGAAGACAAAAAAGAAGGAGATGTTGTTCACATTTTCAGAAAAAACAAAACATTTTTATAAATATGTGTTACAACTTTCAACGGAGTTATCTTTTGACTCGGGTATCGAAACGTCTATTATAATATATCAAATCGAAGCTCGTATCAAATTACACAATATGATTTTGTATTGCTAAGAAAACTAATTTTGTACCCAAATTCCATCGTTTACATCACTTATCAAGGGTTTAAAGTGTTTGACGCACCATTTTCATTTTACTTACTTTCGGTGTTACTCAATAGAGCTATAAAGGAGATATTGGTGCCGACCTATCCTTATTTATTTATATTTTCAATCAGTCTCTATTCTTTAATAAAAATAAGAGAAAATAAAAATCAAGGGATGATGTTCACATTTTCAAAAAGAATAAAGAATTTGATAAATATGTTTTGCAACTTTCAACGGATTTAACTTTTCACTCGGGTATCAAAACGATTATTATAATATATCAAATCGAAGCTCGTATCAAATTACACAATATGATTTGGTCTCGCTTAGAAAATAATTTTTGTAAACAAATTCCATCGTTTACATCACTTATCGAGGGTTTAATGTTTTTGACGCACCATTTTCATTTTACTTACTTGCGGTCTTATTCAATAGAGCTATAAATGAGCTATTGGTGTCGTCCTATCCTTATTTATATATATTATCAATCAACATCTATTCTTTAATAAAAATAAGACAAAAGAAAAATCAAGGGATGTTGTTCACATTTTCAAAAACAAGAAAACATTTGATAAATATGTGGTGCAACTTTCAACGGAGTTAACTTTTGACTCGGGTATCAAAACGACTATTATAATATATCAAATCGAAGCTCATATCAAATTACACAATATGATTTGGTCTCCCTTTGAAAAATCAATTTTGTACCCAAATTCCATCGTTTACATCACTTATCAAGGGTTTAAAGTGTTTGACGCACCATTTTCATTTTACTTACTTCCGGTGTTACTCAATAGAGCTATAAAGGAGATATTGGAGCCAACCTCCGTTTATTTATTTATATTTTCCATTAGTCTCTCTTCTTCAAAAAATCTAAGAGAAGAGAAAAAGGAAGGGGATGTTGTTCACATTTTCAAAAACAACAAAACATTTGATAAATATGTGTTGCAACTTTAAACGGAGTTAACTTTTGACTCGGGTATCGGAACGACTATTATAATATATCAAATCGAAGCTCATATCAAATTACACAATATGATTTGGTCTCGCTTAGGAAAATAAATTTTGTACCCAAATTCCAACGTTTACATCACTTATCGAGGGTTTAAAGTTTTTGACGCACCATTTTAATTTTACTTACTTACGGTGTTATTCAATAGAGCTATAAAGGAGATATTGGAGCCAACATAGGGTTATTTATTTATATTTTCCATTAGTCTCTCTTCTTGAAAAAATATAAGAGAAGACAAAAAGGAAGGGGATGTTGTTCACATTTTCAAAAACAAAAAAACATTCGATAAATATGTGGTGCAACTTACAACGGAGTTAACTTTTGACTCGGGTATCGAAAGGACTATTATAATATATCAAATTGAAGCTCATATCAAATTACACAATATGATTTGGTCTCCCTGAGAAAAATCATTTTCGTACCCAACTTCCATCGTTTCCATCACTTACCGATGGTTTAATGTTTTTGATGCACCATTTTAATTTTACTTACTTAAGGTGTTATTCAATAGAGCTATAAAGGAGATATTGGTGCCGACCTATCCTTATTTATTTACATTTTCAATCAGTCTCTATTCTTCAAAAATATAAGAGAAGAGAAAAATGAAGGGGATGTTGTTCACATTTTCAAAAACAACAAAACATTTGATAAATATGTGTTGCAACTTTCAACGGAGTTAACTTTTGACTCGGGTATCAAAACGACTAGTATAATATATCAAATCGAAGCTCGTATCAAATTACACAATATGATTTAGTCTTACTGAGAAAAATAATTTTGGTACCCAAATTCCATCGTTTACATCACTTATCTATGGTTAAATGTCTTTGACGCACCATTTTCATTTTACTTACTTAAGGTGTTATTCAATAGATATATAAAGGAGATATTGGAGCCAACATAGGGTTCTTTATTTATATTTTCCCTTAGTCTCTCTTCTTGAAAAAATATAAGAGAAGAAAAAAAGGAAGGGGATGTTGTTCACATTTTCAAAAACAAGAAAACATTTGATAAATATGTGTTGCAACTTTCAACGGAGTTAACTTTTGACTCGGGTATCGAAACGACTATTATAATATATCAAATCGAAGCTCATATCAAATTACACAATATGATTTGGTCTCGCTTAGAAAATAATTTTTGTACCCAAATTCCATCGTTTACATCACTTATCAAGGGTTTAAAGTTTTTGACGCACCATTTTCATTTTACTCACTTCCGGTGTTATTCAATAGAGCTATAAAGGAGATATTAGAGCCAACCTAGGGTTATTTGTTTATATTTTCCATTAGTCTCCCTTGTTCCAAATATATAAGAGAAGACAAAAAAGAAGGAGATGTTGTTCACATTTTCAGAAAAAACAAAACATTTTTATAAATACGTGTTACAACTTTCAACGGAGTTATCTTTTGACTCGGGTATCGAAACGGCTATTATAATATATAAAATCGAAGCTCGTATCAAATTACACAATATGATTTGGTCTCGCTTAGAAAATAATTTTTGTACCCAAATTCCATCGTTTACATCACTTATCGAGGGTTTAATGTTTTTGACGCACCATTTTCATTTTACTTACTTGCGGTCTTATTCAATAGAGCTATAAATGAGATATTGGTGTCGTCCTATCCTTATTTATATATATTATCAATCAGTATCTATTCTTTAATAAAAATAAGAGAAAATAAAAATCAAGGGATATTGTTCACATTTTCAAAAACAAGAAAACATTCGATAAATATGTGGTGCAACTTACAATAGAGTTAACTTTTGACTCGGGTATCGAAAGGACAATTATAATATATCAAATTGAAGCTCATATCAAATTACACAATATGATTTGGTCTCCGTGAGAAAAATTATTTTCGTACCGAACTTCCATCGTTTCCATCACTTACCGATGGTTTAATGTTTTTGATGCACCAATTTCATTTTACTTACTTCCGGTATTATTCAATAGAGCTATAAAGTAGATATTGGTGCCGACCTATCCTTATTAATTTATATTTTCAATCAGTCTCTATTCTTTAATAAAAATAAGACAAGAAAAATCAAGGGATGTTGTTCACATTTTCAAAAAGAAAAAAGCATTTAATAAATATGTGTTGCAACTTTCAAAGGAGTTAACTTTTCACTCAGGTATCAAAACGACTATTATAATATATCAAATCGAAGCTCGTATCAAATAACACGATATGATTTGGTCTCGCTGATAAAAATAATTTTGGTACCCAAATTCCTTCGTTTACATCACTTATCTAGGGTTTAAAGTTTTTGACGCACCATTTTCATTTTACTTACTTACGGTGTTATTCAATAGAGCTATAAAGTAGATATTGGTGCCGACCTATCCTTATTTATATATATTTTCAATTAGTCTCTATTCATCAATAAAAATAAGAAAAAAGAAAAATCAATGGATATTGTTCATATTTTCAAAAACATCAAAACATTTGATAAATATGTGTTGCAACTCTCAACGGAGTTAACTTTTGACTCGGGTATCGAAACGACTATTATAATATATCAAATCGAAGCTCATATCAAATTACACAATATGATTTGGTCTCCCTTTGAAAAATCAAATTTTTACCCAAATTCCATCGTTTACATCACTTATCAAGGGTTTAAAGTGTTTGACGCACCATTTTCATTTTACTTACTTCCGGTTTTATTCAATAGAGCTATAAAGGAGATATTGGTGCCAACCTAGGGTTATTTATTTATATTTTCCATCATTATATATTCTTCAAAAATATAAGAGAAGAGAAAAATGAAGGGGATGTTGTTCACATTTTCAAAAACAACAAAACATTTGATAAATATGTGTTGCAACTTTCAACGGAGTTAACTTTTGACTCGGGTATCGAAACGACTATTATAATATATCAAATCGAAGCTCGTATCAAATTACACAATATGATTTGGTCTCGCAAAGAAAAATAATTTTTGTACCCAAATTCCATCGTTTACATCACTTATCGAGGGTTTAAAGTTTTTGACGCACCATTTTCATTTTACTTACTTCCGGTGTTATTCAATAGAACTATAAAGGAGATATTGGAGCCAACCTAGGGTTATTTATTTATATTTTCCATTAGTTTCTCTTCTTCAAAAAATATAAGAGAAGACAAAAAGTAAGGGGATGTTGTTCACATTTTCAAATACAAAAAAAACATTTGATAAATATGTGGTACAACTTTCAACGCAGTTAACTTTTGACTCAGGTATCGAACTGACTATTATAATATATCAAATTGAAGCTCATTTCAAATTTCAAAATATGATTTGGTCTCCCTGAGAAAAATCATTTTTGTTCCCAACTTCCATCGTTAACATCACTTACCGAGGGTTTAATATTTTTGATGCACCATTTTAATTTTACTTACTTTCGGTCTTATTCAATAGAGCTATAAAGGAGATATTGGTGCCGACCTATCCTTATTTATTTATATTTTCAATCAGTCTCTATTCTTTAATAAAAATAAGAGAAAATAAAAATCAAGGGATGTTGTTCACATTTTCAAAAAGAATAAAGAATTTGATAAATATGTGTTGCAACTTTCAACGGATTTAACTTTTCACTCGGGTATCAAAACGATCATTATAATATATTAAATCGAAGCTCGTATCAAATTACACAATATGATTTGGTCTCTATTAGAAAATAATTTTTTTACTCAAATTCCATCGTTTACATCACTTATCGAGGGTTTAATGTTTTTGACGCACCATTTTCATTTTACTTACTTGCGGTCTTATTCAATAGAGCTATAAATGAGCTATTGGTGTCGTCCTATCCTTATTTATATATATTATCAATCAGCATCTATTCTTTAATAAAAATAAGACAAAAGAAAAATCAAGGGATGTTGTTCACATTTTCAAAAACAAGAAAACATTTGATAAATATGTGGTGCAACTTTCAATGGAGTTAACTTTTGACTCGGGTATCGAAATGACTACTATAATATAACAAATCGAAGCTCATATCAAATTACACAATATGATTTGGTCTCCCATTGACAAATCATTTTTGGACCAACCTTCCATCGTTTCCATCACTTACCGATGGTTTCATGTTTTTGATGCACCATTTTAATTTTACTTACTTCCGGTCTTATTCAATAGAGCTATAAAGTAGATATTGGTGCCGACCTATCCTTATTTATTTATATTTTCCACTAGTCTCTATTCTTTAATAAAAATAAGACAAAAGAAAAATCAAGGGATGTTGTTCACATTTTCATAAAGAACAAAGCATTTAATAAATATGTGTTGCAACTTTCAACGGAGTTAACTTTTACCTCGGGAATCGAAACGACTATTATAATATATCAAATTGAAACTTATATTAAATTACACAACATGATTTCGTCTTGCTTTGGAATATAATTTTTCTACCCAAATTCCATCGTTTAGATCACTTAGCAAGGTTTTAAAGTTTTTGATGCACCATTTTAATTTTACTTACTTAGGGTGTTATTCAATAGACATATAAAGAAGATATTGGCTCCAACCTATCCTTATGTATTTATATTTTCAATCATTCTCTTTTCTTCAAAAATATAAGAGAAGAGAAAAATGAAGGGGATGTTGTTCACATTTTCAAAAATAACAAAACATATGAAAATTACGTGTTACAACTTTCAACGGAGTTAACTTTTGACTCGGGTATCGAAACGACTATTATAATATATCAAATCGAAGCTCGTATCAAATTACACAATATGATTTGGTCTCGCTTAGAAAATAATTTTTGTACCCAAATTCCATCGTTTACATCACTTATCGAGGGTTTAATGTTTTTGACGCACCATTTTCATTTTACTTACTTAAGGTGTTACTCAATAGAGCTATAAAGGAGATATTGGTGCCGATCTATCCTTATTTATTTATATTTTCGATCCATCTCTTTTCTTTAACAAAAATAAGAGAAAAGAAAAATCAAGGGATATTGTTCACATTTTCAAAAACAAGAAAACATTTGATAAATATGTGTTGCAACTTTCAATTGAGTTAACTTTTGACTCGGGTATCGAAATGACTATTATAATATATCAAATCGAAGCTCATATCAAATTACACAATATGATTTGGTCTCCCTTTGAAAAATCAAATTTTTACCCAAATTCCATCGTTTACATCACTTATCAAGGGTTTAAAGTGTTTGACGCACCATTTTCATTTTACTTACTTCCGGTGTTACTCAATAGAGCTATAAAGGAGATATTGGAGCCAACATAGGGTTCTTTATTTATATTTTCCATTAGTCTCTCTTCTTCAAACAATCTAAGAGAAGAGAAAAAGGAAGGGGATGTTGTTCACATTTTCAAAAACAAAAAAAAACATTTGATAAATATGTTGTGCAACTTTCAACGGAGTTAACTTTTGACTCGGGTATCAAACGACTATTATAATATATCAAATCGAAGCTCGTATCAAATTACACAATATGATTTGGTCTCCCTTTGAAAAATCAATTTTCTACCCAAATTCCATCGTTTACATCACTTATCAAGGGTTTTATGTTTTTGACACACCAATTTCATTTTTCCTATTTTCGATGTTATTCAATAGAGCTATAAAAGACATATTGGTGCCAACATAGGGTTATTTATTTATATTTTCCATTAGTCTCTCTTCTTAAAAAAATATAAGAGAAGACAAAAAGGAAGGGGATGTTGCTCACAATTTCAATAACAAAAAAACTTTTGATAAATATGTGGTGCAACTTACAACGGAGTTAACTTTTGACTCGGGTATCGAAATGACTATTATAATATATCAAATCGAAGCTCATATCAAATTACACAATATGATTTGGTCTCCCTGAGAAAAATCATTTTCGTACCCAACTTCCATCGTTTCCACCACTTATCGATGGTTTCATGTTTTTGATGCACCATTTTAATTTTACTTACTTCCGGTCTTATTCTATAGAGCAATAAGGGAGATATTGGTGCCGATCTATCCTTATTTATTTATATTTTCGATCCATCTCTTTTCTTTAACAAAAATAAGAGAAAAGAAAAATCAAGGGATGTTGTTCACATTTTCAAAAAGAACAAAGCATTTAATAAATATGTTGCAACTTTCAACGGAGTTAGCTTTTCACTCAGGTATCAAAACGACTATTATAATATATCAAATCGAAGCTCGTATCAAATTACGCAATATGATTTGGTCTCGCTTAGAAAAATAATTTTTGTACCCAAATTCCATCGTTTACATCACTTATCAAGGGTTTAAAGTGTTTGAAGCACCATTTTCATTTTACTTACTTCCGGTGTTACTCAATAGAGCTATAAAGGAGATATTAGAGCCAACCTAGGGTTATTTATTTATATTTTCCATTAGTCTCTCTTCTTCAAAAAATCTAAGAGAAGAGAAAAAGGAAGGGGATGTTGTTCACATTTTCAAAAACAAGAAATTATTTGATAAATATGTGTTGCAACTTTCAACTGAGTTAACTTTTGACTCGGGTATCGAAATGACAATTATAATATATCAAATCGAAGCTCAAATCAAATTACACAATATGATTTGGTCTCCCCTGGGAAAATCAAATTTTTACCCAAATTCCATCGTTTACATCACTTACCGAGGGTTTAATATTTTTGATGCACCATTTTAATTTTCCTTACTTCCGGTTATTCAATAGAGCTATAAAGGGGATATCGGTGCCGACCTATCCTTATTTATTTGTATTTTCAATCAGTCTCTATTCTTTAATAAAAATAAGAGAAAATAAAAATCAAGGGATGTTGTTCACATTTTCAAAAAGAACAAAGCATTTAATAAATATGTGTTGCAACTTTCAACGGAGATAACTTTTGACTCGCGTATCGAAACGACTATTATAATATATCAAATCGAATCTCGTATGAAATTACACAATATGATTTGGTCTCGCTTGGAAAAATAAATTTTGTACCCAAATTCCATCGTTTACATCACTTATGAAAGGTTTAAAATTTTTGACGCACCAATTTCATTTTACTTTCTTCCGGTGTTATTCAATAGAGCTATAAAGGAGATATTGGAGCCAACCTAGGGTTATTTATTTATATTTTCCATTAGTCTCTCTTCTTCAAAAAATCTAAGAGAAGAGAAAAAGGAAGGGGATGTTGTTCACATTTTCAAAAACAACAAAACATTTGATAAATATGTGTTGCAACTTTCAACGGAGTTAACTTTTGACTCGGGTATCGAAACGACTATTATAATATATCAAATCGAAGATCGTATCAAATTACACAATATGATTTGGTCTCCCTGAGAAAAAATCATTTTTGTACCCAACTTCCATCGTTTACATCACTTACCGAGGGTTTAATGTTTTTGACGCACCATTTTAATTTTACTTACTTCCTGTGTTATTCAATAGAGCTATAAAGGAGATATTGGTCACGACCTATCCTTATTTATTTATATTTTCAATCAGTCTCTATTCTTTAATAAAAATAAGAGAAAAGAAAAATCAAGGGATGTTGTTCACATTTTCAAAAACAAAAAAACATTTGATAAATATATGTTGCAACTTTGAACGGAGTTAACTTTTGACTCGGGTATCGAAACGACTATTATAATATATCAAATCGAAGCTCGTATCAAATTACACAATATGATTTGGTCTCGCTAAGAAAAATAATTTTTGTACCCAAATTCCATCGTTTACATCACTTATCGAGGGTTTAAAGTTTTTGACGCACCATTTTCATTTTACTTACTTCCGGTGTTATTCAATAGAGCTATAAAGGCGATATTAGAGCCAACCTAGGGTTATTTATTTAAATTTTCCATTAGTCTCCCTTGTTCCAAAAATATAAGAGAAGACAAAAAAGAAGGAGATGTTGTTCACATTTTCAGAAAAAACAAAACATTTTTATAAATATGTGTTACAACATTCAACGGAGTTATCTTTTGACTCGGTTATCGAAACGTCTATTATAATATATCAAATCGAAGCTCGTATCAAATTACACTATATGATTTGTTCTCGCTTAGAAAATAATTTTTGTACCCAAAATCCATCGTTTACATCACTTATCAAGGGTTTAAAGTTTTTGACGCACCAATTTCATTTTACTTACCTCCGGTGTTATTCAATAGAGCTATAAAGGCGATATTAGAGCCAACCTAGGGTTATTTATTTATATTTTCCATTAGTCTCCCTTGTTCCAAAAATATAAGAGAAGACAAAAAAGAAGGAGATGTTGTTCACATTTTTAGAAAAAACAAAACATTTTTATAAATATGTGTTACAACTTTCAACGGAGTTATCTTTTGACTCGGGTATCGAAACGGCTATTATAATATATAAAATCGAAGCTCGTATCAAATTACACAATATGATTTGGTCTCGCTTAGAAAATAATTTTTGTACCCAAATTCCATCGTTTACATCACTTATCGAGGGTTTAATGTTTTTGACGCACCATTTTCATTTTACTTATTTGCGGTCTTATTCAATAGAGCTATAAATGAGATATTGGTGTCGTCCTATCCTTATTTATATATATTATCAATCAGTATCTATTCTTTAATAAAAATAAGAGAAAATAAAAATCAAGGGATATTGTTCACATTTTCAAAAACAAGAAAACATTCGATAAATATGTGGTGCAACTTACAACGGAGTTAACTTTTGACTCGCGTATCGAAAGGACTATTATAATATATCAAATTGAAGCTCATATCAAATTACACAATATGATTTGGTCTCCCTGAGAAAAATCATTTTCGTACCGAACTTCCATCGTTTCCATCACTTACCGATGGTTTAATGTTTTTGATGCACCAATTTCATTTTACTTACTTCCGATCTTATTCAATAGAGCTATAAAGTAGATATTGGTGCCGACCTATCCTTATTAATTTATATTTTCAATCAGTCTCTATTCTTTAATAAAAATAAGACAACAGAAAAATCAAGGGATGTTGTTCACATTTTCAAAAAGAACAAAGCATTTAATAAATATGTGTTGCAACTTTCAACGGAGTTAACTTTTGACTCGGGTATCGAAACGACTATTATAATATATCAAATCGAAGCTCGTATCAAATTACACAATATGATTTGGTCTCGCATAGAAAAATAATTTTTGTACCCAAATTCCATCGTTTACATCACTTATCGAGGGTTTAAAGTTTTTGACGCACCATTTTCATTTTACTTACTTCCGGTGTTATTCAATAGAGCTATAAAGGAGATATTAGAGCCAACCTAGGGTTATTTATTTATATTTTCCATTAGTCTCCCTTGTTCCAAAAATATAAGAGAAGAGAAAAATGAAGGAGATGTTGTTCACATTTTCAAAAACAACAAAACATTTTTTAAATATGTGTTGCAACTTTCAACGGAATTTACTTTTGACTCGGGTATCGAAACAACTATTATAATCTATCAAATAGAAAATCGTATCAAATTACAAAATATGATTTGGTCTCCCTGAGAAAAAATCAATTCTGTACCTAACTTCCATCGTTTACATCACTTACCGAGGGTTTAATGTTTTTCATGCACCATTTTAATTTTACTTACTTCCGGTCTTATTCAATAGAGCTATAAAGGAGATATTGGTGCCGACTTATCCTTATTTATTTATATTTTCAATTAGTCTCTATTCTTTAATAAAAATAAGAGAAAAAAATCAAGAGATGTTGTTCACATTTTACAAAACAACAAAACATTTTATAAATATGTTTCGCAACTTTCAACGGAGTTAACTTTTGACTCGGGTATCGAAACGACTATTATAATATATCAAATCGAAGCTCGTATCAAATTACACAATATGATTTGGTCTCGCAAAGAAAAATAATTTTTGTACCCAAATTCCATCGTTTACATCACTTATCAAGGGTTTAAAGTTTTTGACGCACCATTTTCATTTTACTTACTTCCGGTGTTACTCAATAGAGCTATAAAGGAGATATTAGAGCCAACCTAGGGTTATTTATTTATATTTTCCATTAGTCTCTCTTCTTCAAAAAATCTAAGAGAAGAGAAAAAGGAAGGGGATGTTGTTCACATTTTCAAAAACAAAAAAACATTTGATAAATATGTGGTACAACTTTCAACGCAGTTAACTTTTGACTCAGGTATCGAACTGACTATTATAATATATCAAATTGAAGCTCATTTCAAATTTCAAAATATGATTTGGTCTCCCTGAGAAAAATCATTTTTGTACCCAACTTCCATCGTTAACATCACTTACCGAGGGTTTAATGTTTTTGATGCACCATTTTAATTTTACTTACTTCCTCTGTTATTCAATAGAGCTATAAAGGAGATATTGGTGCCGACCTATCCTTATTTATTTATATTTTCAATCAGTCTCTATTATTTAATAAAAATAAGATAAAAGAAAAATCAAGGGATGTTGTTCACATTTTCAAAAACAACAAAACATTTGATAAATATGTGTTGCAACTTTCAACGGAGTTAACTTTTGACTCGGGTATCGAAACGACTATTATAATATATCAAATCGAAGCTCGTATCAAATTACACAATATGATTTGGTCTCAATGAGAAAAATAATTTTTGTATCCAAATTCCATCGTTTACATCACTTATCGAGGGTTTAAAGTTTTTGACGCACCATTTTAATTGTACTTACTTCCGGTTTTATTCAATAGAGCTATAAAGGAGATATTGGAGCCAACCTAGGGTTATTTATTTAAATTTTCCATTAGTCTCTCTTCTTCCAAAAATATAAGAGAAGACAAAAAAGAAGGGGATGTTGTTCACATTTTCAGAGAAAACAAAACATTTTTATAAATATGTGTTACAACTTTCAACGGAGTTATCTTTTGACTCGGGTATCGAAACGACTATTATAATATATCAAATCGAAGCTCATATCAAATTACACAATATGATTTGGTCTCCCTTTGAAAAATCAATTTTGTACCCAAATTCCATCGTTTCCATCACTTACCGATGGTTTAATGTTTTTGATGCACCATTTTAATTTTACTTACTTCCGGTCTTATTCAATAGAGCTATAAAGTAGATATTGGTGCCGACCTATCCTTATTTATTTATATTTTCAATCAGTCTCTATTCTTTAATAAAAATAAGACAACAGAAAAATCAAGGGATGTTGTTCACATTTTCAAAAAGAACAAAGCATTTAATAAATATGTGTTGCAACTTTCAACGGAGTTAACTTTTGACTCGGGTATCGAAACGACTATTATAATATATCAAATCGAAGCTCATATCAAATTACACAATATGATTTGGTCTCGCTTAGAAAAATAATTTTTGTACCCAAATTCCATCGTTTACATCACTTATCAAGGGTTTAAAGTTTTTGACGCACCAATTTCATTTTACTTACTTCCGGTGTTATTCAATAGAGCTATAAAGGAGATATTGGAGCCAACCTTGGGTTATTTATCTATATTTTCCATTAGTCTCTCTTCTTCAAAAAATCTAAGAGAAGAGAAAAAGGAAGGGGATGTTGTTCACATTTTCAAAAACAAAAAAACGTTTGATAAATATGTGGTGCAACTTTCAACGGAGTTAACTTTTGACTCCTGTATCGAAAGGACTATTATAATATATCAAATTGAAGCTCATATCAAATTACAGCATATGATTTGGTCTCCCTGAGAAAAAATCATTTTTGTACCCACCTTTCATTGTTTACATCACTTACCGAGCGTTTAATGTTTTTGATGCATCATTTTAATTTTACTCACTTCCAGTCTTATTCATTAGAGCTATAAAGGAGATATTGGTGCCGATCTATCCTTATTTATTTATATTTTCGATCAGTCTCTATTCTTTAATAAAAATAAGAGAAAATAAAAATCAAGGGATATTGTTCACATTTTCAATAACAACAAAGCATTTGATAAATATGTGTTGCAACTTTCAACGGAGTTAACTTTTGACTCGGGTATCGAAACGACTATTATAATATATCAAATCGAAGCTCGTATCAAATTACACAATATGATTTGGTCTCGCAAAGAAAAATAATTTTTGTACCCAAATTCCATCGTTTACATCACTTATCGAGGGTTTAAAGTTTTTGACGCACCATTTTCATTTTACTTACTTCCGGTATTATTCAATGGAGGTATAAAGGAGATATTGGAGCCAACCTAGGGTTATTTATTTATATTTTCCATTAGTCTCTCTTCTTCAAAAAATATAAGAGAAGACAAAAAAGAAGGGGATGTTGTTCATATTTTCACAAACAACAAAACATTTTTATAAATATGTGTTGCAACTTTCAACGGAGGTAACTTTTGACTCGTGTATCGAAACAACTATTATAATATATCAAATCGAAGCTCGTTTCAAATTACACAATATGATTTGGTCTCCCTGAGAAAAATCATTTTCGTACCCAACTTCCATCGTTTCCATCACTTACCGAGGGTTTAATGTTTTTCATTCACCATTTTAATTTTACTTACTTCCGGTCTTATTCAATGGAGCAATAAAGCAGATATTGGTGCCGACCTATTCTTATTTATTTATATTTTCAATTAGTGTCTATTCTTTAATAAAAATAAGCCAAAACAAAAATCAAGGGATGTTGTTCACATTTTCAAAAAGAACAAAGCATTTAATAAATGTGTTGCAACTTTCAACGGAGTTAACTTTTCACTTAGGTATCAAAACGACTATTATAATATATCAAATCGAAGATCATATCAAATTACACAATATGATTTGGTCTCACTTAGAAAAATAATTTTCCTACCCAAATTCCATCGTTTACATCACTTATCAAGGGTTTAAAGTTTTTGACGCACCAATTTCATTTTTCTCACTTCCGTTGTTATTAAATAGAGCTATAAAGGAGATATTGGAGCCAACATAGGGTTATTTATTTATATTTTCCATTAGTCTCTCTTCTTCAAAAAATCTAAGAGAAGAGAAAAAGGAAGGGGATGTTGTTCACATTTTCAAAAACAAAAAAACATTTGATAAATATGTGGTGCAACTTTCAATAGAGGTAACTTTTGACTCGGGTATCGAAAGGACTATTATAGTATATCAAATCGAAGCTCATATCAAATTACACAATATGATTTGGTCTCCCTGAGAAAAAATCATTTTTGGACCAACCTTCCATCGTTTACATCACTTACCGAGGGTTTAATGTTTTTGATGCACCATTTTAATTTTACCTACTTCCGGTCTTATTCAATAGAGCTATAAAGGAGATATTGGTGCCGACCTATCCTTATTTATTTATATTTTCCATCAGTCTCTTTTCTTTAATAAAAATAAGAGAAAATAAAAATCAAGGGATATTGTTCACATTTTCAATAACAACAAAGCATTTGATAAATATGTGTTGCAACTTTCAACGGAGTTAACTTTTGACTCGGGTATCGAAACGACTATTATAATATATCAAATCGAAGCTCGTATCAAATTACACAATATGATTTGGTCTTGATGAGAAAAATAATATTTCTACCCAAATTCCATCGTTTACATCACTTATCGAGGGTTTAAAGTTTTTGACGCACCATTTTCATTTTACTCACTTCCGGTGTTATTCAATAGAGCTATAAAGGCGATATTGGAGCCAACCTAGGGTTATTTATTTAAATTTTCCATTAGTCTCTCTTCTTCCAAAAATATAAGAGAAGACAAAAAAAGGGGATGTTGTTCACATTTTTCAGAAAAAAACGAAACATTTGATAAAAATGTGTTGCAACTTTCAACGTAGTTAACTTTTGACTCGGGTATCGTAACGACTATTATAATATATCAAATCGAACCTCTTATCAAATTACACAATATGATTTTGGTTCCCTGAGAAAAATCATTTTCGTACCCAAATTCCATCGTTTCCATCACTTACCGAGGTTTTAATGTTTTTCATGCACAATTTTAATTTTACTTACTTCCGGTCTTATTCAATAGAGCTATAAAGGAGATATTGGTGCCGACCTATCCTTATTTATTTATATTTTCAATCACTCTCTATTCTTTGATAAAAATAAGAGAAAATAAAAATCAAGGGATGTTGTTCACATTTTCAAAAGGAACAAAGCATTTAATAAATATGTGGTGCAACTTTCAACGGAGTTAACTTCTCACTCAAGTATCAAAACGACGAGTATAATATATCAAATCGAAGCTCGTATCAAATTACACAATATGATTTGGTCTCGCTTGGAAAAATAAATTTTGTACCAAAATTCCATCGTTTACATCACTTATGAAAGGTTTAAAATTTTTGACGCACCAATTTCATTTTACTTTCTTCCGGTGTTATTCAATAGAGCTATAAAGGAGATATTGGAGCCAACCTAGGGTTATTTATTTATATTTTCCATTAGTCTCTATTCTTCAAAAAATCTAAGAGAAGAGAAAAAAAAGGAGATGTTGTTCACATTTTCCAAAAAACAAATTGATAAATATGTGTTGCAACTTTCAATAGGGGTAACTTTTTACTCGGGTATCGAAACGACTATTATAATCTATCAAATCGAAGATCGTATCAAATTACACAATATGATTTGGTCTACCTGAGAAAAAATCATTTCTGTACCCAACTTCCATCGTTTACAACACTTACCAAGGGTTTAATGTTTTTGATACACCATTTTAATTTTACTTACTTCCTGTGTTATTCAATAGAGCTATAAAGGAGATATTGGTGCCGACCTATCCTTATTTATTTATATTATCAATCAGTCTCTATTCTTTAATAAAAATAAGATAAAATAAAAATCAAGCGATGTTGTTCACATTTTCAAAAACAACAAAACATTTGATAAATATGTGTTGCAACTTTCAACGGAATTTACTTTTGACTCGGGTATCGAAACGACTGTTATAATCTATCAAATCGAAGATCGTGTGAAATTACACAATATGATTTGGTCTTAATGAGAAATATAATTTTCCTACCCAAATTCCATCGTTTACATCATTTATCAAGGGTTTAAAGTTTTTGACGCACCAATTTCATGTTACTTACTTCCGATGTTATTCAATTGAGCTATAAAGGAGATATTGAAGACAACATAGGGTTATTTATTTATATTTTCCATTAGTCTCTCTTCTTCAAAAAATATAAGAGAAGACAAAAAAGAAGTGGATTTTGTTCACATTTTCAGAAAAAATGAAATATTTTTATAAATATGTGTTACAAATTTCAACGGAGTTATCTTTTGACTCGGGTATCGAAATGGCTATTATAATATATAAAATCGAAGCTCTTATCAAATTACACAATATGATTTGGTCTCCATGAGAAAAATCATTTTCGTACCCAACTTCCATCGTTTCCATCACTTACCGATGGTTTAATGTTTTTGATGCACCATTTTAATTTTACTTACTTCCGGTCTTATTCAATAGAGCTATAAAGTAGATATTGGTGCCGACCTATCCTTATTTATTTATATTTTCAATCAGTCTCTATTCTTTAATAAAAATAAGACAAAAGAAAAATCAAGGGATGTTGTTCACATTTTCAAAAAGAACAAAGCATTTAATAAATATGTGTTGCAACTTTCAACGGAGTTAACTTTTCACTCAGGTATCAAAACGACTATTATAATATATCAAATCGAAGCTCGTATCAAATTACACAATATGATTTGGTCTCGCTTAGAAAAATAATTTTTGTACCCAAATTCCATCGTTTACATCACTTATCAAGGGTTTAAAGTTTTTGACGCACCAATTTCATTTTACTTACTTCCGGTGTTATTCAATAGAGCTATAAAGGAGATATTAGAGCCAACCTAGGGTTATTTATTTATATTTTCCATTAGTCTCTCTTCTTCAAAAAATCTAAGAGAAGAGAAAAAGGAAGGGGATGTTGTTCACATTTTCAAAAACAAAAAAACATTTGATAAATATGTGGTGCAACTTTCAATAGAGGTAACTTTTGACTCGGGTATCGAAAGGACTATTATAGTATATCAAATCGAAGCTCATATCAAATTACACAATATGATTTGGTCTCCCTTAGAAAAAATCATTTTTGGACCAACCTTCCATCGTTTACATCACTTACCGAGGGTTTAATGTTTTTGATGCACCATTTTAATTTTACTTACTTTCGGTCTTATTCAATAGAGCTATAAAGGAGATATTGGTGCCGATCTATCCTTATTTATTTATATTTTCGATCAGTCTCTTTTCTTTAATAAAAATAAGAGAAAATAAAAATCAAGGGATATTGTTCACATTTTCAATAACAACAAAGCATTTGATAAATATGTGTTGCAACTTTCAACGGAGTTAACTTTTGACTCGGGTATCGAAACGACTATTATAATATATCAAATCGAAGCTCGTATCAAATTACACAATATGATTTGGTCTTGATGAGAAAAATAAATTTTCTTCCCAAATTCCATCGTTTACATCACTTATCGAGGGTTTAAAATTTTTTACCCACCATTTTCATTTTACTCACTTCCGGTGTTATTCAATAGAGCTATGAAGGCGATATTGGAGCCAACCTAGGGTTATTTATTTAAATTTTCCATTAGTCTCTCTTCTTCAAAAAATATAAGAGAAGGCAAAAAAAGAAGGGGATGTTGTTCACATTTTCAGAACAAACAAAACATTTTTATAAATATGTGTTACAACTTTTAACGGAATTATCTTTTGACTCGGGTATCGAAACTGCTATTATAATATATCAAATCGAAGCTCGTATCGAATTACACAATATTTTTTTCTCCCTGAGAAAAATCATTTTCGTACCCAACTTCCATCCTTTCCATCACTTACCGATGGTTAAATGTTTTTGATGCACTATTTTAATTTTACTTACTTCCGGTATTATTCAATAGAGCTATAAAGTAGATATTGGTGCCGACCTATCCTTATTTATTTATATTTTCAATCAGTCTCTATTCTTTAATAAAAATCAGAGAAAAGAAAAATCAAGGGTTGTTGTTCACATTTTCAAAAACAACAAAGCATTTGATAAATATGTGTTGCAACTTTCAACCGAGTTAACTTTTCACTCGGTTATCAAAACGACTATTATAATATATCAAATCGAAGCTCGTATCAAATAAAACAATATGATTTGGTCTCACTTAGAAAAATAAATTTTGTACCCAAATTCCATCGTTTACATCACTTATCAAGGGTTTAAAGTTTTTGACGCACCAATTTCATTTTACTTACTTCCGGTGTTATTCAATAGAGCTATAAAGGAGATATTAGAGCCAACCTAGGGTTATTTATTTATATTTTCCATTAGTCTCTCTTCTTCAAAAAATCTAAGAGAAGAGAAAAAGGAAGGGGATGTTGTTCACATTTTCAAAAGCAAAAAACATTTGATAAATATGTGCTGCAATTTTCAATAGAGATAACTTTTGACTCGGGTATCAAAATGACTATTATAATATATCAAATCGAATCTCGTATCTAATTACACAATTTGATTTTGTCTCCCTGAGAAAAAATCATTTTGGTACCCACATTCCATCGTTTACATCACTTACCGAGGGTTCAATGTTTTTGATGCACCATTTTAATTTTACTTACTTCTGGTCTTATTCAATAGAGCTATAAAGGAGATATTGGTGCCAACCTAGGGTTATTTATTTATATTTTCCATTAGTCTCTCTTCTTCAAAAAATATAAGAGAAGCCAAAAAGGAAGGGGATGTTGTTCACATTTTCAGAAACAAGAAAACATTTGATAAATTTCTGTTGCAACTTTGAACGGGTATAACTTTTGACTCGGGTATCGAAAGGACAATTATAGTATATCAAATCGAAGCTCATATCAAATTACACAATATGATTTGGGCTCCCTGAGAAAAAATCACTTTTGTACTAACCTTCCATCGTTTACATCACTTACCGAGGTTTTAATGTTTTTGATGCACTATTTTAATTTTACTTAATTCCGGTCTTATTCAATAGAGCTATAAAGTAGATAATGGTGCCGACCTATCCTTATTTATTTATATTTTCAACCAGTCTCTATTCTTTAATAAAAAAAATAATAATCAAGGGATGTTGTTCACATTTTCAAAAGGAACAAAGCATTTAATAAATATGTGGTGCAACTTTCAACGGAGTTAACTTCTCACTCAGGTATCAAAACGACTATTATAATATATCAAATCGAAGCTCGTATCAAATTACACAATATGATTTGGTCTTGATGAGAAAAATAATTTTTCTACCCAAATTCCATCGTTTACATCACTTATAGAGGGTTTAAAGTTTTTGACGCACCATTTTCATTTTACTCACTTCCGGTGTTATTCAATAGAGCTATAAAGGCGATATTAGAGCCAACCTAGGGTTATTTATTTAAATTTTCCATTAGTCTCCCTTGTTCCAAAAATATAAGAGAAGACAAAAAAGAAGGAGATGTTGTTGAAATTTTCAAAAACAAAAAAAAACATTTGATAAATATGTGGTGCAACTTTCAATTGAGGTAACTTTTGACTCGGGTTTCGAAAGGACTATTATAATATATAAAATCGAAGTTGTTATCAAATTATACAATATTTTTTTGCTTCCCTGAGAAAAATCTTTTTCGTACCCAACTTCCATCGTTTCCTTCACTTACCGATATTTTAATGTTTTTGATGCACCATTTTAATTATACTTACTTCCGGTTTTCTTCAATAGAGCTATAAAGTAGATATTGGAGCCGACCTATCCATATTTATTTATATTTTCAACCAGTCTCTATTATTTAATAAAAATAAGACAAAAGAAAAATCAAGGGATGTTGTTCACATTTTCAAAAAGAACAAAGCATTTAATAAATATGTGTTGCAACTTTCAACGGAGTTAACTTGTCACTCAGGTATCAAAACGACTATTATAATATATCAAATCGAAGCTTATATTAAATTACAAAATATGATTTGTTCTCGCTTAGAAAAATAATTTTTGTACCCAAATTCCATAGTTCACATCACTTATCAAGGTTTTAAAGTTTTTGACGCACCAATTTTATTTTACTTACTTCCGGTGTTATTCAATAGAGCTATAAAGGATATATTAGAGCCAACCTAGGGTTATTTATTTATATTTTCCATTAGTCTCTCTTCTTCAAAAAATCTAAGAGAAGAGAAAAAGGAAGGGGATGTTGTTCACATTTTCAAAAACAAAAAAAAAACATTTGATAAATATGTGGTGCAACTTTCAATAGAGGTAACTTTTGACTCGGGTATTGAAACAACTATTATAATATATCAAATCGAAACTCATATCAAATTACACAATATGATTTGTCTCCCTGAGAAAAAATCATTTTTGGACCAACCTTCCATCGTTTACATCACTTACCGAGGGTTTAATGTTTTTGATGCACCATTTTAATTTTACTTACTTCCGGTCTTATTCAATAGAGCTATAAAGGAGATATTGGTGCCGATCTATCCTTATTTATTTATATTTTCGATCAGTCTCTTTTCTTTAATAAAAATAAGAGAAAATAAAAATCAAGGGATATTGTTCACATTTTCAATAACAACAAAGCATTTGATAAATATGTGTTGCAACTTTCAACGGAGTTAACTTTTGACTCGGGTATCGAAACGACTATTATAATATATCAAATCGAAGCTCGTATCAAATTACACAATATGATTTGGTCTTGATGAGAAAAATAATTTTTCTACCCAAATTCCATCGTTTACATCACTTATCGAGGGTTTAAATTTTTTGAGGTACCATTTTCATTTTACTCACTTCCGGTATTATTCAATAGAGCTATAAAGGCGATATTGAAGCCAACCTAGGGTTATTTATTTAAATTTTCCATTAGTCTCTCTTCTTCCAAAAATATAAGAGAAGACAAAAAAGAAGGGGATGTTGTTCACATTTTCAGAAAAAAAGAAACATTTTTATCAATATTTGTTACAACTTTCAACGGAGTTATGTTTTGACTCGGGTATCGAAAAGGCTATTATAATATATAAAATCGAAGCTCTTATCAAATTACACAATATTTTTTTGGCTCCCTGAGATAAATCATTTTCATACCCAACTTGCATCATTTCCATCACTTACCGATGGTTTAATGTTTTTGATGCACCATTTTAATTTTACTTACTTCCGGTCTTATTCAATGGAGCAATAAAGTAGATATTGGTGCCGACCTATTCTTATTTATTTATATCTTCAATCAGTGTCTATTCTTTAATAAAAATAAGGCAAAACAAAAATCAAGGGATGTTGTTCACATTTTCAAAAAGAACAAAGCATTTAATAAATGTGATGCAATTTTCAACGGAGTTAACTTTTCACTCAGATATAAAAACGACTATTATAATATATCAAATCGAAGCTCGTATCAAATTACATAATATGATTTGGTCTCGCTTTGAAAAATAATTTTTGTACCCAAATTCCATCGTTTACATCACTTATCAAGGGTTTAAAGTTTTTGACGCACCAATTTCATTTTACTTACTTCCGGTGTTATTCAATAGAGCTATAAAGGAGATATTAGAGCCAACCTAGGGTTATTTATTTATATTTTCCATTAGTCTCTCTTCTTCAAAAAATCTAAGAGAAGAGAAAAAGGAAGGGGATGTTGTTCACATTTTCAAAAACAAAAAAACATTTGATAAATATGTGGTGCAACTTTCAATAGAGGTAACTTTTGACTCGGGTATCGAAAGGACTATTATAGTATATCAAATCGAAGCTCATATCAAATTACACAATATGATTTGGTCTCCCTGAGAAAAAATCATTTTTGTACCAACCTTCCATCGTTTACATCACTTACCGAGGGTTTAATGTTTTTGATGCACCATTTTAATTTTACTTACTTCCGGTCTTATTCAATAGAGCTATAAAGGAGATATTGGTGCCGACCTATCCTTATTTATTTATATTTTCGATCAGTCTCTTTTCTTTAATAAAAATAAGAGAAAAGAAAAATCAAGGGATATTGTTCACATTTTCAATAACAACAAAGCATTTGATAAATATTTGTTGCAACTTTCAACGGAAGTAACTTTTGACTCGGGTATCGAAACGACTATTATAATATATCAAATCGAAGCTCATATCAAATTACACAATATGATTTGGTCTCGATGAGAAAAATAATATTTCTACCCAAATTCCATCGTTTACATCACTTATCGAGGGTTTAAAGTTTTTGACACACCATTTTCATTTTACTCACTTCCGGTGTTATTCCATAGATGTATAAAGGCGATATTGGAGCCAACCTAGGGTTATTTATTTAAATTTTCCATTAGTCTCTCTTCTTCCAAAAATATAAGAGAAGACAAAAAAGAAGGGGATGTTATTCACATTTTCAGAAAAAACAAAACATTTTTATAAATATGTGTTGCAACTTTCAACGGAGTTATCTTTTGACTCGGGTGTCGAAACGGCTATTATAATATATAAAATCGAAGTTGTTATCAAATTACACAATATTGTTTTGGCTCCCAGAGAAAAATCATTTTTGGACCAACCTTCCATCGTTTCCATCACTTACCTAGGGTTTAATGTTTTTGATGCACCATTTGAATTTTACTTACTTGCGGTCTTATTCAATAGAGCTATAAAGTAGATATTGGTGCCGACCTATCCTTATTTATTTATATTTTCAACCAGTCTCTATTATTTAATAAAAATAAGACAAAAGAAAAATCAAGGGATGTTGTTCACATTTTCAAAAAGAACAAAGCATTTAATAAATGTGTTGCAACTTTCAACGGAGTTGACTTCTCACTCAGGTATCAAAACGACGATTATAATATATCAAATCGAAGCTCGTATCAAATTACACAATATGATTTGGTCTCACTTAGAAAAATAAATTTTGTACCCAAATTCCATCGTTTACATCACTTATCAAGGTTTTAAAGTTTTTGACGCACCAATTTCATTTTACTTACTTCCGGTGTTATTCAATAGAGCTATAAAGGAGATATTAGAGCCAACCTAGGGTTATTTATTTATATTTTCCATTAGTCTCTCTTCTTCAAAAAATCTAAGAAAAGAGAAATAGGAAGGGGATGTTGTTCACATTTTCAAAAACAAAAAAAAACATTTGATAAATATGTTGTGCAACTTTGAATAGAGGTAAATTTTGACTCGGTTATCGAAAGGACTATTATAGTATATCAAATCGAAGCTCATATCAAATTACACAATATGATTTGGTCTCCCTGAGAAAAAAACATTTTTGTACCAACCTTCCATCGTTTACATCACTTACCGAGGGTTTAATGTTTTTGATGCACCATTTTAATTTTACTTACTTCCGGTCTTATTCAATAGAGCTATAAAGGAGATATTGGTGCCGATCTATCCTTATTTATTTATATTTTCAATCACTCTCTTTTCTTTTATAAAAATTAGAGAAAATAAAAATCAAGGGATATTGTTCACATTTTCAATAACAACAAAGCATTTGATAAATATGTGTTGCAACTTTCAACGGAGTTAACTTTTGACTCGGGTATCGAAACGACTATCATAATATATCAAATCGAAGCTCGTATCAAATTACACAATATGATTTGGTCTTGATGAGAAAAATAAATTTTCTTCCCAAATTCCATCGTTTACATCACTTATCGAGGGTTTAAAATTTTTTACCCACCATTTTCATTTTACTCACTTCCGGTGTTATTCAATAGAGCTATGAAGGCGATATTGGAGCCAACCTAGGGTTATTTATTTAAATTTTCCATTAGTATCTGTTCTTCCAAAAATATAAGAGAAGACAAAAAAGAAGGGGATGTTGTTCACATTTTCAAAAAAAACAAAACATTTTTAGAAATATGTGTTACAACTTTCAATAGACTTATCTTTTTACTCGGGTATCGAAACGACTATTATAATATATAAAATCGAAGTTGTTATCAAATTATACAATATTTTTTTGGTTCCCTGAGAAAAATCATTTTCGTACCCAACTTCCATCGTTTCCATCACTTACCGATGGTTTAATGTTTTTGATGCACATTTTAATTTTACTTACTTCTGGTCTTATTCAATTGAGCTATAAAGTAGATATTGGTGCCGACCTATCCTTATTTATTTATATCTTCAATCAGTCTCTATTCTTTAATAAAAATAAGACAAAAGAAAAATCAAGGGATGTTGTTCACATTTTCAAAAAGAACAAAGCATTTAATAAATGTGTTGCAACTTTCAACGGAGTTAACTTTTCACTCAGGTATTAAAACGACTATTATAATATATCAAATCGAAGATCGTATCAAATTACACAATATGATTTGGTCTCACTTAGAAAAATAATTTTTGTACCCAAATTCCATCGTTTACATCACTTATCAAGGGTTTAAAGTTTTTGACGCACCAATTTCATTTTACTTACTTCCGGTGTTATTCAATAGAGCTATAAAGGAGATATTAGAGCCAACCTAGGGTTATTTATTTATATTTTCCATTAGTCTCTCTTCTTCAAAAAATCTAGGAGAAGAGAAATAGGAAGGGGATGTTGTTCACATTTTCAAAAACAAAAAAAAAAACATTTGATAAATATGTTGTGCAACTTTGAATAGAGGTAACTTTTGACTCGGTTATCGAAAGAACTATTATAGTATATCAAATCGAAGCTCATATCAAATTACACAATATGATTTGGTCTCCCTGAGAAAGAAACATTTTTGTACCAACCTTCCATTGTTTACATCACTCACCGAGGGTTTAATGTTTTTGATGCACCATTTTAATTTTACTTACTTCCGGTCTTATTCTATAGAGCTATAAAGGAGATATTGGTGCCGATCTATCCTTATTTATTTATATTTTCGATCAGTCTCTTTTCTTTAATAAAAATAAGAGAAAAGAAAAATCGAGGGATATTGTTCACATTTTCAATAACAACAAAGCATTTGATAAATATGTGTTGCAACTTTCAACGGAGTTAACTTTTGACTCGGGTATCGAAACGACTATTATAATTAATCAAATCGAAGCACATATCAAATTACACAATATGATTTGGTCTTGATGAGAAAAATAAATTTTCTTCCCAAATTCCATCGTTTACATCACTTATCAAGGGTTTAAAGTTTTTGACGCACCATTTTCATTTTACTCACTTCCGTCGTTATTTAATAGAGCTATAAAGGCGATATTGGAGCCAACCTAGGGTTATTTATTTAAATTTTCCATTAGTCTTTGTTCTTCCAAAAATATAAGAGAAGACCAAAAAGAAGGGGATGTTGTTCACATTTTCAGAAAAAACAAAACATTTTTATAAATATGTGTTACAACTTTCAACGGAGTTATCTTTTGACTCGGGTATCGAAACGGCTATTATAATATATAAAATCGAAGCTCTTATCAAATTACACAATATTTTTTTGGCTCCCTAAGAAAAATCATTTTCGTACCCAACTTCCATCCTTTCCATCACTTACCGAGTGTTTAATGTTTTTGATGCACCATTTTAATTTTACTTACTTCCGGTCTTATTCAATAGAGCTATAAAGTAGATATTGGTGCCGACCTATCCTTATTTATTTATATTTTCAATCAGTCTCTATTCTTTAATAAAAATAAGACAAAAGACAAATCAAGGGATGTTGTTCACATTTTCAAAAATAACAAAGCATTTAATAAATATGTGTTGCAACTTTCAACGGAGTTAACTTTTCACTCACGTATCAAAACGACTATTATAATATATCAAATCGAAGCTCGTATCAAATTACATCATATGATTTGAGCTCGCTTAGAAAAGTAATTTTTGTACCAAAATTCCATCGTTTACATCAATTATCAAGGGTTTAAAGTTTTTGACGCACCAATTTCATTTTACTTACTTCCGGTGTTATTCAATAGAGCTATAAAGGAGATATTAGAGCCAACCTAGGGTTATATATTTATATTTTCCATTATTCTTTCTTCTTCAAAAAATCTAAGAGAAGAGAAAAAGGAAGGGGATGTTGTTCACATTTTCAAAAACAAAAAAACATTTGATAAATATGTGGTGCAACTTTCAATAGAGGTAACTTTTGACTCGGGTATCGAAAGGACTATTATAGTATATCAAATCAAAGCTCATATCAAATTACACAATATGATTTGGTCCTCCTCAGAAAAAATCATTTTTGTACCAACCTTCCATCGTTTACATCACTTACCGAGGGTTTAATGTTTTTGATGCACCATTTTAATTTTACTTACTTCCGGTCTTATTCAATAGAGCTATAAAGGAGATATTGGTGCCGATATATCCTTATTTATTTATATTTTCGATCAGTCTATTTTCTTTAATAAAAATAAGAGAAAAGAAAAATCAAGGGATATTGTTCACATTTTCAATAACAACAAAGCATTTGATAAATATGTGTTGCAACTTTCAACGGAGTTAACTTTTGACTCAGGTATCGAAACGACTATTATAATATATCAAATCGAAGCTCGTATCAAATTACACAATATGATTTGGTCTTGATGAGAAAAATAAATTTTCTTCCCAAATTCCATCGTTTACATCACTTATCGAGGGTTTAAAGTTTTTGACCCACCATTTTCATTTTACTCACTTCCGGTGTTATTCAATAGAGCTATAAAGGCGATATTGGAGCCAACCTAGGGTTATTTATTTAAATTTTCCATTAGTATCTGTTCTTCCAAAAATATAAGAGAAGACAAAAAAGAAGGGGATGTTGTTCACATTTTCAAAAAAAAACAAAACATTTTTAGAAATATGTGTTACAACTTTCAATAGACTTATCTTTTTACTCGGGTATCGAAACGACTATTATAATATATAAAATCGAAGTTGTTATCAAATTATACAATATTTTTTTGGTTCCCTGAGAAAAATCATTTTCGTGCCCAACTTCCATCGTTTCCTTCACTTACCGATGGTTTAATGTTTTTGATGCACCATTTTAATTATACTTACTTCCGGTTTTATTCAATAGAGCTATAAAGTAGATATTGGAGCCGACCTATCCTTATTTATTTATATTTTCAACCAGTCTCTATTATTTAATAAAAATAAGACAAAAGAAAAATCAAGGGATGTTGTTCACATTTTCAAAAAGAACAAAGCATTTAATAAATGTGTTGCAACTTTCAACGGAGTTAACTTGTCACTCTGGTATAAAAACGACGATTATAATATATCAAATCGAAGCTCGTATCAAATTACACAATATGATTTGGTCTCACTTAGAAAAATAAATTTTGTACCCAAATTCCATCGTTTACATCACTTATCAAGGGTTTAAAGTTTTTGACGCACCAATTTCATTTTACTTACTTCCGGTGTTATTCAATAGAGCTATAAAGGAGATATTAGAGCCAACCTAGGGTTATTTATTTATATTTTCCATTAGTCTCTCTTCTTCAAAAAATCTAAGAGAAGAGAAATAGGAAGGGGATGTTGTTCACATTTTCAAAAACAAAACAAAACATTTGATAAATATGTTGTGCAACTTTGAATAGAGGTAAATTTTGACTCGGTTATCGAAAGGACTATTATAGTATATCAAATCGAAGCTCATATCAAATTACACTATATGATTTTGTCTCCCTGAGAAAAAAACATTTTTGTACCAACCTTCCATCGTTTACATCACTTACCGAGGGTTTAATGTTTTTGATGCACCATTTTAATTTTACTTACTTCCGGTCTTATTCAATAGAGCTATAAAGGAGATATTGGTGCCGATCTATCCTTATTTATTTATATTTTCGATCAGTCTCTTTTCTTTTATAAAAATTAGAGAAAATAAAAATCAAGGGATATTGTTCACATTTTCAATAACAACAAAGCATTTGATAAATATGTGTTGCAACTTTCAACGGAGTTAACTTTTGACTCGGGTATCGAAACGACTATCATAATATATCAAATCGAAGCTAGTATCAAATTACACAATATGATTTGGTCTTGATGAGAAAAATAAATTTTCTTCCCAAATTCCATCGTTTACATCACTTATCAAGGGTTTAAAGTTTTTGACGCACCATTTTCATTTTACTCACTTCCGTCGTTATTCAATAGAGCTATAAAGGCGATATTGGAGCCAACCTAGGGTTATTTATTTAAATTTTCCATTAGTCTTTGTTCTTCCAAAAATATAAGAGAAGACAAAAAAGAAGGGGATGTTGTTCACATTTTCCAAAAAAAAACAAAACATTTTTAGAAAAATGTGTTACAACTTTCAACCGACTTATCTTTTGACTCGGGTATAGAAACGGCTATTATAATAAATAAAATCGAAGCTCTTATCAAATTACACAATATTTTTTTGGCTCCATGAGAAAAATCATTTTCGTACCCACCTTCCATCATTTCCTTCACTTACCGATGGTTTAATGTTTTTGATGCACCATTTTAATTTTACTTACTTCCGGTCTTATTCAATAGAGCTATAAAGTAGATATTGGAGCCGACCTATCCTTATTTATTTATATTTTCAACCAGTCTCTATTCTTTAATAAAAATAAGACAAAAGAAAAATCAAGGGATGTTGTTCACATTTTCAAAAAGAACAAAGCATTTAATAAATATGTGTTGCAACTTTCAACGGAGTTAACATTTCACTCAAGTATCAAAACGAATATTATAATATATCAAATTGAAGCTCGTATCAAATTACATCATATGATTTGGGCTCGCTTAGAAAAGTAATTTTTGTACCAAAATTCCATCGTTTACATCAATTATCAAGGGTTTAAAGTTTTTGACGCACCAATTTCATTTTACTTACTTCCGGTGTTATTCAATAGAGCTATAAAGGAGATATTAGAGCCAACCTAGGGTTATTTATTTATATTTTCCATTAGTCTCTCTTCTTCAAAAAATCTAAGAGAAGAGAAAAAGGAAGGGGATGTTGTTCACATTTTCAAAAACAAAAAAAAACATTTGATAAATATGTTGTGCAACTTTGAATAGAGGTAACTTTTGACTCGGTTATCGAAAGGACTATTATAGTATATCAAATCGAAGCTCATATCAAATTACACAATATGATTTTGTCTCCCTGAGAAAAAAACATTTTTGTACCAACCTTCCATCGTTTACATCACTTACCGAGGGTTTAATGTTTTTGATGCACCATTTTAATTTTACTTACTTCCGGTCTTATTCAATAGAGCTATAAAGGAGATATTGGTGCCGATCTATCCTTATTTATTTATATTTTCGATCCGTCTCCTTTCTTTTATAAAAATTAGAGAAAATAAAAATCAAGGAATATTGTTCACATTTTCAATAACAACAAAGCATTTGATAAATATGTGTTGCAACTTTCAACGGAGTTAACTTTTGACTCGGGTATCGAAACGACTATTATAATTTATCGAATCGAAGCACGTATCAAATTACACAATATGATTTGGTCTTGATGAGAAAAATAAATTTTCTTCCCAAATTCCATCGTTTACATCACTTATCAAGGGTTTAAAGTTTTTGACGCACCATTTTCATTTTACTCACTTCCGTCGTTATTCAATAGAGCTATAAAGGCGATATTGGAACCAACCTAGGGTTATTTATTTAAATTTTCCATTAGTCTTTGTTCTTCCAAAAATATAAGATAAGACAAAAAAGAAGGGGATGTTGTTCACATTTTCCAAAAAAAAAACAAAACATTTTTAGAAAAATGTGTTACAACTTTCAACCGACTTATCTTTTGACTCGGGTATAGAAACGGCTATTATAATAAATAAAATCGAAGCTCTTATCAAATTACACAATATTTTTTTGGCTCCATGAGAAAAATCATTTTCGTACCCACCTTCCATCATATCCTTCACTTACCGATGTTTTAATGTTTTTGATGCACCATTTTAATTTTACTTACTTCCGGTCTTATTCAATAGAGCTATGAAGTAGATATTGGAGCCGACCTATCCTTATTTATTTATATTTTCAACCAGTCTCCATTCTTTAATAAAAATAAGACAAAAGAAAAATCAAGGGATGTTGTTCACATTTTCAAAAAGAACAAAGCATTTAATAAATATGTTCCAACTTTCAACGGAGTTAGCTTTTCACTCAGGTATCAAAACGACTATTATAATATATCAAATCGAAGCTCGTATCAAATTAGGCAATATGATTTGGTCTCTCTTAGAAAAATAATTTTTGTACCCAAATTCCATCGTTTACATTAATTATCGAGGGTTTAAAGTTTTTGACGCACCAATTTCATTTTACTTACTTCCGGTGTTATTCAATAGAGCTATAAAGGAGATATTAGAGCCAACCTAGGGTTATTTATTTATATTTTCCATTAGTCTCTCTTCTTCAAAAAATCTAGGAGAAGAGAAATAGGAAGGGGATGTTGTTCACATTTTCAAAAACAAAAAAAACATTTGATAAATATGTTGTGCAACTTTGAATAGAGGTAACTTTTGACTCGGTTATCGAAAGGACTATTATAGTATATCAAATCGAAGCTCATATCAAATTACACAATATGATTTGGTCTCCCTGAGAAAAAAACATTTTTTTACCAACCTTCCATCGTTTACATCACTTACCGAGGGTTTAATGTTTTTGATGCACCATTTTAATTTTACTTACTTCCGGTCTTATTCAATAGAGCTATAAAGGAGATATTGGTGCCGATCTATCCTTATTTATTTATATTTTCAATCCGTCTCTTTTCTTTTATAAAAATAAGAGAAAATAAAAATCAAGGGATTTTGTTCACATTTTCAATAACAACAAAGCATTTGATAAATATGTGTTGCAACTTTCAACGGAGTTAACTTTTGACTCGGGTATCGAAACGACTATTATAATATATCAAATCGAAGCTCGTATCAAATTACACAATATGATTTGGTCTTGATGAGAAAAATAAATTTTCTTCCCAAATTCCATCGTTTACATCACTTATCGAGGGTTTAAAGTTTTTGACCCACCATTTTCATTTTACTCACTTCCGGTGTTATTCAATAGAGCTATAAAGGCGATATTGGAGCCAACCTAGGGTTATTTATTTAAATTTTCCATTAGTATCTGTTCTTCCAAAAATATAAGAGAAGACAAAAAAGAAGGGGATGTTGTTCACATTTTTAGAAAAAACAAAACATTTTTATAAATATGTATTACAACTTTCAACGGAGTTATCATTTGACTCGGGTATCGAAACGGCTATTATAATATATAAAATCGAAGTTGTTATCAAATTATACAATATTTTTTTGGTTCGGCGAGAAAAATCATTTTCGTACCCAACTTCCATCGTTTCCTTCATTTACAGATGGTTTAATGTTTTTGATGCACCATTTTAATTTTACTTACTTCCGGTCTTATTCAATAGAGCTATAAAGTAGATATTGGTGCCGACCTAACCTTATTTATTTATATTTTCAATCAGTGTCTATTCTTTAATAAAAATAAGACAAAAGAAAAATCAAGGGATGTTGTTCACATTTTCAAAAAGAACAAAGCATTTAATAAATATGTTCCAACTTTCAACGGAGTTAGCTTTTCACTCAGGTATCAAAACGACTATTATAATATATCAAATCGAAGCTCGTATCAAATTAGGCAATATGATTTGGTCTCTCTTAGAAAAATAATTTTTGTACCCAAATTCCATCGTTTACATCACTTATCATAGGTTTAAAGTTTTTGACGCACAAATTTCATTTTACTTACTTCCGCTGTTATTCAATAGAGCTATAAAGGAGATATTAGAGCCAACCTAGGGTTATATATTTATATTTTCCATTATTCTTTCTTCTTCAAAAAATCTAAGAGAAGAGAAAAAGGAAGGGGATGTTGTTCACATTTTCAAAAACAAAAAAACATTTGATAAATATGTGGTGCAACTTTCAATAGAGGTAACTTTTGACTCGGGTATCGAAAGCACTATTATAGTATATCAAATCGAAGCTCATACCAAATTACCCAATATGATTTGGTCTCCCTGAGAAAAAATCATTTTTGTACCAACCTTCCATCGTTTACATCACTTACCGAGGGTTTAATGTTTTTGATGCACCATTTTAATTTTACTTACTTCCGGTCTTATTCTATAGAGCTATAAAGGAGATATTGGTGCCGATCTATCCTTATTTATTTATATTTTCGATCAGTCTCTTTTCTTTAATAAAAATAAGAGAAAAGAAAAATCAAGGGATATTGTTCACATTTTCAATAACAACAAAGCATTTGATAAATATGTGTTGCAACTTTCAACGGAGTTAACTTTTGACTCGGGTATTGAAACGACTATTATAATATATCAAATCGAAGCTCGTATCAAATTACACAATATGATTTGGTCTTGATGAGAAAAATAAATTTTCTTCCCAAATTCCATCGTTTACATCACTTATCGAGGGTTTAAAGTTTTTGAAGCACAAATTTTATTTTACTTACTTCCGCTGTTATTCAGTAGAGCTATAAAGGAGATATTAGAGCCAACCTAGGGTTATTTATTTATATTTTCCATTAGTCTCTCTTCTTCAAAAAATCTAAGAGAAGAAAAAAAGGAAGGGGATGTTGTTCACATTTTGAAAAACAAAAAAACATTTGATAAATATGTGGTGCAACTTTCAATAGAGGTAACTTTTGACTCGGGCATCGAAAGAACTATTATAGTATATCAAATCGAAGCTCATATAAAATTACACAATATTCTTTGGTCTCCCTGAGAAAAAATCATTTTTGTACCAACCTTCCATCGTTTACATCACTTACCGAGGGTTTAATATTTTTGATGCACCATTTTAATTTTACTTACTTCCGGTCTTATTCAATAGAGCTATAAAGGAGATATTGGTGCCGATCTATCCTTATTTATTTATATTTTCAATCAGTCTATATTGTTTAATAAAAATAAGAGAAAACAAAATCAAGGGATGTTGTTCACATTTTCAAAAAGAACAAAGGATTTAATAAATATGTGTGTCCACTTTCAACGGAGTTAACTTTTCACTCGGGTATCAAAACGACTATTATAATATATCAAATCGAAGCTCATATCAAATTACACAATATGATTTGGTCTCGCTTAGAAAAATAATTTTTGTACCCAAATTCCATCGTTTACATCAGTTAATGAGGGTTTAATATTTTTGACGCACCATTTTCGTTTTACTTACTTGCGGTCTTATTCAATAGAGCTATAAAGGAGATATTGGTGTCGTTCTATCCTTATTTATATATATTATCAATCAGTCTCTATTCTTTAATAAAAATAAGATTAAATAAAAATCAAGGGATATTGTTCACATTTTCAAAAACAATAAAACATTTGGTAAATATGTGTTGCAACTTTCCACGGAATTAACTTTTGACGCGGGTATCAAAACAACTATTATAAAATATGAAATCGAAGCTCATATCAAATTACACAATATGATTTGGTCACCCTAGGAAAAAATCATTTTTGTACCCAACTTGCATCGTATACATCACTTACCGAGGGTTTATTGTTTTTGATGCACCATTTTCATTTTACTTACTTCCAGTGTTATTCAATAGAGCTTTAAAGGAGATATTGGAGCCAACCTAGGGTTATTTATTTATATTTTCCATTACTATCTCTTCTTCAAAAAATATAGGAGAAGAGAAAAAGGAAGGGGATGTTGTTCACATTTTCAAAAACAACAAAACATTTAATAAATATGTGTTCCAACTTTCAACGGAGTTAACTTTTGACTCGGGTATCGAAACGACTATTATATTATATAAATCGAAACTCGTATCAACTTACACAATATGATTTGGTCTCCTTTAGGAAAACAAATTTTGTACCCAAATTCCATCGTTTACGTCACTTATCAAGGCTTTAAAGTTTTTGACGCACAAATTTCAGTTTACTTACTTCCGTTGTTATTCAATAGAGCTATAAAGGAGATATTGGAGCCAACATAGGGTTATTTATTTATATTTTCCATTAGTCTCTCTTCTTCATAAAATATAAGAGAAGACAAAAAGGAAGGGGATGTTGTTCACATTTTCAAAAACAAAAAAAACATTTGATAAATATGTGGTGCAACTTTCAACGGAGTTAACTTTTGACTCGGGTATCGAAAGGACTATTATAATATATCAAATTGAAGCTCATATCAAATTACACAATATGATTTGGTCTCCCTGAGAAAAAATAATTTTTGTACCCACCTTCCAAAGTTTACATCACTTACAAAGGGTTTAATGTTTTTGATGCACCAGTTTCATTTTTCTTACCTCCGGTCTTATTCAATAGAGCTATAAAGGAGATATTGGTGCCAACCTATCCTTATTTATTTATATTTTCAATCAGTATCTATTCTTTAATAAAAATAAGAGAAAAGAAAAATCAAGGGATTTTGTTTACATTTTCAAAAACAAAAAACAATTGATAAATATGTGTTGCAACTTTCAACGGAGTTAACTTTTGCCTCGGAAATCAAAACGACTATTATAATATATCAAATCGAAGCTTGTATCAAATTACACAAAATGATTTGGTCTCACAGAGAAAAATAATTTTTGTACCCAAATTTCATCTATTACATCACTTATCGAGGGTTTAAAGTTTTTGACGCACCATTTTCAGTTTACTTACTTCCGGTGTTATTCAATAGAGCTATAAAGGAGATATTGGAGACAACCTAGGGTTATTTATTTATATTTTCCATTAGTCTCTCTTCTTCAAAAAATATAAGAGAAGACAAAAAGAAAGGGCATGTTGTTCACATTTTTAGAAACAACAAAACTTTTTTATAATTATGTGTTGCAACTTTGAACGGAGTTATCTTTTGACTCGAGTGTTGAAATGAAACGGCTATTATAATATATAAAATTGAAGCTCTTATCAAATTATACAATATGATTTTGGCTCCCTGAAAAAAATTATTTTCGTACCCAACTTCCATCATTTCCATCACTTACAGAGGGTTTTATTTTTTTGATACACCATTTTAATTTTACTTACTTCTGGTCTTATTCAATAGAGCTAGAAACGAGATATTGGTGCCGACTGTTGGGAAGAATCGGGATTGCCAAAAAAAATTTTTGCCATCTCCGGCTACGGCGCTAAAAACTTGATGAGCAAAAACCGGCATTGCCGATCCTGCCAATACTTTCGTTTTATATTTATAAAACTCTCGCAAGTGCACGAATCATTTCGTAGAAAATGATAAGTACTCTCGCAAGGTCGATCTAAGGAAGGAATGTATGTGGTTTTTAATTTATTATTCAAACTTTTAAAAATGAAATTAAATCCTAAACATCCTATCACGATAGTTTGGTTTTTGTGTTTATAATCTAATAACATAAAAATAAACATATATACATATTAATAAATATAATCTAATAACATAAAAATAAACATAGATACAAATTCAATAAATATTTATCTAAAAATAAACATAGATACAGATTCAATAAATATTTATGCAAATTTTATCATTCATATTAGTGGAGTATTTATGGATATAATAACTAAATTAATTATGCTTGCTCATATTATCTAGGTTATTAAAGATATAAATTGATATTTTATTGATTCTCTCTTTTTTATATAAATACCACCTTTGGTGGGGTTAGATATTCCTTGTTAACTAAACAAATCAATTAGCACCTATGGGTGGGTTTGATAACTAATTTGGTTAATTAAATTAATTCCTTTTTCTAAGAGATTGAAAATGAACCATTTAAATGCCACCTTTGGTGGGGTTAGACAGTTTAAACTTTATTCAAGGTGTCCAAATTAAACATAAAAATTTAATTATCCGAGTACTAACTTTCAAGTTTTAAAACCACTATTGAAAACATGTTGTCAATACATTTTCACATAATAATCCTTATAAAACCTTTTGAAATAGAGTTTCACTCTAACTACCGGGCGATTGTACCTACAAATAAAATAGCACTACTCTATATTAGACCGGATAACTAAACCTTAAAATCTAATTTTCAGATTTAAGTTTGTAATGAAAAATAATATATTTCTCTCTAACATTCTTAATATAAAATCTTGAATAAAAATAAAATCAATTCATTTTAGAAATTTTTACCTATTTAATATTTCACAAGCATAACAACATTATTATTACATCATAATTATAAACAGCCAGCACAGTTAAATTTAATCACAGACAAATTAAATATAACATGTAAGAATAAAGTATAAAAAATAACTGTAAAAGAAAATAAAATCCTTACAGAACTTCGACGCTATTCTCGTTGCTGGAAAATGATGAGTGCTCAAAAAGCACTAAAATAACCATGATTTTATGCACATTAATTGATTAAAAATATATATATTTATATGTTTTATCATATATTTTTATAAATTTGTCTTTTTCGGAATCACGGGTATTTTTATTGTTTTTCAGGTATTTTGGCTTAAAAACGCAATTTAAAGACTCAAAGAAGAATACTTGAAGCAATACATCACAAATAAATTAATAAATAAGTGGAAAAAGGTCAACAAACATGGAAAAATTGGACAAAATGGGTCGAAAAGGTCAAAAATGTCAAAAGATGGAAAATCGCGCACAAGCGGCCCGGTACCCGCGCCCGGCCCTGGCCGCTACCAAGGCCAGCGCCTTATCGCTGCCGCCGCGCCCGCTGCCGTTCTCTCCTTTCCACGCGCGTGGGCTGTTTCACGCATTGAAGTGCGCACAGCTGAAGCGCCAATGCTTACCGCTACGCGCCCAACGCGCTTTTGACCCATTTTTCACGTCAAGGCCTCTACGACGTCATGCCGACGTCATTGATGACCTCAAGATGTCCACTACATGTTTTTTTTTTTTTTTATATTTTTTTAACATTTTTTTACTCATTTTTTCTCTCCATCCTCACCTATAAATACCCCTCTTCCATTCACTTCAAAGCACACCTCAAAACCACACTTCTCTCTTCTTTCTTTCTCTCCATTTCTTAGTTTTTAGTTGTTTTTAGTTTTTCTTATGTTTTAGCTAGTTTTTTCTTATGTTTTAGCTAGTTTTTCTTAGTTTTAGAGTTCTTCCCTTTTTAGGGAAGAACTAGTTATGTTTTTGTAATATTTTAGATTTTTGATTCAATAAATGGAAGTGCAAATTCCGCTTGGAGGTTTTCTAGCAAAGGGAATAGCGTCGAAGTTCTGTAAGGATTTTATTTTCTTTACAGTTATTTTTATACTTTATTCTTACATGTTATATTTAATTTGTCTGTGATTAAATTTAACTGTGCTAGCTGTTTATAATCATGATATAATAATAACGTTGTTATGCTTGCGAAATATTAAATAGGTGAAAATTTCTAAAATGAATTGATTTTATTTTTATTCAAGATTTTATATTAAGGATGTTAGAGAGAAATATATTATTTTTCATTACAAACTTAAATCTGAAGATTAGACTTTAAGGTTTAGTTATCCAGTCTAATTTAGAGTAGTGCTCTTTTATTTGTTGGTACAATCGCCCAGTAGTTAGAGTGAAGCTCTATTTCAAAAGTTTTTATAAGAATTATTATGTGAAAATGTATTGACAACATGTTTTCGGTAGTGGTTTTAAAACTTGAAAGTTAGTACTCGGATAACTAAATTCTTGGGTTTAATTTGGACACCTTGAATAAAGTTTAAACTGTCTAACCCCACCAAAGGTGGCATTTAAATGGTTCATTTTCAATCTCTTAGAAAAAGGAATTAATTTAATTAACCAAATTAGTTATCAACCCCACCCATAGGTGTTAATTGATTTGTTTAGTTAACAAAGAATATCTAACCCCACCAAAGGTGGTATTCATACAAAAAAGAGAGAATCAATAAAATATCAATTTATACCTTTAATAACCTAGATAATATGAGCAAGCATAATTAATTTAGTTATTATATCCATAAATACTCCACTAATATAAATGATAAAATTTGCATGAATATTTATTGAATCTATATCTATGTTTATTTTTATTTAAATATTTATTGAATTTGTATCTATGTTTATTTTTATGTTATTAGATTATATTTATTAATCTGTATATATGTTTATTTTTATGTTATTAGATTAGGAACACAAAAACCAAACTATCGTGACAGGATGTTTAGGATTTAATTTCGTTTTTAAAAGTTTGAATAATAAATTAAAAACCACATACATTCCTTCCTTAGATCGACCTTGGGAGTATACTTATCATTTTCTACGAAATGATTCGTGCACTTGCGAGAGTTTTATAAATATAAAACCAAAGTATTGGCAGGATCGGCGATGCCGGTTTTCTCAAGGAGCCAAAATCATATTGTGTAATTTGATAAGAGCTTCAATTTGATATATTATAATAGTCGTTTTGATACCCGAGTCAAAAGATAACTCGGTTGAAAGTTGCAACACATATTTATCAAAATGTTTTGTTGTTTCTGAAAAAGTGAACAACATCCCCTTCCTTTTTGTCTTCTCTTATATTTTTTGAAGAAGAGAGACTAATGGAAAATATAAATAAATAACCCTAGGTTGGCTCCATTATCTCCTTTATAGCTCTATTGAATAACAGCGGAAGTAAGTAAAATGAAAATGGTGCGTCAAGAAGTTTAAACCCTCGATAAGTGATGTAAACGATGGAATTTGGGTACAAAAATTAATTTTCTCTATGAGACGAAATCCTATTGTGTAATTATATACGAGCTTCAATTTGATATATTATAATAGTCGTTTCGATACCCGAGTAAAAAGTTAACTACGTTTAAAGGTGCAACACATATTTATCAAATGTTTTGTTGTATTTGAAAATGTGAACAACATCCCTTGATTTTTCTTTTCTCTTATTTTTATTAAAGAATAGAGACTGATTGAAAATATAAATAAATAAGGATAGGTCGGCACCAATATCTCCTTTATAGCTCAATTGAATAAGACCTTAAAATGGTGCATCAAAAACATTAAAACCCTCGATAAGTGATGGAAACGATGGAAGTTGGGTACAAAAATTATTTTTCCCAGGGTGCCAAAATCATATTGTGTAATTTGATACGAGCTTCGATTTGATATATTATAATATTCGTTTCGATACCCGAGTCAAAAGTTAACTCCGTTCAAAGTTGCAACATATATTTATCAAATGTTTTTTTGTTTTTGAAAATGTGAACAACATCCCTTGATTTTTCTTTTCTCTTATTTTTATTAAAGAATAGAGACTGATTGAAAATATAAATAAATAAGGATTGGTTGGCACCAATATCTCCTTTATAGCTCTATTGAATAAGACCGGAAGTAAGTAAAATTAAAATGGTGCAATAAAAACTTTAAACCCTCGGTAAGTGATGGAAACGATGGAAGTTGGGTACAAAAATGATTTTTATCAGGGAGCCAAAATCATATTGTGTAATTTGATTAGAGCTTCAATTGGATATATTATAATAGTCGTTACGATACTCGAGTCAAAAGTTAACTACGTTGAAAGTTGCAACACATATTTATCAAATATTTTGTTGTATTTGAAAATGTGAACAACATCCCTTGATTTTGCTTTTCTCTTATTTTTATTAAAGAATAGAGACTGATTAAAAATATAAATAAATAAGGATAGGTCGGCACCAATATCTCCTTTATAGCTCTATTCAATAAGACCGGATGTAAGTAAAATTAAAATGGTGCATCAAAAACATTAAAACCCTCGGTAAGTGATGGAAACGATGGAAGTTGGGTACAAAAATGATTTTTCTCAGGGTGCCAAAATCATATTGTGTAATTTGATAAGAGCTTCGATTTGATATATTATTATAGTCGTTTCTCTACCCGAGTCAAAAGATAAGTCGGTTGAAAGTTGCAACACATATTTATAAAAATGTTTTGTTCTTTCTGAAAATGTGAACAACATCCCCTTCCTTTATGTCTTCTCTTATATTTTTTGAAGAAGAGAGACTAATGGAAAATATAAAGAAATAACCCTGGGTTGGCTCCATTATCTCCTTTATTGCTATATTGAATAACAGCGGAAGTAAGTAAAATGAAAATGGTGAATCAAAAACTTTAAACCCTCGATAAGTGATAGAAACGATGGAAGTTGGGTACAAAATTGATTTTTCATAAGGAGCCAAAATCATATTGTGTAATTTGATAAGAGCTTCGATTTGATATATTATAATTGTCATTTCGATACCCGAGTCAAAAGTTAACTACGTTTAAAGTTGCAACACATATTTATCAAATATTTTGTTGTATTTGAAAATGTGAACAACATCCCTTGATTTTGCTTTTCTCTTATTTTTATTAAAGAATAGAGACTGATTGAAAATATAAATAAATAAGGATAGATCGGCACCAATATCTCCTTTATAGCTCATTGAATATGACCGGATGTAAGTAAAATTAAAATGGTGCATCAAAAACATTAAAACCCTCGGTAAGTGATGGAAACGATGGAAGTTGGGTACAAAAATGACTTTTCTCAGAGTGCCAAAATCATATTGTGTAATTTGATAAGAGCTTCGATTTGATATATTATAATAGTCGTTTCGATTCCTGAGTCAAAAGATAACTCGGTCGAAAGTTGGAACACATATTTATAAAAATGTTTTGTTGTTTCTGAAAATGTGATCAACTTCCCCTTCCTTTTTGTCTTCTCTTATATTTTTTGAAGAAGAGAGACTAATGGAAAATATAAAAAAATAACCCTAGGTTGGCTCCATTATCTCCTTTATAGCTCTATTGAATAACAGCGGAAGTAAGTTAAATGAAAATGGTGCGTCAAAAACTTTATACCCTCGATAAGTGCGCCAAAATCATATTGTGTAATTTGATAAGAGCTTCGATTTGATATATTATAATAGTCGTTTCGATAGCCGAGTCAAAAGTTAACTACGTTTAAAGATGCAACACATATTTATCAAATGTTTTATTGTATTTGAAAATGTGAACAACATCCCTTGATTTTTCTTTTCTCTTATTTTTATTAAAAAATAGAGACTGATTGAAAATATAAATAAATAAGGATAGGTCGGCACCAATATCTCCTTTATAGCTCTATTGAATACGACATGATGTAAGTAAAATTAAAATGGTGCATCAAAAACATTAAAACCCTCAGTAAGTGATGGAAACGATGGAAGTTGGGTACAAAAATGATTTTTATTAGGGAGCCAAAATCATATTGTGTAATTTGATAAGAGCTTCGATTTGATATATTATAATAGTCGTTTTGATACCCGAGTCAAAAGTGAACTCTGTTGAAAGTTGCACCACATATTTTTCAAATGTTTTTTTGTTTTTGAAAATGTGAAAAACATCCCCTTCTCCTATATTTTTTGAAGAAGAGAGACTAATGGAAAATATAAATATATAACCCTAGGTTGGCTCCAATATCTACTTTATAGCTCTATTGAATAACACTGGAAGTAAGTAAAATGAAAATGGTGCGTCAAAAACTTTAATCCCTCGATAAGTGATGTAAATGATGAAATTTGGGTACAAAAATTATTTTTCTAAACGAGACAAAATACTATTGTGTAATTGGATACGATATTCGATTTGATATATTATAATAATCGTTTCGATACCCGAGTGAAAAGATAACTCCGTTGAAAGTTGCAAAACATATTTATCAAATGCCTTGTTGTTTTTGAAAACCGGCATGTTTTTGAAAAATCATTTTTGTACCCAACTTGCATCGTTTCTATCACTTATCGAGGGTTTAAAGTTTTTGACGCACCATTTTCATTTTACTTACTTCCGCTGTTATTCAATAGAGCTATAAAGGAGATAATGGAGCCAACCTAGGGTTATTTATTTATATTTTCCATTAGTCTCTCTTCTTCAAAAAATATAAGAGAAGACAAAAAGGAAGGGGATGTTGTTCACATTTTCAGAAACAACAAAACATTTTTATAAATATGTGTTGCAACTTTCAACCGAGTTATCTTTTGACTCGGGTATCGAAACGACTATTATAATATATCAAATCGAAGCTCTTATCAAATTAAAAAATATGATTTTGGCACCCTGAGAAAAATCATTTTTGTACCCAACTTCCATCGTTTCCATCACTTACCGAGGGTTTTAATGTTTTTAATGCACCATTTTAATTTTACTTATTTCCGGTCTAATTCAATAGAGCTATAAAGGAGATATTGGTGCCGACCTATCCTTATTTACACAATAGGATTTCGTCTCATAGGGAAAATTAATTTTTCTACCCAAATTCCATCGTTTACATCACTTATCGAGGGTTTAAACTTCTTGACGCACCATTTTCATTTTACTTACGTCCGCTGTTATTCCATAGAGCTATAAAGGAGATAATGGAGCCAACCTAGGGTTATTTATTTATATTTTCCATTAGTCTCTCTTCTTCAAAAAATATAAGAGAAGACAAAAAGGAAGGGGATGTTGTTCACATTTTCAGAAACAACAAAACATTTTTATAAATATGTGTTACAACTTTCAACTTAGTTATCTTTTGACTCGGGTATCAAAACGACGATTATAATATATCAAATCGAAGCTCTTATCAAATTACACAATATCATTTTGGAACCGTGAGAAAAATCATTTTCGTACCCAACTTCCATCGTTTCCCTCACTAACCGAGGGTTTAATGTTTTTCATGCACCATTTTAATTTTACTTATTTCCGGTCTAATTCAATAGAGCTATAAAGGAGATATTGGTGCCGACCTATCCTTATTTATTTATATTTTCAATCAGTCTCTATTCTTTGATAAAAATAAGAGAAAAGAAAAATCAAGGGATGTTGTTCACATTTTCAAATACAACAAAACATTTGGTAAATATGTGTTGCAACTTTAAACGTAGTTACCTTTTGACTCGGGTATCGAAACGACTATTATAATATATCAAATCAAAGCTCTTATCAAATTACAGAACATGATTTTGCCTCCCTGAGAAAAATCATTTGTGTACCCAACTTCCATAGTTTCTATCACTTATCGAGTGTTTAAAGTTTTTGATGCACCATTTTAATTTTACTTAATTCCAGCTATAAAGGAGATATTGGTGCCGACCTTTCCTTATTTATTTATATTTTCAATCAGTCTCTATTCTTTGATAAAAATAAGAGAAAAGAAAAATCAAGGGATGTTGTTCACATTTCCAAATACAACAAAACATTTGATAAATATATGTTGCAACTTTCAATGGAGTTATCTTTTGACTCATGTATCAAAACAGCTATTATAATATATCAAATCGAAGCTCTTATCAAATTACACAATATGATTTTTTCACCTTGAGAAAAATCATTTTCGAACCCAACTTCCATCGTTTCCATCACTTACCGAGGGTTTAATGTTTTTCATGCACCATTTTAATTTTACTTACTTCCGGTCTTATTCAATAGACCTATAAAGGAGATATTGGTGCCGACCTATCCTTATTTATTTATATTTTCAATCAGTCTCTCTTCTTTGATAAAAATAAGAGAAAAGAAAAATCAAGGGATGTTGTTCACTTTTTCAAATACAACAAAACATTTGATAAATATGTGTTGCAACTTTAAACGTCGTTAACTTTTGACTCGGGTATCGAAACGACTATTATAATATATCAAATCAAAGCTCTTATCAAATTACAGAACATGATTTTGCGTCCCTGAGAAAAATCATTTGTGTACCCAACTTCCATAGTTTCTATCACTTATCGAGTGTTTAAAGCTTTTGATGCACCATTTTAATTTTACTTAATTCCAGCTATAAAGGAGATATTGGTGCCGACCTTTCCTTATTTATTTATATTTTCAATCAGTCTCTATTCTTTGATAAAAATAAGAGAAAAGAAAAATCAAGGGATGTTGTTCACATTTCCAAATACAACAAAACATTTCATAAATATATGTTGCAACTTTCAATGGAGTTATCTTTTGACTCATGTATCAAAACAGCTATTATAATATATCAAATCGAAGCTCTTATCAAATTACACGATATGATTTTTTTACCTTGAGAAAAATCATTTTCGTACCCAACTTCCATCATTTCCATCACCTACCGAGGGTTTAATGTTTTTCATGCACCATTTTAATTTTACTTACTTCCGGTCTTATTCAATAGACCTATAAAGGAGATATTGGTGCCGAACTATCCTTATTTATTTATATTTTCAATCAGTCTCTCTTCTTTGATAAAAATAAGAGAAAAGAAAATTCAAGGGATGTTGTTGACATTTTCAAATACAACAAAACATTTGATAAATATGTGTTGCAACTTTAAACGTAGTTAACTTTTGACTCGGGTATCGAAACGACTATTAGAATATATCAAATCGAAGCTCTTATCAAATTACAC